>JAAIIK010000102.1:6839-57755 GCA_014706435.1 Silurus glanis | reverse complement strand
TCTTTTTTTATATGTTACAGTTATATTTATTATATAAGTGTCCATAACCAGCTAATACATTTTACGGCAAAGCTACCAAATAGGAAGGGCATATCTCTGTGTTGTCTTTGGATCAAACTTTGTATATAACCGAAATACCTCAACCTCAAGTATCTAGGATCCTATTTTTTTTTTTTTTTAGCAAATAACTGCCCTTACCAATTCTTCTTGTACTGTTATTTTCCTTTACTTTTATAATGATAATTAACCTTTTTGGAATTGGGGATGTACAATTAACACACACAGGTCACGTGTGAAAAATCATCACAATAATTTGCAAATCTTATAAACCCATATTTTATTAAAAAAAAAAAAGAACATTGAAAACATATCAAATGTTTTAAACTAAGAAAATTTTAAATTTTAAGGAAAAAATAAGGTAAACACAAGGTCACAAATCCTAATGTAGGTCCAAGAAACTGCTGTAAACACAGTACATTTTCTAAAAACATGGAGACAGAGCAGCAAAATGACATAAATAAGAGCCTTGTAATCACGTTAAAAACCATTACATAAATGTCCCTATGCATATAAGAACATGAACAGAACACTTAACCTCATAACCCAAACACGAAAAATGTAATTGATAATTGTTGTATGCAGGAGGTGACCAAAGGTTGCCAGATGTTCCTGTGGTTCCTTTAAAGTTGCTGTAGGTCTTTTGGCAGCCTCCCTGGTAGGTCCCACGTGCAACCCGGTTTATTCTATTTTCATGTGTACATTTTTGTATGTTTTTCCTCCCTGAAACATATATGCAGACGGTAGATGTGTAAATTATAACCTACATTTGGTTTTCCAAAAAAGTGCTTTCACACTTCAGAACTTCGTAACAAAAGTATACAAAATACACTACAGCGTTTCTAGTGATGACTGAATTTTACAGTTAATTTTACAATAATTTAAAGATCTGTAAGTTTGTCATGCAGTTTAACAATTTCAAAGCTAACACAAACTGTATTAATACAAACAGTGGATGGTCCAGAGGTCTGAGGGTTGTGTTTGGTCCTTTCCTTTGATATTCATAATTCCTTTAGGAAGCTTGTGACCTAAAACAAAAAAACTTTATCACTGAAATATAATTAATTCTCTCTCAAGTAAAAAAAAAAAAATTAACTAATTGATTTAAAATGTTAAATTAATTAACATTTTCCTTTTTTTTTTAATTCAAAATTACACACCCACATGCTCGCTCGCTCGCTCGCTCTCTCTCTCTCTCTCTCTCTCTCTCTCTCACACACACACACACACACACACACACACACACACACACACACACACACACACACTACCTCTGTTAGAAACTTGGTCTGTATCTCAGAGTCATTCTCAAACTCCAGACTACCATCCAGAACCAGAACTGGAATATTTTTCAGGTGATCAAAGTGAACCCTAAGGTAGAAAGACCACAACAAGCTTATTTATAATTGCTTTTTGTTATAAAGTACACACTAAAGTTATTATTTATATCAATTTTCAGCACCACCAATAACACACTGATACTCACGTTGTACATTTGCTTATGAGCCAGTTGTCATGCTGCTTATGTAGTGTCTCAAGGTAGTCCAGCTGTATTCCCTGCTCCTCTTCTCTTCCTCGGCGGCCCAAACGCTTCATGCAGGTCTACAAGATACAAGTAGTAAATTTCGTGCTAGACTAGAATGTATATAACATTTATCTTATTATAATTATGTTAGCATTATATAACATTTATTACATTATAATATACAGCAAAATGGGAATAGGGATGCTTCCACTCTCAATAAGCCTAGTCTTTGTTACAAATTTTATTGCTGCAAAACCTTAAAAAGTATACTATAAACATGAAAATTATTTCAGAGACCTTGCTGTGACTTTGACTATAGTTGGATCACTTCCATAACAAAAGCAGTTCATCTGCTGGTATTTTTTAATACACTACATAAACAATTACACAGCTATTGTAGCGTGTTTTGCTCTAAAACTTAATGTTAGCTTTATATAGCCAGAGGCATTACTTTTTATAATTTTTTTGTGACATGCGATATTTCTGTGTGCTTCTATATAAAGAAATATATAAACTTATAGTTTGTTATATACAGAACTGTCCAAGCTCTGTTATTGTTTTACCAGCATTTCAAAATGAAATAATATGTTTAAAAATGATATTTCCTTTCTAAATTTCATGCATTTTTTATAACGTCACTGACCTGTGGTGGTGCTCTAAGGTATATAATTCCCTCCAGCTGTACCTTAGGACCAAACTGCTCAACAAGAAAGGAATGGAAATCCTGATAAACAGCCCACTCTGTGGAGTTTATACTGCCTAGCTCAAACATGTTCTGAGCAAAAATATATCTAAAAAGGAAAAGGATTCACAAATAAACTTCAAATAAAAAGAAAAGAAAAAGAAATGAAATCACTGATAAGAATAAGCTGAAATGAAGATGGCCGTGTAAATTACTTCACCTGTCACTGTAGATGGAACGTTCATACACCTGTACAGAACTGTCTCTCGCAGAAGGCGGCTGCAGCTGCATGCGCATGCGACTCATAAAGGAAAATGTCTGAAAGGTGTAGGACCAACGTTTGGGGTCTTCATACATCATTTGCAATAGGTTGCTGGCGGACTGATGTGGAGACGGCCCCAGCTAAAAGAAAAACAGTAAGGATAAGAGAAAAGGCTTTACCAGGCTTGTAACTAAGGCACAATGAGGCACTTATTCCCAGAATTATAAGGTGATTAATACCTGTTTTAGTTGTGAAGTTGCCTCTTCAACATTTTGCCATTTGCTTACAGGTTCAGGTGTGACCTCCCAGTTTTGTCCTGCATTGCTCAGCAATCTTGCAAAAGTGGACTTCCCAACCGCTAAAGTTTCCAAAACACACATAAAGCATACTGTATAGAGCTTTTAACAATAGACAATGTCCAAAAGCAGCTTAACAGAAATAAAGAGGTTATAAAGTTTGAATTTTTTAAGTTTAGTGCCTATAAATTTACTCCTAACGAGTGAGCCAGTGGCAACTGTGGCAAGGAAAAACTTCCTGAGATGGTCTGAAGAAGAAACCAAACTCAAAAGGGAACCCGTCCTCATCTAGGTGGCACCGAAGGTCTTCTCATTACAGATTTATCATTGTTGAGGTGTGCTGTTCAGTAAAATGTGCAGTGATCAAACTGTTCATGCCAATTGTAGTGCTTAACCTTTGTAGTAGACTGTTTACATTAGTTACAGACCAAATCCATCCTCATAGTTCTTGAGTTGCTCAAGAATTTCATGGATCTTTATGCTGTGGAACCATCTAATATGATCGCAGTCATGCTAAAATGGACATATAAACAGAAGTGTAATACGGATGCAACTGGAATAATAATTTAAATGTGCTTCGTTTCCTGCTTTTATATATATTTGCTTGTCTTTTATGTATTCCATTTACAAATGAGAAATTGTTCAGAATCTTCATTACATTTATGCATCATATAAAACCACAAGGCTGTATCTCGTAGACTGATTGAGGAGCACACAGGACAACATCTTCTTTCTTTATGAACAGAGGTTAAAAGGAAGCTGTTAGGGTCAATGTATCCCTACCAATGTTGCCCTCAATAGAAACCCTCTTTACACGTGATGTTGCATCCATCGCTTTATGGGTTGAATGGTGTTGGGATGAGTGTTGAAGGAAGCGCTGTGGATCTTTAACTCCCTCTAACCGCGTGTTTGCGTTCCTCCTGCAATCAGAGAAACCGCCTGCGCTGAGAAACCGTGAGAGCCGGACGACCAGTTTCAGATCAGCAGTCACAGGCTGTAACATGCGCCTAAAGAGCGCACAGTGAGCAGACATGACTTTAAATTACACCTCGCTCATGTCAAGTGTCCAGAAAATCACAGGCAGCTCTGCGCATGCGTAAAACAACTGACAAGCGAGTCAATGGTAAACGTGACCACGTGGGCAAATTGTACGTAGAAAAAGTGCATCCGGGTCATTAGAATTTTGTTCTTACCTCAAACGTCATTTTTTTTAAAACTGTACTTATTAAAGGCATACAAAAAGTTTAAAGCACACAAATCGTAAAAATGTCACAATGTTTTTATAATCTAAAAAGAAACAAAACAAAATATTAAATAATTAAGGTGAAGACAGCAAGTACAAGAGCTCCTCCCCACGACCCTTTAACATAATAATAAAAATAGTGTTGCGTGTAGGCAAATTTAATAAACAATACCTTTTTCACAAAATATTATTGTTTGTTGTTTTCTGTATCAACACCAAACAAAATGCGATCTTTTGGGACGGATGTATAGCTTAAGCAAAACACTCGAACACTGCTTACGTACTTCCGGTACAATCTCGACCAGCAACTTTTCATCTGTACACATGCACCAGATGAAAAACTGTTCATTTGAAATGTTTTCATTTGAACTTTGAACATTTGAAATGAGATAAAAAAAAAAATAAAATAAAATAAAATCACTCTCATCATAAATTCAAGATTTTAAGAAATTAATGAAACTGTGGATGGAAATAAATATTGAGACATTGCATAATCTTACTGGAACGATGTCTCGGTGATTGTGTGCCATAATCAATGTAAAAAGCAGTCCAATGGAATATCAGAGAATGTGACTTTTTTTGGCAAGTAACATAAATACACTAAAAATGCACCACCTTCCGTTTTATCGGTATACTTTTAATAAAGTATCATACTTTGTTTTTTTTTATATGAAATTAAAATATAGTTGATTTGACTGATTTATTGGAAACGACTGGAAGAAATGAATATGTTGGATATGTGGATGTGGATCTTTTTCGCCTTGGTCCTGTAGGTCCTATATATCTTATAAACATAAATATATATCAAATAATGTTGGAATTGAAAAGCAACACAATGTAAAAACAATTGAAGAGATTTTGAGCGTTGGTTTAGGGTTCATTTTGTGCAATTCTTGACATTAGAGTGACCAACAATGCATTGTTATAAATGCAAACTATATAGATTTTTTTTTTTTTACTTCACCCAAACAGACAATTGTTTCAGAGTAAGGAATCTTATTGAACTTAAAAGGCCAAAGGTTGTAATTTATCTCTGACATGCTCTGAAAAATGATGAAAATGAAAAAAAAAACACAGATCAGCTATAACATTATGACAAGAGCCAACGTATCTTTGTAGGATATTGCCTTTTAAAAGTTCCCATATGATTAAAGGACAACCAGTAAACCAGTGTCCTGGTCTTCCATCTGTGTTTTGCTTCGCTTACCTGAGGAAGAGATAGCAGCAGGATTTACTATGGGGAAAAAGCAACCTGGCAGAGGCAAGATATAAATATTCCCCAATGGTGATGACCTCATTCAGCAGAATAATCCACTATGTCAGACTGCATAAATAATCAGGAACAATTATTAACGAAAGACACATCCCACAGATGCTTGATTGGAGAAATTGGAGGTCAAGTCAATACAAAACATTGAACTCCACAAACATGATCCACAATCTGATCATGTTTGTGGAGTTCAATGTTTTGTATTGACTTGGCCTCCAATTTCTCCAATCAAGCATCTGTGGATGTGTCTGATCTATAGAGGCCCCATATCACTATTTAGAGTGTTTAAATGATCTTCTGCTAATGTCTTGGTGTTAAATTCCACAGGTGGTGTCAATTCTTCTATGGGTCTGAGCTGTTTTGGTGGCAGCCTATACAATGTTAAGCAGGTAGTTTTAATGCTAGGGCTGATCAGCCTGAGCTCAAATAATCAAATGTATTTAATAGTTCCCATGATTATGAAATATAGTTTTTAGACAATTTACTAATTTTAAGTTTAGAATATTATTGTACTATTGTAAATAATTTAGGTTATTTTAAGCATTTAAGTGTACATCTAATTAGTAATAAATGTCTAAATGTCTATTTGATTTAATAATCTGTATTTGAAGAACAGATAAATAGTAGATGCATTTTAAAATCGTTTCATTTGGAAGTGTGGAAACTTTCTCTTACCCATAGATTAAGTAATTAAATAATCTTTTCCACTAAGCGTGTATTTACTTTTAATCAGACACATTATCAACCCATTATCTCTAGCATTATTTCGTATTTATTATAAAAGATCATAAAATAAACATCTGCCTATGAAAATGTAAAAAAACCAAAAACCAAAAAATACTGTAAAGCACAGTATCTAGGAAAAACATTTAGGCCACTGTTTTATAAAATAGATTATTCACAAGTGAAACAAAACGGTCTCTAAACAAAAATCTGTATGCTGAATTTTTTAGATTGTGTCCCTTCATTTAAAAAAGTCTGCTATGATAAATTGCAATAATCTAAAGTTTAGATTATATTTTCTTTTGTTCTTTATATGTAGTCTTTTGTTTAGATTCTAAACAAAAGACTACATATAAAGAACAAAAGAAAATATGATGACTATTATATGATGTCACATAGTATAACTCATCCCATCAGATTTAAGGGCCTGCCTTAAAAATCTTCTCTGTTCAGGGACGTAGGTGGTGTAATAAACTTCCTTCAGATGTTTGAATCAGTAGCATTATCCAAATGATAACAAGAAGATCTACCTCTTCATGCAGTATTTACATTCCCTGCTTTTCTTTTTAAAACTACTTTTCCTCCCAACAGATTTATAGACTAATGTAATGTTTGTCTGTGACCTTGAGAATCAGTTTCACGATATACTCATGAACAGAGACTTCAAAGCCTCTCTGTTAAAGTCACTCTGTTAAAGGGTATCAGTCACATGGCAGAAATAAAAATGGTAAATACACAAAAGCATTTGCAAGTCCCTATTAAGGATTATTGTGTATTAAAGGGGCAAAAACCTAATTATAAATTACATCTATAATAGAAAATGCGCAAAGATGGAGAACTCAAACTTCTGTATGTACAGAGGAGTAGGACACACACACAGTATTTCAGAAAGTTGCAGAACAGTTACCGCTTCCGCTTCTCACAGATAGCAAAAAACTTGCACATTAGAAAACCTGCTGGTGAACACAGAAGTTGGAGAAATGATTTCACGAAGCCACACACACACTGCATGTACACCATCGATGGTGTTGGTAATACACACTTCTGAGGGCAAGTCAAATCAATTTTCACAATGGACATTGTCTCGAAGCAGCTTCACAGAATTTCAGAATAAAGGTGAATGATGTGTTTTTATCCCTGATGATGAAGACTGGGGCGACTGTGGTGAAGGAAAAACTCCATTAGATGTTATGAGGAAGAAACCTCGAGAGGAACCAGACTCAAAAAAGGAAACCGTTCCTCGTTTGGATAATAATCTAAACAAAAGATTACATATAAAGAACAAAAGAAAATATGATGACTATTATATGATGTCACATATTATGACTCCTCTACATGTATGGAACAGAACCCATCTTCCTTTAACATCAGTCTGTATACATCTGGGAACTGAGGAGATAAAGTGCTGGAGTTTGGGGGAGGAATGTTGTCCCCAGATTTGTGTCTGATACAGAATTCTAGCTGCTCAACATTCCTGGGTCTAATTTGCTGTATTCTTATTTCATGATGCTCCAAATGTTTTTAAATGTTGAAAGGTCTGAACTGCAGGCAGGCCTGCTGTTGAAATAGATGCAGTGTGCAGTTTAGTGTTGTCTTGCTGACATGCTGGATGCATATGTCGGTCTAAATAAGAGCTGATAAGCCGGATTGTCCCTCTTCTCTTTAATCCAGAGAGAATTGCGTTTCCAAAAGTAATTAAAATTTTTGATTCATCTGACCACAGAACAGTTTTCCAATTTGCATCAGTCCATTTTTAGACAATCACTAAATCACTTTAATTTTAATCTGCCATACGCATCCATGTATATACATATATTTTAATATTTTCACATATATTTTCATATATTTAATATAGTTTTTACTTTAATTTATCT
Source organism: Silurus glanis (assembly GCA_014706435.1). Taxonomy (NCBI): domain Eukaryota; kingdom Metazoa; phylum Chordata; class Actinopteri; order Siluriformes; family Siluridae; genus Silurus; species Silurus glanis. The sequence continues at coordinate 49,823 of JAAIIK010000102.1, read as the reverse complement.
ACCTTTTTTTCTGGGTTTATTTTCATCCTTAAATTCTATTCCTTTTTATCCTTCAATGCTGGACAGACGTAAAAAGCATTTCACTGCATGTTGTACTCTGTATGTATGTAACAAATAAAATTTGATTTGATTTTAAATCAGCTTTGGCCCAGAGAAGATGGCAGTGTTTCTGGATCATGTTCACATATGGCTTCTCATTTGCAGGACCAGAAGCCCTGCATTTATGGATGACAGTGTGAACTGAGATTTGCTGAAACTTTTAATGGAATTTTATATTGTAGATGATGAGATATTCAAAGTCTTTGAAATCTTATGTTGAACATTATCCTGAAATTGTTCCACAATGTGTACAGTTTTTCAGATTAGTGAACCTTTGCCCATCTTTACTTCTAACGCTGCCTCTGAAAGATGTCTAGGATACTTCTTTCACCCGATCATGTTACTGACCATTTGCCAATTAACCTAATTAGTTCCTTCACCCTTTTTTTTTTTTAAGTAACATTTACATTTCCAGCGTTTTGCTGTCCCATCCTAACTTTAATTAGATGTGTTACGGCCACCAAAGTCAATGAAAGATATATTTCCTTATTTTAAACATTTGAAATGTTTTGTGTTATATTGTGAATAAAACATGGGTTCCTGAGACTTGCAAACCATTGCATTGTATTTATTTACATCTTACACATTATTTTGGAATTGGATACAGACAACCCTTAGACTAATGCAAATATAGTTTTAATCTTCACATTAAAAATTAATTCATAGTGCAGAAAAGTCTTTTACAGCACTGTGCTTAATGTTACAACTAAAACATATAAAACAATCAAATCAGTTAGCTAATTAGCGGTTCATTCTTTATCCATTTAAGAAAAATATAATTTTCATAGGTTCACCTTAAAGGAAACTCACTATTGATAAGCAATGCAAGGAAAAAAAGCAACATTTCACTGATGAATAAAATCAGCACCTTATCGATAGTAATATTACTGTTACATTCTAAACAAGAATACTGACCTAGATAGAGTATGTTCAAAAACTTTTTCAGCATGAAAGGAATGTTAGGCCCCAGCAAGAAGGTACACAGAAACCAATAACCTTTAATTTCACTATTCAATACAAAACTGAAGAGGATGTTGTATTGTTTCTTTCTCTATTATTTAAAGAATATGAATTTAATACAAAAAAAATAAAAATTAGAATACAAAACAATAATAAATGTTTAATACAAAAGTCTGCCTGCAGTTTCTATCTGGGAACTATTTCCCATCTACTTTATCCAAACTTGTATAGTTCATGAAGCCCTAATACAAAACACTGATAAAATCAAAGCTGAAAGGAGATCGCCCTAAAACATCATGGGCACATACACATTGTTAATCAACAGTCAGAACATTATTAAAAAATAACTCTACAATATAACCCTACAATATACTGACCGTGGCTTTAGAATTCTCTGAACACAAGGAAAATATTTCAGTGATAGATATGTTTGTATGTTTTTTTATCGGTCCTTGGTGCCTAGTTTCTCGATAAGTTCCTGCAGAGGAACCAGCTCTCTGCGGTCAATCAGGTTGAATTCCTGTCCATATGCATGCAATCAAAAAGGGGGAGAAAAACTAAATTATTACAATAAAGAGTTACAGTCGAACCAAATGTTTGGTTTATTATATAGCCTAAGACATTGACATTCATTGTCATTGCATTCTGCAAAATATCAGTGTTCATTAAGAAAAAAGAAAAAGTATGCTAAGCTTCATCACCTGCACAAAGAAGATGAAATGTTTGAAGGAAGTATTGAGATGGGCCTCCTCCTGGAGCTGCATGACAGAGTCAAAGTGCTGGTGGTAAATATGAGCATAGACTCTGAATAAGCGCTTCAGAATAGTTTTAGCCACCGACATGAAGTTTTTTGGGAATGGCACACCTGGAAAGAAGAACAGAATGTCGTTATGCAATCATATATTATTCTGTTAACTGTCAAGGTAACTAATAGGAACAAAAACTTAACAAGCATTTTGTTCCTTCAGAAAAGAACAACAAGGAGAAAACAGCACTATAGATTTCAGTATTAATCGTGTTTATCCTGGTTAGGGATGCAGGGAATCTTAACCAGGAAACACTGGATTTTTAACCCTGCATTGAACATCTATCAATCAAAAGACACCATTTACACAGCAAACCACCAACTGGTATATACCACATACAGCAGAACCTTGTGGAAACCAATGCAGACATACCACCTCAATTCCATAAAAGTTGGGATGCTGTATAAAACAAATAAAACTTAATGAGATAACTTGCAAATCTCTTAGATAAAACAAACATATAACTGTTCAAACTGCTAAAAAAAAATATTTTAAGGAAAAATAAGGTATATTTGAAATCAATGACCGCAACACAGTGCCCAGTGAGGGCCCAAAGATCACAGGCATCTAATGCTGAATTATGCCCCTTATCCCTTGTGCAGAGATTTTTCCAGATTCTCTGAATCTATTTAAACGATATGATGTACTGTAGATGATGTTTTGCCTTTTGATGTTAAGGAACATTATTCTGAAATTGTTACACAATTTAAAGATGTACTTCTCAGAAAACTTCTGCCCATTTTTAGTTCTGAGAAACTCTGCCTCTCTACGATACTCTTTTTACACCCAATCATGTTACTGACTTGCTGCCCATTAACGTACTTAGTTGAAAAATGCTCCTCCAGCTGTTTTATTAGTAACACTCACTTGTCCATTTTTTGTTGCCTCGTATAAATTTTTTATGCCCTGTTGTGACAAGAAATTGCCCTCATCATCTGGGCTGCTGTGGCAGAACCAGTTTGGTACACTTTGCATTCTATTCAACTCATTCCAATTAATTTTTTGTATTGTATTATTTTGTATAATAAAATTTGTATTGCACTTTTAACAATGGACAATGTCTCAATGAGACATTCTGTGAGCGAAACAGGTTCCACATGGTCTTGAACATATACTATGAAAAAACTCAATAACTCATATTGGCAGATGTACAGCAAAATGGATTTTGCATCAGGTCCAGGTGTTTTGGGTGAATGATCAGACTTTAATTTTGACATGGCAGCCTTACCCCTGCATGCTTTCTGTCTTCCTGCTTTTCAATATAATATGAATTCACTCCAAAAGGGTTATTTTAAAAAATGTCCATACTCTAGAAGGCATGCTTCCCAGGCAGGACTACAGATCTCACAGATGTTCAGGTCAAAAACTATTTGTAACCAACTTTGCTTATTGCAATTGTCAAGAACACAAGCGAATGGGAAAACACTACAAGCTACAAAGGAAATTGCCCTCATGCTCAGAAACAAAGAGAAGTATAATTATTATTATTATGATCTAACCTGAAACTCCTAAAATTAAACTAAACGATTTAATTTTAAAACAGATTATCAGATTCTCACTGTTTATGTATTGTTTTAGATCTATTAACTGTGTAATACATAAGTGAATAACTTTGTAGGTAATTAACATGTAATTGTAAATGGTTAAGAATATGATGTACCATTCTTTTAATTTCTTAATTTTTTTGTAAGAGAATAAAACACTTTTGTTGTTTACTAATCAATTTACATACTGTATGCATGCCTTAATTATCCATATGCCATGCCTACCAATTTTGGAAGGAAACAGGGTTTCATCATCCAGCTGATCTTGGACCCAAGTCATCAAGTAGTCAATGTACTTTGGAGCTGAGCATTTGATTGGTTTTTTTATGTTGGTACCATCAGCCCAATGATATTCATACCTGCAGAAATAAAAGATGCTTGTCATATAATCTGTATCCCTCTTTAATACTCATAATGTCTATATTGTCTCACATTGTCTGTATTGTCTTGTATAATCTGTTTTCGTCTTGTAAAATCCAAAGTGAATGTATATTGTTATTTATGTCTGTACATTTAAGAGTCACTAACAGCTGGAACCAAATTCCTTGTGTGTGTGTCAGCACACTTGATTCTGACCATTAAACCTGATTCTGATTCTTATCGTTGTCCTTGTCTATGATTATATATGTGACAAATCCATTTTGAATTGTTCAGCATCCATTTGTATTTATGAGGCAAATTGCCAAAATATGAGATTTCTTCTTACTTGGGCCCTGCAGACATGACAGGGCAGTTGGTTTCTGTGCAGAATTCAGTGATGGTGCCATACAGCATGTTGATCTGGTTGAAAAAGTCGACAGCTAAAATAAAAATTAAAGAACTTATTAGAAATGACAAGATTTTAAATATCATGCTAAGATCATGCTTTGTACAGTTTTGGATCATCGCTAATCTTGAAGGGTCGACAATCACTTACAGATATCTGTAACAAAATGTCGATGTTTTAAACTGTTTTGCATGATGTTTTATTAAGATTATGCTATAAAAAATTATTTTAACTGACAGGCATGCAGAAATGCACACTCACTATTAACTGCGATCCATTCATTAAGGTCTTCTCCTTCTGGTAACATCACAGCAGCTCGAAGGTTACCACTTCCCAATGTTGCTTCAGCATGTTTCAAAAGCTCATACTGGTGAGAACCCTCTGGAATGTTTTTCTTTGGTTTGAATGTCTTTGAAGACCGACTTCCACTAAAGTAAACATACAATCGACGTTTTTTTATGATAAGATTCTTACATTACAGAGCCTTGCAGAATTAGTGACCCATCTTGACCTTTTCCACATTTCTAGTGTTACACAATATGCCGAATATTAGAACATACTGAAAAAATTCCAAATAAAATTGAGGCTTGGTTTTGACTGGGGCATTCTAACACTTTCACGTTTTAGGGTTCTGGTAGCAACTGATTGCATACTTATGCAATCTTAACTTTTTAGCAATTGATGCCCTTCACACACCAATACTACGGGACATCAAAAAATCTAAATTAAGTCCACTTCAGTTCCAGCTGTTCCAGTAAAAAAATATGGAAAAAATCAATGGGGAGAGAACGTTTGCAAAGTAAAATAGATACAATATTTATCTTGTCAATGTTTCAGATCCCAAGACAATCTTTGCAGTTCTTCGCTTTCATTTTATGGTTCCAAGTTGAAAGTCCAAAGTGAAAGGTTGCATTTTTCTGCAATGAAGAGTGTTTCTGTGGGGAGCTAAATGAATGAACCTGATGGGTTCTAGAGAAAAGGGTCATCCAGTGTTAGGACACAACAATGGCAAATAATGATATCGGGAAAATCCATTCTACTGGGTTGGAATTACACAATCACAATACAACATAGTTTTTAAACTGTATAGCACAAAGAAAAATTTTAATAAATCCATTCAGCAACTGGTATATCCTGCAGTCCAGTCATCACAGTTATATCATCACAGTAAGCGGCAGTGTAAAAAAAAAGGGCTGACTTGCCTTCATCCTTAAGCAGTGGCAGATGAGCTATTCCTGTGCAAATATTTAATTATGTGCATCATGGGAAAATGGTTTTACACTGAGGAAACCCAGCATTTTATTAGTGATACACTGTAATGGAAGTGCACCATCCCAATTTATCAACTGTAGTTAATGGAAATTTATAAACGAATTTATTCACATTTAGAAAAATAGTAAACCTGTAGCACACTTTGTTTACAAAAATAAACCTCTGCTCATAGCAATTATTGACTGATTTAGTTTCCTTTAGCCAATGAGTATTGTTACACGCATTAATGCTGATGTCATACTGCAGCAGTAAAATTTCTCTGTTCGTATCACTTCACTTCTACGTACAATTCTAGTAACCGTTCATTATTTTGAAACAGTTTGTACATTTAATCCAAGCTGTCAATCAGTTTGTGTGCTGACATGGCAAAAGGGATCCAGCCATGGCTTCTTTGGGAACTCGTTTTTCTCAAAGAGCAAAAATAAACAAATATTCAAATGTCAGTACTTTGACATTCATTTCTTGTTTATAGAAATGTTGTGTAAAAGCAATAAAAATGGAATCATTGCCAGATTGCTGTGGTAGTGTGTGTGTGTATATATATATATATATATATATATATATATATAGAGAGAGAGAGAGAGAGAGAGAGAGAGAGAGAGAGATAGATAGATAGATATTTTTTTTAAAGATATATTTGCACATTTCTTTTTCTTTGCTGTTGTAACGCAGAAATGTCCCCACTGTGGGACAAATAAAGGTATATATCTGATCTCTTATCTTATCTAAGAAGAGTAATGAAATGAGTAGGTGCTTCAGTCGGAAGATGAAGTTTGGGATTTCAGCTGCACCAAAACACCCTGTTATTAGTTTTCTGTATCTCCAGCACACCAGGGCTTTCAATCCTTAAGATGTTCATACAGATCAATGTGAGACTTTTCAGGGTAGTTTTATTGGCTTTATATTGTTAGTCCAAATCCTACACTTATAAAACGAAGATGCGATGACTTTACACATGCTTTTAAACCTCGTGTGTGTCTTTTCTTCGAGTTCGGATCATCACAATAATAAACCCGCTGCTTTACTACGCCATTTATATTTAGTGCTTTAGCGGAAGTTTCACAGATCTTTCACGGAAGAGAAAACACGGCCTAATAAGAGTCAGGGGTTAAAATCTTGAAATTATAAACTCACAATAGTGTTAAATAACCTAAACATTCAAAGTTAGCATGTTTGTTAAGATTTGAACGTGGTTGTATTCGCACTGGCTAACTGTTGTTAAAGCTAACAGAGCCACATAACCAGAACCAATTACACTGGTTCGTTTGTACTTCGTTCCTAAAGGAGAAAATTGAACAGAAATCCATCTGCTTATCTCCAAAAACCGACCACGTCGTCGCATAAAAACAGAGTGCAGACTCACTGGTGATCCAGACCACCGTTACTTACAATAAGAAGCTCATTTCCGTTAACTTTGCTCCAGAAGAAGCTTCCAGACAGACAGCGGTGAAGTCAGAGCAAAGACAAAGTACTGACAAAAGTGTTAATTTAGGGATAAAACCGATGTAAATAGTTGTGTTAAAGAAGTTTCGAAACTTTAAAGAAAACGAGCACGAAACCGCAGTGGAACAGGAAGTGTGTTCACACTGCCGCGGAGAAAAAGGAAACAGCAGATGAGATGTTTGTCGCCGGAACACAGAGTGAGTGCAGAGTTAATGTGACCTCAGAACACCATGTAGCACAACAGTGTATACACTCAACACTCACACAAACACAATACACTTTTATTCTTTTTAACGCGACTAAACTCATTTATTAAGTTTTATTTTGTATTGAGTTTTAAAACTATAGAAAAACCGCACAAGAATGATAAAGTGACTACCGTCTGTACGGATATTAATGAGGGTAATAGAATGAGCTCTTATGGCACTTTGCATAGTTTACTTTCATTTTCAGCAATTCCTTGTTTTTTATTTGATATAATATTATTAAGTGTATTTCTATGCTGGTTGGTTTTAGGGGATCATATCTGAATTAAATCTTATTTTTATAATGTTTAATAGGTATATACAGGGAACATTGCTGAAACCTCAGTTTGTTTGTTCTTTTAAATACTTCTGTTTTGCTTTACATTTTGTAACAAATTATGCATAATGTTAAAAATAAAATTTAAATAAAATAAAAATTAGATCAGCTGAGAAATAATCTTTAGATTACCAGCAAAGCCTAATTTACCTAACTTGTTGTTGTTAGGTACATTAGGCTTTGCTGGTAATCTTAAGAAGAAGATTTTCAACAGCAAATATTTCTCAGCTGATCTAATTTTTATTTTATTTAAATTTTATTTATAAAGGGCAGGATTTAGCAACAGGTTTCACACTACATAAACTTATCACAAACTCACTTTAAACTAATCTTTTGTCTTATTAATGTTATTACTGCTATAATCCTAATGTGCAGCTGAGAATGGTTCGACATGCACGGTCTAAAGATCTACTTACTGAGTTACTGAGCAACTAAAGAACTATGGGAATGGATTTGGACTGTAATTAGTATACTCAGTCTACTACAATGACGAAGGACTGCAGTTTTGCTTAAACAGTTCTGCATTTAAGTGCCCATTACTGAACAGCACAACTTAACAATGATAAAACTATAATTAATGGTTGTTCTGTGCCACGTAGATGAGGATGGGTTCCCTTTTGAGTCTGGTTCCTCTCAAGGCTTCTTCCTCATACCATCTTAGGAAGCTTTTCATTTCCAGTTATAAGGAAAAAATGTAAGGTATATGCACTAAACTTATACATTCCAACTTTATAACCTGTTAATCTTTGTAACCGCATGCGGTGCTGCAATGCCCTTTTTTAAATGCACTATACAAATAAAACTGAAACTGAATTAGTGCAAAAGTATATTACGGTAATAAAATACCAAAACTGCATTATTGTATTAAACAAATAGGTTAAATATACAAATTACCATCAATTTGGATGTCATTACAGTACACTTTCTCCATTAAACTGGAGACCTCCTACAGTGTGTAATATGTTGCTCATGCAGACTGATGCCAAATGCTGAGGTACAGTGTGATTCTGACTTTAAGCTGGCTGCTGCAGTTTTTAGTGATACCATGTCATTTTGTCTATTTGTCTGGGTCTGCCAGTATCAGAAACTGCTCATTGTGTTAACCCTTCATTAAGAATGTGCATGATAAAAATAGGCAGGAAGAATTTATAATGATAAATTTGCAGCTATATTTTACTTAGCATTGTTGCACCAGAATGTTAGAGAAATTGTTCAAAATGTTCTTTTTTTCACTGTAGCACCCCTTTAACTTTGTAAAGTGGAGGAAGATATTTGCAATATTCTTGATTCTCATTACACTGTACCAGCAACTGTAACATGAAACAGACGATGGCATGTTTAATGGATACACTATCCACCCTGACAGGCTGACATGGAAGAGCTGTGTGTACAGTAAACACAAACATGAGTGTGATGGTCGGGTGTCCTGACCATATTAAATAGTAAACTGATTATCACATTAGGTAAGTGATTAATTTAGCATGTAAGCTGAGACCTCATAAGGAAAGTTTATTTTAGAATGAATCACTGGCACCTCAATATGAAAAAAGGTGTTTTCATTGTATAAGGTGTTCTCAGGCACCATTTTAGGTGAGTTTACAGTTTATTAATGATTACAAGTATCTTTACACCAACAGCCTTAGTTCTTAATATTTCTGAATAGTTTTTGTCAAATCCATTCATGGATTTGTGATTGTGTTGATTAATTTCTCTCATTATGTTTATTGCACATCTTTTTGACTGCTGCTATTGCTTTTTTGCACAAACCATTTTGTTTAATTACAAGGTTCACTCCTGTACTCAGTTCTCTTTTACACACCTCCTTCTTCTTCTTTCGGCTGCTCCCATTAGGGGTCGCCACAGCGGATCATCCGTCTCCATACCACCCTGTCCTCTACATCTGCCTCTTTCACACCAACTACCTGCATGTCTTCCCTCACCACATCCATGAACCTCCTCCTTGGCCTTCCTCTTTTCCTCCTTCCTGGTGGCTCCATCCTCAGCATTCTTCTACCAATATAACTCATGTCCCTCCTCTGCACATGTCCAAACCATCTCAATCTCGCCTCCCTCACCTTGTCACCAAAACATCCTACATGGGCTGTCCCTCTAATAAACTCATTTCTAATCTTGTCCATCCTCGTCACTCCCAATGAAAACCTTAACATCTTCAGCTCTGCTATCTCCAGCTCCACCTCCTGTCTTCTACTCAATGCCACTGTCTCTAAACCATACAACATCGCAGGTCTCACCACAGTCCTATAAACTTTCCCTTTCATTCTTGCAGATACCCTACTATCACAAATCACTCCTGTCAGTCTTCTCCACCCACTCCACCCTGCCTGCACTCTTTTCTTCACTTCTCTAACACACTCTCCATTACTTTGCACTGTTGACCCCAGGTACCTGAACTCCTCCACCTTCTCCACCTCTTCTCCCTACAACCGCACCCCTCCACTGCCCTCCCTCTCATTCACACACATGTACTCTGTCTTACTCCTACTGACTTTCATTCCCCTTCTCTCCAGCGCATATCTCCACCTCTCCAGGCTCTTCTCAACCTGCTCACTACTCTCACCACAAATCACAATATCATCCGCAAACATCACAGTCCAGGGAGACTCCTGTCTGACCTCGTCCGTCAACCTGTCCATCACCACTGCAAACAGGAAAGGGCTCAGGGCCGATCCTTGATGTAGTCCAACCCTCACCCTGAACCAGTCTGTCGTTCCTACTGCACACTTCACTGCTGTCACACTGTCCTCATACATGTCCTGCACCACCCTCACATACTTCTCTGACACACCTGACTTCCTCATACAGTACCACAGCTCCTCTCTCAGCACTCTGTCGTACGCTTTCTCTAAATCCACAAATACACAATGCAATTCCTTCTGTCCTTCTCTATACTTCTCCATCAACATCCTCAAAGCAAATAAGGCATCTGTGGTGCTCTTCCTCGGCATTAAACATACTGTTGCTCACAGATGGTCACCTCTTCTCTCAGCCTGGCTTCCACTACTCTTTCCCATAACTTCATGGTGTGACTGATCAACTTAATTCCCCTGTAGTTACTGCAGGTCTACACATCTCCCTTATGCTTAAATATCGGTACCAGCACACTCCTTCTCCATTCCTCAGGCATCCTCTCACCTTCCAGAATCTTGTTAAACAATCTGGTTAAAAACTCCACTGCCATCTCTCCTAAACATCTCCATGCTTCTACAGGTATGTCATCTGGTCCAACCGACTTTCCACTCTTCATCCTCTTAATCGCTGCTCTCACTTCCTCCTTACTAATCCTATCCACATCCTGCTTTACCAACTCCACATCATCCAACCTTCTCTCTCTCTGATTTTCCTCATTCATCAGCTGCTCAAAATACTCCCTCCACCTTCTCAACACACTCTCCTCACTAGTCAACACATTTCCCTCTCCATCCTTTATTGCTCTGACTTGCAGCACATCCTTCCCTGCTCGGTCCCTCTGCCTGGCCAATCGGTATAAATCCTTTTCTCCTTCCTTAGTGTCCAACCTCTCATACAGCTCCTCATATGCCTTTTCCTTGGCTTTCGCCACATCCCTCTTTACCTGCTGCTGCATCTCCTTGTACTCCTGCCTACTTTTCTCATCACTCTGTCTATCCCACTTCTGTTTTGCCAACCTCTTTCTCCTTATGCTCTCCTGCACTTCCTCATTCCACCACCACGTCTCCTTGTCTTCGTTTCTATTTCCAGATGTCACACCAAGTACTTTTCTAGCTGCCTCCCTCATCACTCCTGCAGTAGTTTCCCAATCACCCAACACCTCTTCACCACCACCGAGCCCCTGTCTGACCTCTTCCCTGAACCTCACACTACACTCTTCCTCCTTCAGTTTCCACCATCTTATTCTTCTTTCAGTCCCCACTCTCCTTCTCTTCTTCTTCGCCTCCAAAACCATCCTACAGACTACAATCCGATGCTGTCTAGCTACACTGTCCCCTGCCAACACCTTACAGTCTCCAATCTCCTTCAGGTTGCATCTCCTACATAGAACATTGTCCACCTGTGTGCACCTTCCTCCACTCTTATACGTCACCGTATGATCCTCCTTCTTCTTAAAATAAGTGTTCACCACTGCCATTTCCATCCTTTTAGCAAAATCTACCACCATCTGCCCTTCCACATTCCTCTCCTTAAGGCCATACCTACCCATCACCTCCTCATCACCTCTGTTCCCTTCACCTACATGCCCATTAAAGTCTGCCCCAATCACCAATCGTTCTTTCCTAGGTACACCATCTACCACTTCATCTAATTCACTCCAGAATCTTTCCTTCTCCTCCATCTCACAGCCAACTTGAGGAGCATAGGCACTGATGACATTTATCATCATCCCTTCAACTTCCAGCTTCACGTTCATCACCCTATCAGAAACTCTCTTCACCTCCACTACACTCTTACTGTACTCTTCCTTTAGAATCACCCCTACACAAGTTCTCTTTCCATCCACACCATGATAGAACAGTTTGAACCCACCTCCAATGTTCTTGGCCTTACTCCCTTTCCACTTGGTCTCCTGAACACACAACATATCTACCTTTCTCCTCTCCATCATATCAGCTATCTCTCTCCCTTTACCAGTCATAGTACCAACATTTAAAGTACCAACCCGAACCTCCACTCTCCTACACTGCTCCTTTTCCTGCTGTCTTGGTAGACGTCTTCCTCCTCTCCTTCTCCTCCTTCAGCCAACAGTAGCCCAATTTCCACCGGTACCCTGTCGGCTAACGATACCTGTGGCGGTCGTTGTTAACCCGGGCCTCGACCGATCCGGTATGAAATTCTCATTTGTGATCCGCATATTTGATTTGGCACATGTTTTACGCTGGATGCCCTTCCTAACGCAACCCTCCCCATTTACCCGGGCTTGGGACCGGCACTAAGAGTGCACTGGCTTGTGCCTCCCTAATGGCTGGGTTAGTTCTCTTTTACACACCGCACTGTGTAATATACAGCAGGTTTACTGGTGGCGCTATTTTGTGTTTGGTGTATTTGTCCTACACAAAACTGTGTGTTGTCTGGCACTGTTTGCACCAGGTTGCACATGAGGCACTTTATGTGGCGAGGACACTTAATAGTCCTCAGCTCTGTGTTTTCTGTTTTCTGGCTTTATGTTGTAAATGTACACCAGGGTCAGCTGTATATGGTTGAAATGACAATAAAAACGTTTTGACTTTATTGATATGTTTAATTTAGCTTGAGGCCATAATAAATCTTGTTATTGTTGTTTGGTTTTCTAGATTTTTTGACTACATTAGATAGTGATTATGATGATGGTGTTAATTGGCTTTCTTTCGGCTTCTCCCATTAGGGGTCGCCACAGCGGATCATCCGCATGTTTGATTTGGCACATGTTTTTACGCTGGATGCCCTTCCTAACGCAACCCTCCCCATTTATCCGGGCTTGGGACCGGCACTAAGAGTGGCTGGGGTTGATGATGGTGTTAATTATTGTGATTAATTTACCCAGTTAGGCTGTTTGTACTGAGTTTAAATGTATTCAGCAGGTCTGTATTTATATTAATTTAGGTTAATGGAATGATCTCTCATGGCACTTTACATGGTTTACTTTTATATTCAGCAAAATCCTTGTTTTTATTTGACATTCAGTGTATTTCTATGCTGGTGGGTTTGAGTGGGATCATGTATGTTTGAAATCATTTATATAATGTTATATAGGTGTATTTATTGTTTGTTCTTTACAAGACTTATGTTTTGCTTAAATTTTTAAAATAATGTTACAGGTACTTTCTGATGAAAAAAAGGAAAAATTATAATTGTGATTAATGTACTCAGGTTATTTGTAAAGAGTTTAAATGTATTCAACAGCAGTAAAACTTTAGTCTGCTTGTTCTTCTCCATTTACTTGACCTACATACAGCTGTCACGACCAGTGTTGGGCAGTAACGCGTTACTGTAACGCAGTTACTTTTGACAGTAACTAATACTGTAACGCGTTACTTTTTTAAATAAAGTAACTCCGTTACCGTTACCGTATGGTGCGGTGTCCGTTACTTTTTTAAATGAATGAATTTGGGCTGAAGTGTAGCCTACAGTCTAAAGTGTTTAATGCAGAGACGCATTGTAGGATTGGAGGATGAACCACTGTAAACACGAAGAAGACGCACTGTGGGCGTGTTTCCGTTTATTCAGGTCTGTGCGGCAGTAATGGCGAGTCGAGGCGAGAGCAAGACGAGTTTCTCAAAGTGGAAATATGCTCATTATTTCACTAGCTAGAAGCTAACCCGGTGTTCTGTTCTACATTGTTGATAGTTTTCATACTTAAGCTGTGAAGGAACATGTTTAAGAGCTCAACACAACAGCTTTTATGATGCAGAAGCCACTTTAGTTTTTGATTGTGAATATATTATTCAGCTTGTTTTGTTATTTATTTCAGAAATCCTTGTGATATATTCAGTTTGTGCTGGTCTGACTTTAATAAAATAGTGTTTAAAAATTACTTTGTGTTTAAGTCAGTTTTGTGTTTGTATAGACCATAACGCATAAAAGGGCATTAATGTGAACATTAAAGAACGTTCTTTAAAAAAGCAACGAAAAAGTTACTTTTAACAGTAACGCATTACTTTTTGTTGTAAGTAATCAACAAAGTAATTGAGTTACTTTTTGAATGAAGTAACGAGTAACTGTAACTAGTTACTATTTTTTAGTAACTAGCACAACACTGGTCACGACCATTCCAGAAATTAAGATGAATCGGTACCATTACAGTTTACAAACTTGATAAATATACAATAAAGAGTTACAACTACAACAGTTCAAACTGTACATAGATTTGGTTGCCATGGTGAAATCTTGCCCTTCCCAGTATGGCGGTGTAGTGAAGCGAGGCGGCGACCTGCTGCGGTCAGAAGGCGGTACTTTAGCGCAGTGAGACCCAGTGGGCGTGGCTCTTTGTGACGCACAGTTACGCGTGCGACGGAAGGGAAGATAAAACAGCTGCTTCCTCTCCGGTTTCTCTTCCCGCAGCACTTTCCGCTGGGGTGTATTTTAAGGTGTGTTTAATTGGTATGTGTATATATCTTACCCATATAACACTAAAAAGAATATGGCTAGTGTGAGAGCGCTGCGGAAACTGTGTCAGCGCGCGCAGCATCACGCGTGCAATCTTCATTTATCGGTGTCGAGGTAAGAAACCGGTTTTCTCTCTCAATCCAGGATCCTGCAGCTCTGTGTCTGATTAATTAATTCTTTATTTCTGTATGATGTGGTTGAAACAAAACAAAATGTGATGTGGTTGAAACAAAACAAAATCTGATGTGGTTGAAACAAAACAAAAGTCATTTTTTATTTACAGTCGCGCTTGACACTTACACCGCGTCCTTTATCCGTCCTGTAGTCTGAGATCGGACCTTCCTGTCCGACAATAATGCTAAATAAAATAAAACACAATTTGGTGGACACAACCGATCTGGACGTTTCGATGGGTTCTTGTTTTAAAGTTTTAACGTCAGTATAAATGATTTCAAACCGAAATCGAGCTTGCTAATAGCGCTAATTAGCGCGCGCCCTCGTGTGGTTCTCCGGCGTGTGACGCGTCACTTGTGGATGATGAAATCCTGTAGAAAACTTGCACTGAATGAGGGGGTCCTACCGCAGACTGTCAGTAGTCAACCTGCAGGTATTGATTCGGATATTGATCATTTGAAGTCAATAATCGTGCAGATGTGATACACGTGGGGGCCGTCGGAGATATGCGTTTTTATCGTTATTACAGGAAGACATTGCGTCATCAGTCGTCTAGTCCTGGGCACCATAAAGAAGAGCTTTTCCCTCGCCATAGGGTCTCGCAGTTATCAGACCCTGAATAAAAATGTGAAGGACAGTAAGCCTTCAGAACTGCAGCTGAAAACCAGGCAATGTCATCTGGCCAAATAACCACTAGCATGTGTTGATGGTAATTGAATTTGTAATCTGCACCATGCAGTCTTTAATTTCCATTGATGAGGGTCCACATGACATAATTACAGAATCATGAAAGAAGACATGTTGCTTATTAAAACCAAATAAGACATTTATTCGTGCTCAGGTTCATGCTAGTCCAGAGGCATCCAGTCCAAGAGTTTACACACAGTATGAAACACATCTAAGTTTAACTGATTAGTTGAAACAGATCTTATTAGATTGACAGAGAACTAAAGTTTGAAGACCAGCAGTGTTGAGGTTTAACTAAATGACAACTCGAACAGAAATTAAGTGAATGGGATTTTATATTAAAGATTAGGACTTTATCTGCTGCCTTTATTTAATATTTTTATATTAATTTCAAATGTAAGAATTTTCAGCTTCAACTAAAGTAACTTTTTTGAACCTTTATTTATTCTCTCCATCAGGCCAGATGCTGTGGTCATCTCCGGTAAGAAATTGGCACGTCAGATTCGTGATGAGGCACGTGTTGATGTGGAGAAGTGGGTTTCAGCTGGCAACAGACGACCTCATCTTAGCGTCTTGCTGGTGGGTGATAATCCCGCCAGCCATTCTTACGTAATCAACAAGACTCGTGCCGCTGCTGATGTAGGTAAGGAGCAATGGTACACATTTGCTTCTACAAATTCCCATCCACCAGCTAGATTTCCTTTGTCATACAAAAGCTACTAACTGGCAAGTGTGACAGCTAACATGTGCTTTCTCTGCGGCAGTGGAAGCCAGATAAGGAAGCAGATATTCCTGCTGTATCACAGGGCAGTGTATCACACCCACAGTACAGCACCTCTGCCCAGTTCTGTTCTGCGTGCATACAGATAATGTGTGTGCCCTTGATTGGCTAGTGTTGCTGAAATTGACAGTTTGTGCCATGTCCCCCACCACAGCACAGCCGATTTTGTTTTCTTGGAATACTAACCATGGATTACAACTCATAATCACAAGACAAAAGGGTGAGCTGGCCTTTAGGTGAATATGTTTATACTATTTAAGATCTGCTGACTCAGTTAGTTGAAATCCCAAGTTATTTACTATTCACTATTTATGTTCTCTGCCTAATGTGTAATGTAATGCCATTGCACATCCAATTTAGTACACCATGTCTGCAGAACATTTAAAGTAGAAGAACCGAGCCAAATGTACAGATCTAAAATGATAGGTACCTTTACATCAAATATTACAAGTACACTTTATTTTAAAAAGTTATTTTTTATTTAAGAGCAATCACTGCTAAAATTGACAGAAAAGTCATGCTGCTTTTTGAAATAATCAAGAATCCTTTCCTCACATTCATGGTCACATTCACAAGCAAGTTTGCACTGTTGTTTTAACTTAAAAAAAAAAAAAAAAGGAACAGTAGAAGCCATTTTGGAAGGACAGAGAAGTGCTAGTTCTATTTGGTTTCATGCAAGTTAATTTATTTCTTAGTGTATGTGTAACCTACATACATGTTATGGTGATCTGACCTAATAATGAACATGGGCGTATTATTAAGCCCAGAACAATCAGTTTATATTACAATCTGTATGTATGCATTACTTATTGTTTGACCATTGTTTATATTACAGTTATTACAATGGATATATTTTTTTTTATCCTAAAAAAACATTTTTGATATTGTGTACAATCATGTGCAAGATTCTGGTGTAGAAATAGTTAATACAGTTTTTTAGTCTGTGTTTTTTAAAATGGTTGGAAGAGTGGAAAGTCGGTTGGTCCAGGTGACATACCGGTAGAAGCATGGAGATGTTTAGGAGAGATGGCAGTGGAGTTTTAACCAGGTTGTTCAACAAGATTTTGGAAGGTGAGAGGATGCCTGAGGAATGGAGAAGGAGTGTGCTGGTACCAATCTTTAAGAATAAGAGAGATGTGCAGACCTGCAGTAACTACAGGGGAATTAAGTTGATCAGTCACACCATGAAGTTATGGGAAAGAGTAGTGGAAGCCAGGCTGAGAGAAGAGGTGACCATCTGTGAGCAACAGTGAGAATGTTGATGGGGAAATATAGAGAAGGTCAGAAGGTGTTGCAGTTTGTGTTTGTGGATTTAGAAAAAGCGTATGACAGGGTGACGAGAGGAGTTGTGGTACTGTATGAGGAAGTCAGGTGTGTCAGAGAAGTATGTGAGGGTGGTGCAGGACATGTATGAGGACAGTGTGACAGCAGTAAAGTGTGCAGTAGGAACGACAGACTGGTTCAGGGTGAAGGTTGGACTGTATCAAGGATCTGCTCTGAGCCCTTTCCTGTTTGCAGTGATGATGGACAGGTTGATAGACGAGGTCAGACAGGAGTCTCTGTGGACTATGATGTTTGCGGATGATATTGTGATTTGTGGTGAGAGTAGGGAACAGGTTGAGAAGAGCCTGGAGAGGTGGAGGTATGCGCTGGAGAGAAGGGGA
The DNA here is from genome assembly GCA_014706435.1 of Silurus glanis. NCBI lineage: Eukaryota > Metazoa > Chordata > Actinopteri > Siluriformes > Siluridae > Silurus > Silurus glanis. The sequence goes on along the minus strand of JAAIIK010000102.1, from coordinate 31,968 downwards.
ATGAAAGTCAGTAGGAGTAAGACAGAGTACATGTGTGTGAATGAGAGGGAGGGCAGTGGAGTGGTGCGGTTGCAGGGAGAAGAGGTGGAGGAGTTCGGGTACCTGGGATCAACAGTGCAAAGTAATAGAGAGTGTTTTAGAGAAGTGAAGAAAATAGTGCAGGCAGGGTGGAGTGGGTGGAGAAGAGTGACAGGAGTGATTTATGATAGAAGAGTATCTGCAAGAGTAAAAGTTTATAGGACTGTGGTGAGACCTGCGATGTTGTATGGTTTAGAGACAGTGGCATTGAGTAAAAGGCAGGAGGTGGAGCTGGAGGGAGCAGAGCTGAAGATGTTAAGGTTTTTGTTGGGAGTGACGACGATGGACAAGATTAGAAATGAGTTTATTAGAGGGACAGTGCATGTAGGACATTTTGGAGACAAGGCGAGGGAGGTGAGATTGAGATGGTTTGGACATGTGCAGAGGAGGGACATGGGGTATACCGGTAGGAGAATGCTGAGGATGGAGCCACCAGGAAGGAGAAAAAGAGAAAGACCAAAGAGGAGGTTTATGGATGTGGTGAGGGAAGACATGCAGGTAGTTGGTTTGAAAGAGGCAGATGTAGAGGACAGGGGGGTATGGAGACAGATGATCCGCTGTGACGACCCCTAATGGGAGCAGCCGAAAGTAGTAGTTTTTTAAACGGTTGATTAATAGCATATCTGTGATATGTTTATATTAATGAAAACTTTATAGTACCATACAACTTTCGAACGGTCATGCATTTTTTTAGAACAGCTCTAGTATAAACAGACAAATTTGCCATCTTAATATTGAAGACCATCCTAGTGGAATGTTGCAGAGCCTAGACCTGACCAACTGATGCCAACCCAAAATGCTTGTATGGTAGGCACTAGGTGTGATGGGTGCATCACTTTATCCACTCTCTTCTTACCCTTATATGGCCATCTTTCTGGAACATGGTATATCTGGATTCATTAGACCAAATTACCTTTTTTGCAAATCTTCAGAGTTAAATATTTATGCTTCCTAGCAAATAAAGCCTTTGTTTTGCACAACGGTTGGTCCCAATCTTTTAAATTCATTTCAAATCTTGAAAATGTAATAAGGCCATTCCCAAACAATCTACTCCGAATGCTTATTCACATTGCAAGACATTTGCAACTCTTCCAAATGGAGCGGGCGTCCCAGCAAATTTACTCCAAGGTCAGACCATAAAATGCTCAGAGAACCTGCAAAACCCCAAAAGTTACATCTCAGAGTCTATAGCCTGAGTGAGCATGTTAAATGTGTAGATAATGAGAGTACAATTAGAAAAAGACTTAACAAGTATGGTTTTGTTGCACCCAAATAAAACTTCAGAAACAATGTATTTTGGACAGATGAGACCAAAGTGGAGATGTTTATCAGCACAAACACCTCACACCAACTGTAAAGCACAGTGGTGAAGGGTTGATGATTTGGTATTGTTTTGCAGCCACGGGACCTTGGCACTTTGCAGGTTGCACCTTGTATTGACTTGACAATGTAATACTCTGAATACAAAAGCATTCTACAGTAAATGTAAAGCCATCTGTCTGGCAGTTAAAGCTTGGTTGAAATTGGGTCATGCAGCAGAACAATGACCCCAAACACACCAGCAAGTCTATAAAAGAATGGCTGAAAAAGAACAAAATAAAGGTGTTGCAATGACCAGACCTCAGCTTGATTGAAAGCTTGTGGCAGGACCTTAAGAGAGCTGTGAATAAACAAACGCCCAAAAAACTCAACTGAAGCAACATTAGAAAGAAGAGTAAGCCAAATTCTTCCACAATGATGTGAGAGACTGATAAAATTATACAGAATACTTCAAGTACTTCATTGCTGCTAAATATTGTTCTAATTAATTAAGCTAATTAATCATAATGTTTACTTAGGTTTTCACAAATGGTTTCTCCATTTTAACTTGATTTTTGTAAAATAATGACGGTGTATTATGTAATGTATTTTTGTTCATGTGAAAACCTAACAAGGACCAGATGATTTTTTTTTTTTTATCATGTCTTGGTACAAGAAACAAAAAAAAAATGTTGTTATTTATTACTGGCATACATTGGCTAGGGCAGGGGTGGCCAACCAGTCAGAGACCAAGAGCCACATTTTTTACTGTGTTACCGCAAAGAGCCACATCATACACATAGGCACACATGAACATCACCCATCCCTTCCTCTTACACACACACACACACACACAGTCAGTTCAACCAAGTCCACAATCAAAAATATAATAATTTACAATAGCGTTTTTCTTTTACTATGCATGTTGCTTAGTGGAACTTCTGGCATTCCAGGTCAGAGTGCAACTGTGATTCAGTAGCCGTGTTAATGTCCGATATTCTGTGTTCAACAGTGTGGTGGGACAGTTGGACGTCTGATCCATGCGTTTTAGTTTGTCGTTTTCAGAAGGCAAGATTTCAACAACGTCACTGAAGCATTATTTAATGAACTCCCCTTCATTGTATGGCTTTTTAGCCCATGCAATGTTCCAAGCCAAATTTAATTTTCCAAGCCAAATTTAAAGCTAAATTTTTGGGAAAACTGTGACCAACTTGTGCTTGTGAAGTTCAGTCCCTTTTGGAAATTCCTGGTTGATGTTAGCATGGAGTGAGCTGAAGTGGCGCTGAAGATTTTAAATGTGCTAATGACGCCTGACATAAGGCAGAATGACTTGCCATTACGTTCAATAAAAAAATATATAAACTCTCCCACTCTGTTAAAAACGTCCTGTGTTCATCTTCATATTTTCGTTTTGCTGTGCATTTTTTCCTGCCATTTTGAGAGCAAACTTGACACAAACTGTTTACTTACAATTTAAGTAAACAATTTGCATATGGAAGTTTGTGTTTGTGTTTTTTTTTTAATGTGCGTGTTCACTTCGCTTGAGTTCAATACGGTATTTTCGTCAAATGCGCATGTGCATAAGATGAAAATACCGCAAAGTTTCCCAGTAGGGGCAAGATCATTTAAGGTTTAAAAATACCGTATTGAACTCAAGCGAAGGGAACACGCACATTAAAAAAAAACACAAACACAAACTTCAATATGAACGTAAGAGCCGCATGAAACCAGCCAGAGAGCCGTGGGTTGGCCACCCCTGGACTAGGGGTTCTGTACTGTAGGTGTCACCAAATGGCATTCTGGTTGTGCATTCTGGTTGTAAGATCAAAAATCTGCATTTTTTTTATTTAAAAAATGTGTAGCTCAACATTATTTTACATTAACAATTATGTGGAAAATACATCATTTCAAAATCAGTTTCTTACAGATGTTGTATTTTTTTGTCTTCTTGTATTGTCTCTTTTGGGTTTGTGTCTAGGTATCACAAGTGAAACCATACTAAAGCCCTCCTCTATCTCTGAGGAAGAGCTTATGGAGCTGATTGACAAACTGAACTCTGATCACAGAGTGGATGGTCTTCTGGTACAGTTGCCACTGCCTGGTAACATTACAAACTTTACATTGAGTTCTTATTTCACTCAATTAATTTCAACTCACAATTAAAGGTAAAGGTAACTGCAATAGTAACACCAGAATCTTCTGGTTCATGTGAAAGGGGAGTGCTAACAAAATAAATCATAATTAATTCTGTATGCAACCTGACTAATGATCTATTGCTATACAACATGACATAGTAATAGACACATGAGAAAGTAAATGCTTATTGTCTTTTTATGATGAATACTAAAACTTGTTAATCAGTGTCTTTTAATCTTTGAATCCTGATCACAAACTTTGACTCTCTAATCTGCAGAGCACATCGACGAGAGGCGTATATGCAATGCAGTGAGTCCAGATAAAGATGTTGATGGATTTCATGTCGTAAACGTTGGCCGTTTGTGCTTGGACCAGTCCTCCATGTTGCCAGCCACACCGTGGGGAGTATGGGAAATCATTAAACGCACAGGTTAGGAGTGCTTAATATCACTTCTTATTAATGACTCATGGTTTTTATATATTAATACAATGAAAAGTAAAAACTAATTTTTTTTGTTTTTGTTTTACAATTATAAGTAATTAGTTAAAAGAACTGTGTTTACAAGTCTGATAACAAGAAAAAACAAGAAAAAAGTTGTTTTAGTATGTTTGCATTTCTGATAACATTCTCCTCTTTTTTAAAGGCATTCCTACTCTGGGGAAAAATGTAGTGGTAGCTGGTCGGTCTAAGAATGTGGGAATGCCAATCGCTATGCTTTTACATACTGATGGAAGACATGAAAGACCAGGAGGTAAGTAGGTAAATCACAAACAACTGATATAGTTAGCAGAGATAGCACACATTTTTCTAGATTAGATAACATTATTGTATTGCTAATTTTATCATTACTTTTATGTTTTTGCATTAATATGACGAGACTTTTTTAACAGTTTGCACTGATGCTATTCTGCTTCTTTAGGTGATGCTACAGTCACTATCTCACATCGTTACACACCTAAGGAGCAACTTCGACAACACACACAAATTGCTGACATCATTGTTGCAGCCGCAGGTAATTAGTATTAGGTACTAATTAGTATCTGTTAGTGTGTCATATTTCAGTCTAAATGTGTTCTTCATTAATTGTGAAAATTGTCAAAAGCAAATATCTCAGATTTTGTTGTCTCTAATTCTCCTTTAAGGCATTCCCAACCTCATCACAGCAGATATGATAAAAGAAGGGGCAGCTGTCATTGATGTGGGCATCAACAGAATACAGGACCCTTTGACTGGAAAGGACAGACTTGTTGGTGATGTGGACTTCGAAGGTAAAGCTTAGAAGTGTAATTGAAACTACCTGGAGTCTTTAATGGTGTTTTTGCTTTTTTAACAGGGAACCAACCCCAGCCACTCTTAGTGCCGGTCCCAAGCCCGGATAAATGGGGAGGGTTGCGTTAGGAAGGTCATCCAGCGTAAAAACATGCCAAATCAAAACATGCAAATGATCCGCTGTGGCGACCCCTAATGGGAGAAGCCAAAAGAAAGAGAGAAAGAAAGAAAGAAAAGAAAGTTTAGCCGACCACTTATGCATTATTTCTAGCGGATTTCTGGCTTTATTACTATTTTCATTTTGCAAAACATCGCAGCACATAACGACAGCGTGGGATATTCTTCCCAAATGCAAATTCCTACAGGGTTTTTGGAGTGATATTAAATCGACATCAGAAATAAACAAAGTAAAGTGTATGATATAACATTGGATGTACACTGTATTTCCAAAAGTATTGGGTTACCTGGTCATAAGTACAGTATGTGATTTTTTTTTTTTGAGCATTGCATATTTAGTCCCAATTTGCTCTTATAATTCCCTCCACTCTTCTGGGAAGATTAGATTTTGGAGTGCACTTTGTGTTCATCAGCCACTCAAGATCTTCCTCTCCAAAGCATCTTCAAGGAGCTCACTTTGTGCACAGGGGCATTGCCATGCTGGAACCGGTTTGGGTTTCCAAGTCCAAGTAAATGCAAAATTTTCATTATAGCGCATCTAAAGTCGTCCTATACAATTGAGTGCCTCGAGCTTTGTGGTAACAGTTTGGAAAAAAAAACACATATAGCAGAAAAAGGTTGTGTCCCAATACTTTTGGAAATATAGTGTATATTACAGGTTTTTAGTCTGAGAAATCACTATCTTGCACTGCAGTGTTTAATAAAGGGCATACTGTTTGTTGTTCAAGTAAATACTGGTGCGCTTCTTAAAACTTAAATTAGGCATTATTATATAGCTGCAACTGCTGGGCCCTCAAGCAAGGCCCTTAACCCCCCTGTGCTCAGTTGTAAGTCGCTCTAGATAAGGGAGTCTGCCAAATGCCATAAATGTAAAATGTCATATGTTTCCAAAAACACAAATTACCACATTGCTTTAATTTCCTTGCTTGTCATCTAGTATTTGGCTGAGCTCATTGTCATTTGGACATGCTTAAACAAAAACATTCAAAGTTGCACATATTCATTAACTAATAGTTAAGTGGGCTTAAGTTTAAGCCAGGATGTGAATTCAACTATGATAAGAATAGTTAGGCTATAATGGTGATACATATCTTTTGTTTCTTTTTTTGTTTTGTTTTTTAGGAGTACGAAAGAAGGCCAGCTATATTACTCCAGTTCCAGGAGGTGTTGGACCCATGACCGTTGCCATGCTAATGATAAATACAATAAAGGCAGCAAAAAATCTCCTTTTGACCACTCCAGAGCGGATGCGTATGGTAGCGTCTTCCTAACAGCCTTGTTTAACATTCTCCTTGTGTTTTACAATCAACTTGCCACTTTGGGAGCATATGGCAATGCGATAGCTTGAAGTCCTATTTTTGGGTACGTCAATTTGTAACTCACAACCCAAGTCAAGTCAGTTATATGGCATGAACTTTCTAAATGTACTACAAGCTCAGTGAAGTGACTCTGTTACTATTATCTTCTTGTATAAAAACACAGTTAGAAACACGCTTATGAGAGCCTTAATAAATCACCAGGATTTAATTTGTTAAATTGGGTGAAACAAACATTTTCAGTATGGTGTTCTTCCAAGAGATGAGATCTTCCCTCCTAATGTACTTAATGCTTTATCTCAGAGTTTTGCTCTTAGAGTCCTATTTGTCTTTATATAATTTGTTATACTTTGTAAAGATTTGCAAAAAAATATTTATTTATCTTGTTTGAAAGGTGCATATTTTTTTTTTTTTTTTTTGACAGAATCACAAAATTAGGACTTGTATAAATATTATTTTGTTTTTATTTTCATGAATGCAGCTAGCCAAGACTTTATGATATGAATACCATTTCATGTGATAAGGGCCTATTTTACTCCATTGTGGCTATTTAATAAAGGAGGTTCATTCAGTAACACTTGCTGATCTGATTAAATAAGGCGGAATTTGTCCCATATTTTTTTATGTTTAGAAGTGTGGAAAGGCATGCAATCTTGAAAGAGTGACATAACTTTTTGCTCTATGAGTAGAGTAAAAAAAAAAAAAAAAAAAACACATGGCATGTCTGAATTATATGTAAGAAAATAAAGCTTGAATTTGAATTTAATTTAAGCTTTTTTTATGGTTTATTTCTGTATCATCTATTGCGCCTAGATCTCATTTTGTTAAGACAGAAGCATGCATTTCAATAAGCAGGATATAAAATATGAAAATATGCTGAAATTCAATAATAAATCAAAAAATACATTCAAATACTAGTTAAATATGGTGAAAGTGTTCTCAGGCTGGTTAATTTGGTTAATGGATAAAGGAGTCATGGAGTCACTGGATCACTGAGTGAGGTGGGAATATAATTACAAAATATTCTCTTGATATGTGTTCGTAAAATATAGTATAGTGATTTAAAATTTTTCAGTTTCAGTTATGAAAAATTTATTTGATACTCATTATAAATAGAGTCTCAAAGAAAGAAGTACTGTACATTTTTGGCAAATAACTTCCTTTGTCCAGAGAAACTTACAAATATTGACAATATGACAACCAAATATTCTTTAAGGAAATTAATAAAAAGAAGAAATTATATGAAAAAAAAAAATTCTGCAAGCTAATTGTCCATTGTAATGACATGTATCTGGAATAAAGCCTACATTCATATTTGCATTAGGCATATCATGACTGTAAGTTTCTATAATAAATTTATTACCCAGTAATGCGTTCATATAATCAGACATCTGGGTTTGCATGAAAACAACAGTAGAAACTTGCTTCTATTCTGACATACCTGACGGCATGCCGGAGTGTTATATTAGAAGAGATCCAAACTCCCTGCCATCAGCTCTTGAGTGATATTTTTAAATACCTGATAGATCTGTTTCTGACACAGGCTGTTATACATTATTAGAAATAGCTACAACCTAGTTAACTTTAAATTTAAGAAAGTGATTTCGACATATCGCCAAATCCCCCAGAGAATTGTTTAAAAAGTTTTACATTTCAAAAGAAATATTTTCATTTAAAACAAATGAAATCAGAAATTAAAAGATAAAAAATTTCTGAAATTGAATGTACATTGCATAAATGTGTAAAATCAAGTGTATTGACATACTGCATTTATTGATAAATACTGTTTAAGGGAAATTCTACTACACAGTTATGATTTAGTTAACTTTGGCAGATGACCCGAACTTATATTGAAAGAGGGCCAACTGAAGACACATGATTATCTCTGAAGCTTCATGTATTAATTTAAAGAATAATAAGTGTGATGTGATGGTATTAAAAATGGAAGATAATATGTGTTTGAAAATTTTAGCTCTGTTAAATTGAACACTTCCTGGTGAGCCAATGAAATTTTAATTTGTCACTGCAGAAACACCTAATAATATGAAACAGAATAATGCTTCTTAGGCTGAGGACATCTCTAGGTTTAATTATGGCTGTCCTCTCTCTCTGTACTTTAGCAATCAAATGAATAATTGATGTCAAAATAAATTGGATTAGGCTAAATAAGCTAATAACTATATGTCACTTAGGTTATGCTATGTTGCCTGCTATGCTATTACACATAGGGCATCAATATTTCTTTTTCTGTTCAACTAGCTTACATAACATTATAATTTATAGTATGTAGTTTATCATAATGTGTGTAGCCTGCAACAAAACAATTACAACCTCACCAGTCTAGTTAGATTGTAGTTAAACAAGCACTTTAGTTAACTTGAATAATTAAAGTTAAGCCAAACAGTAACTCTGCTGCAGACAGCTTGGAACTGAAGAACTTGCCGGACTTGCCATTAAAGACCATGATCCTGCTTGAGCTGCTGTTATTTATACATGAACAGGTTCTCAGAAATGTATCCTAGTTTGTGGACTGCTCTAAGAACATGTCTTATACTTCCAGTGACGGTAGCTGAAGCAGAGAGGAGCTTTTCAAAGCTAAAACGTATCAAGCATACAGTTGCTAGTCAGATTTGCTCCGATTATATAATTGATGACTTTGCATCAAAGAAAGCAAAAAAGTTCAGGTTTTAGGGGAATTAATTTGTAGTGAAAATTTTATTTGGATTGCTAATGGTTATTTTTTAGGTGGCATCAGGGTGGGTGAGGGTCATGGTGTGGTTCGCCCAGGGCTCCATTCAAACTAGAACTGCCGTCATATTGCATCACATATATGAGAAAATAAACGGGGAAGATGCAATTTGGAAAAACTTTTGAAAAATAAAGTATATAAATATAAGGCATATATGGAAATGGAGACAGAACTAAGGAAAACTTTTGCCGACTTGGAATATGTTTCCACCACTGCAGATCTATGGACTGCTCAGAATAAACGTTTTCCATGGGAGACACGTACGATTCCATCGCAGCGGAGAGAGAGAGAGAGAGAGAGAGCAAATTCACAGCTCGTTTGCTCTTTGTGGGAAGATAAACTGCCACGGTCACTGATAATAGCGTGAACTTTGTAAAAAGCGTTTAGAATGTTTCTAGCTGATGATGAAGCAGAGAATGATGTAGACGAGGACGAGGTCATATTTACGGAATTGCACGTTTTACGTGATGACAGCGAAAGGTATGTTCTCCCTCCACATCATCGGTGTGCAGCCCACACCCTTAACCTTATATACACTAATGATAGTTACATTCCTGACGGCGAAGCAGATTGAAAAGCAGTGTACAGAAGTGCGACTCGAAAGTGTTCAGCCTTGTGGTCAAAATTTAGTCGATCATCTTATTGTTCTCTAAGAAGTTATTAAACATTTTAAATGTTTAAGACATGTCTTTTGCCCTAATATAACTTATTTCTTAATGGCAATTATCTATATTACACCTGTTACACCTGTAAGGCGTGAAAGAGATACAAGTAACGCAAAAGTAATATAACGCATTACTTTCCATAAAAAGTAACTAAGTAACGTAATTAGTTATTTTTTGGGGAGTAACTCAATATTGTAATGCATTACTTTTAAAAGTAACTTTGCCCCACACTGGTCCTCATACATGTCCTGCACCACCCTCACATACTTCTCTGACACACCTGACTTCCTCATACAATACCACAACTCCTCTACGGGGGCACTCTGTCATACGCTTTCTCTAAATTCACAAAAAAACACACAATGCAACTCCTTCTGACCTTCTCTATACTTCTCCATCAACATTCTCAAAGAAAATAAGGCATCTGTGGTGCTCTTCCTCGGCATGAATCCATACTGTTGCTCACAGATGGTCACCTCTTCTCTCAGCCTGACTTCCACTACTCTTTCCCATAACTTCATGGTGTGACTGATCAACTTTATTCCCCTGTAGTTACTGCAGGTCTGCACATCTCCCTAATGCTTAAAGATCGGTACCATCACACTCCTTCTCCATTCCTCAGGCATCCTCTCACCTTCCAAAATCCTGTTAAACAATCTGGTTAAAAACTCCACTGCCATCTCTCCTAAACATCTCCATGCTTCTACAGGTATGTCATCTGGTCAAACCAATTTTCCACTCTTCATCCTTTTAATCGCTGCTCTCACTTCCTCCTTACTAATCCTATCTACTTCCTGTTTCAGCATCTCCACACCATCCAAACTTTTCTCTCTCTCTCTCTCGTTTTCCTCATTCATCAGCTGCTCAAAATACTCCCTCCATCTTCTCAACACACTCTCCTCACTAGTCAACACATTTCCATCTCCATCCTTTATTGCTCTAACTTGCAGCACATCCTTTCCAGCTCGGTCCCTCTGCCTGGCCAATCGGTATAAATCCTTTTCTCCTTCCTTAGTGTCCAACTTCTCATACAGCTCCTCATATGCTGCATCGCTCTGCCGATCCCAATTCTGTTTCGCCAATATCTTTCTCCTGATGCTTTCAGGTACTTCATCATTCCACCACCACATCTCTTTGTCTTACTTTCACTTTCCAGATGTTTCTAGCTGTCTTCCTTATTACTTCTGCAGTAGTTGCCCAATCATCAGCACCTCTTCACCACCACCAAGCCCCTGTCTGACCTCTTCCCTGAACCTTACACTACAGTCTTCCTCCTTCAGTTTCCACCATCTTATGCTTCTTTTAGTCCTCACTCTCCTTCTCTTCTTCTTCACCTCCAAAACCATCCTACAGACCACCATCCGATGCTGTCTAGCTACACTGTCCCCTGTCAACACCTTACAGTCTCCAATCCTTCAGGTTGCAAATCCTAAATAGAACATAGTCCACCTGTGTGCACCTTCCTCCACTCCTATATGTCACCCTATGCTACTCCTTCTTCTTAAAATAAGTGTTCACCACTACCATTTCCATCCTTTTAGCAAAATCTACCACCATTTGCCCTTCCACATTCCTCTCCTTAAGGCCATACCTACCCATCACCTCCTCATCAACTCTGTTCCCTTCACCTACATGCCCATTAAAGTCTGCCCCAATCATTCTTTCCTTGGTACACCTTCTACCACTCCATCTAATTCACTCCAGAATTTTTCCTTCTTCTCCATCTAGCAACCCATTTGTGGAGCATAAGCACTGATGACATTTATCATTTAACATTTATCTAACCCTCTTCACCTCCACTACACTCTTACTAAACTCTTCCCTCAGAATCACTTCTACACCATTTCTCTTCCCATCCACACCATGAAAGAACAGTTTAAACCCACCTCCAATGCTCTTGGTCTTACTCCCTTTCGACTTGGTCTCCTGAACACACAACATATCTACCTTTCTCCTCTCCATCATATCAGCTACCTCTCTCCCTTTACCAGTCATAGTGCCAACACTTAAAGTGCCCGCCATAACCTCCACTCTTCTACACTTCTCCTTTCCATGCCGTCTTTGTAGACATCTTCCTCCTCTCCTTCTCCCCCTTTGGCCAACAGTAGCCCAATTTCCACCGGTACCCTGTTGACTAATGATACCTGTGGCGGTCGTTGGTAACCCGGGCCTCGACCGATCCGGTATGATAACATAGTCATGTTTTCTCTTTATTTATTTATTTTTAAATATTAAATAAGAAATGAGAGGGACCATGGCAACTTAAATTTTTTATACATTTTTTATATAATGTTAAAATTATGCAAATTATTATAATTAATAAAGTTACAAGGTATAAAGCAACATCTATTATCAGCCCACGGCCCTCAATCAAGTTTGATTTTAGGTCCTTCATAGGAAAAAGTGTGGGAGCCTCTGGATAAGATGATTAACATATAATCCATATTCAGTCTGGATCTTTATCTACCATACTACTTTTACAAGCTAGGGTGGTTGCGCTTTATATTGATTTGTAAGTATAATATTATGATAATCTCTTACACTTTATCTAAATTCCATAGAATAGCATTGCTTGCTTGCTCTTTAATTTTCAAACACGATAACTGCCATTACATACCATAATAACTTTGTATTCTTTTTTTAACAACTGTGACATTTATTATTGAAATACACTTTGCTTTTCAACAATTGATTTTAGAAGGAAAATTTTGACTGTGTCACAACTACTTTGTATGCAAATAAAATTTCTCTGAACCCCCTAAAGAATTCTCCATTGTTATGGATGCCTTCCTAACAGAGCTGTTATACTTCTAGGGGAGACATTTAAACTCTTTAGATTAATTTGATACCCTGTGTAGGGGTTTCTCTCATGTCTTTCATTGTCTTCTTTCCAAAAAATAAAAATGAAAAGCCTGTAACTATTCAATTCAATTCAGTTATATAGCACTTTTACCAATGGACCAATTTTCTCATATCAGCTTCACAGAGATGAAGAAGTTATAAAGTTGGAATTTATAAGTTTAGTGCGTGTATGTTTGTTCTTTATAAGTTTATTCTTATAGGTTTATCCCTAATAAATGAGCCAGTGGCCACTTTTGTTAGGAAAATCTCCCTGAGACGGTATGAGGAGGAACCAGACTCAAAAGGGAACTGTCTCCGTCTGGGTGGTGCTGAATGTCTATTCATTACTGGTCCATACATATTAATGTATCATTCTTGAGGTGTACAGTTCAATGAAAGGTCCTTAAATGCAGAACTGTTCTGTACAACTCTTCTATTTTATATCCAAGTTATTTCATCTTTAAAGATCTCCAAAGCTATTGTGACCTGTGAGGCCTTTTCAAATGATCTTTGTGAAAGGATGCAATACTGTTATAATTCCACACAATTGCGTCTGTTCTTTTTGTATATTTTTATGACAAATTTGCAAAAAAAAAAAAATAAATAAAAGACGTGTACTATGATTAGGCTGAAAAAAATTTGGGGGAAAAGACATCAAAATAATTTAAGTTATGACACTGTAATGTGCACTTTACATAGCCACTTCAATAACTGGACAACTGCAGAAATTGGGTCATAAACAAATAGCGTCAACGTTATTAGAACTTATATTTTGAAATATTTTCTTTACCTGAACGGAAGTTGAGTTGGTAAGCAAATTAAGAGCCCTCTCCCAGTATGGACACAATGCGCTAGCACAAAAGAAGAAAATACATTTGACCTGTTCTTTACTTTCTTTTTTGTGGATTTCTGCTTCAGTTCTGGTATGTGACGACAGAGTGGTAGTTAAATGTGGGGAAACAGTATCTTCATGCTTACATTGTTTATATTGTTTATATCGAGAATCGTAAACCTCTTTCTGTGAGCTGTTCGGAAAAATATCGCTTTCGAAACAGAGCGGTTGAGTTTATTACTGTACCTTCAGGAGCCTCGTCATGGAGGAACTGGATCACTGAGTGCGTCCTTTTGATGTGTTCATACTGTATAATAATATAGAATATAGCGATCATTAATATAAAAAGGGGTTTAAAGTTCTGTTGCGGGAATGGTGTTTGTTGATAGGCTCGATTTTGAAGGAACACACGTGTTCATATAATATAAAGAGGTGTAACATGTACCTGGAAATCCTACTTGAGTAAAAGTATTGAGCTCTTACTGCAAAACTGAGTCCAATACAAGTCAAACGTTACCCATTCAAATATGACTTGAGTAAAAGTCTTGTATCTTATATAGTATCTGATTTGAACAGTATTTGAGTATTTGACTCGTATTGAACGTAGACACAAAGATGCACTCGACCTCAACACCAAGACACGTTAGTAAAAATCCCAAAACTGTTGATTTGTAAATCAAAAAATGTAAAATGTAAATCAGATTGTACACATCAACACTGCATTAACCATCAACACAACAACTTTCAACACGCCAAAATGAAACGAAGATCAAACAAGTCCGTAAGAAAGAGTAAATTAGTAAAGGGATCTTTAGTTAACAAAAACATTTACAGTATCATGTCACAAAGAAGAAGAACTATTAGAATTCAATGGACAAATAAAATTAAAGTAAATAATTGTAAAGTAAATCCAAATATTCTGCTGTGATTCGATGCATCTCTCAGTCTCGGAGACGGGCTTTTTATTTCAGATTCTTTTTATTTCAGAGATTTTTATTTCATATAAGAAAATATCATTTTTATAAACATTTTTAATATTGTAAAAATTTTATAATATTTTTAATATTATAATCTATTTAACAATAGATTTTATTTGTAATCTTTTTACATTAAAAAGCTGGTTACAAAAGTGTAGTTGGTAATGCTCATTGTCATGTGAAATATATTGGAGTAGAGAGCTGCTTAGTAAATTCGATTCACGTTCAGTTATGAAAAATGTATTTGTTGATGCCATTCATTATTTGTCACATAAATAATGTGTTGCATATATCAATATAAAACAGTGATTTGTTTAAAGGACAAGACAATAAACACTATATGGTCAAAATGTACTCATTTTAATGACCAAAAATCCCAAACGTTTCAGAAAGCAGGATAGTTACTAATGTCTGTTCAGATACGCAACTAGGATTTGTTGATAGGCTGGGTTTTAAAGAAAAATTAATTAGGGCATTTATTAAGTTCACATCAGAAGGTTCCTTGGTGGTCTAGTGGTTAGGATGCGGCGCTCTCACCGCTGCAGCCCGGGTTCGATCCCCGGTCAGGGAACCAACCCCAGCCACTCTCAGTGCCGGTCCCAAGCCTGGATAAATGGGGAGGGTTGCGTTAGGAAGGGCATCCAGCGTAAAAACATGTGCCAAATCAAACATGCGGAGGATCCGCTGTGGCGACCCCTAACGGGAGAAGCCGAAAGAATTAAGTTCACATGAGAGAACATGGATTTTCCCGTAAATGTGTCTCTAACCAAGTCCCTCAGCCAAGACTTAAATAAAAAAAAATAATTAACTCCACAAATCTGTTTCCTCTTAGAAAGTTTGAAAGTATTTGACCGCCCATTACATATCCTTCAGTTGAATCTTATAGAAAATGTATGGGCTACTTAGAAAAAGGAAATTTGTAGCAGAAAAATGTACAGAAGTATTATGCAGTATGTATTATATGGCCTAATTTATGTATGTGAACAACTACTTCTTTCAGCTGCTCCTGTTACGGGTCGCCACAGCGGATCATCCATCTCCATATCACTCTGTCTTCTACATTTGCCTCTTTCAAATTAACCACCTGCATGTCTTCTTTCTCCACGTTCATAAACCTCCTCCTTGGCCTCCTTCTATTCCTCCTTTCTGCCGGCTCCTCAGCATTCTTCTACCGATATACCCCACTTATCTTCAAAACGTCCTACCTGCATGGTCCTACTTAAAAAAAGATCAGTGACAAACACTGGCTATCCACTGTATGATTTACTACAGATATTCCAGACTGCCTCTGGAAGCAACACCAACAGAAGAACGGTGCATCTGTAGCTTCAATTCAGTTCATTTCGTTTTTATTTGTATAGCGCTTTTAACAATGAAAATTGTAACAAAGCAGGTTTACACAGATAATAAGTTGGTTTCCATGTCTGAGCAGCTACACGCAAATACAATCAAAATGTGTTTAACCTGAGCATTCAAGATTAATAATAAGAGCTTTGCATCTCATTTGCAAAAATTACAGATCACAATGGGGCGAAGTCGGTCCCGGAGCAGATCTTCTGAGATGTATGTGAGTAAACACGGAAAAGAGCGAAGATCATCAAAGAAACGTCACAGATCCAGCTCTTCATCTTCCAGCTCTAGCACTGCAAGACCAAGCCCTAGCAAGAAACATGGCCATAGTTGCAGCAAGAGTCAAAGTGCAGGTATTTTGCAGTTTTCCATCAGTCTATTTTGTCTGATCAAAAAGATTTTGGACATTTGACTAGTCCATAAATTGACCTTTTTTTATTATATAATATTATATGTTTATTTTATAAGTATAACAAGATACAATCTAATAATAAGGAAGTCTGTATTATCAGGATTGAAGCCTAGATTTGCCAGAGCCTTTAATGGGAATGTACAAATCCATGTGACTTAGCTAGACAGCGATTTGACATTGTTATAATAAATTATAATGTTATTATAATTATATAATATTAATATGACAATTGGTTGAAAATATAACAAAGATTCCTATTAATAATGGATATTATGAACAGATGCTCTTGTAAATCCATATTTATGCAACAAATTGTATTAATTGCACTCGGACAGAAATCCAAATGAAACATCTATCAGTCAGTCACAGTGTAAAAACTGCAGTAGTAAAAACTCTGTTTAATGTAAAGTGCTGTTTTATTCCACATGTTTAAACTACCTCTGCTATCGATGCGTTTCGATGGCGGCTAAACAAAGCATCTAGAAGTTCACACTCAGTTCAATTGACAGTTTTGTAATTTTGCCTCTGTACCTTACCACAATGGTTTTGAAATTAATTATGATGTGATCGAAGAATGTAAAATAAATTACAGCTATTTTTATGGAAAAAATTCTGTCAAACTTAGAAGCAGTCTTATAGCATGAGCATGTAAAGCTGAGGCCAGAAGTTTTGAGAGTGACACAAATATAAAATATTAATTAAGTCTGCTGCCTCGGTTTAATGATGCCAATTTGCATATTATCCAGAATGTTATGAGCAGAATTGCAATTAATTGTAAAGTCTCTCTATGCGATGAAAAATCATTGTTTGTCCTCTGTTCGACCATGGTTATGCGAAAGAACAAAAGTGCAGACGTCACTAAAAAAAGTTCTTTCGGCTTCTCCCATTAGGGGTCGCCACAGCGGCTCATCCGTATTCGTGATCCGCATGTTCGATTTGGCACGTTTTTAAACTGGATGCCCTTCCTAACGCAACCCTCCCCATTTATCCGGGCTTGGGACCGGCACTAAGAGTGCACTGGCTTGTGCAAACCCTAATGGCTGGGGTTAAAAGTGCAGTAATCACTGCTTTCCACAAAAAAGGGATTCACAGGCGAGGATATTGCTGCTAGTAAGATTGCACCCAAATCATCCATTTATTGGATCATCAAGAACTTTAAACAGAGAGGTTCAATTGTTGTGATAAAGGCTTTACGGCACCCAATGCAAGTGGTGTTAATTGCTGCTCAGACTGCTGCTAGTATGGACGCATAGCGGTAGCACAATTCTATAAATTCTGTAATATGCAAAATTGCAACCATTACTACTTGGACATATTACACATATCAAATCAATTTGGGGAATAAATTTTTTACATTTCATTTATTTTTTATAAAGTGTTGTTATTATAAAATTATTATTTAATTTACTTGTAAAACTACTGGTTGAAAAATTATATAATTTCATTTTCCTTTTGCACCAAACTTTGCACATATGGTAACGGAAAATGTACATTTAAATAAAGAAATAAATTGCCATTTTGAATATTGGATCGCCATTTTGCTTTTTACATTTTAAATTGAACCGATATCCTGGGTCAATATTCAGGTGACTGTTCCCCCTGGTGGCCTAGCGGGAATATAGCGGTTGAATCTGTTACAAATACAGTATACAGAGCTAAAACCCTAATTAAAAAAAAAAAGTTGGGATGCTGTGTAGAATGTAACAAATGAAACAGAATGTACAGTAGAACACAGTATTACATAGAAAACATATCAAATGTTGAAACTGAGGAAATGTACCATTTTAAGTAAAAAGGCAATTTTGAATTTAAATGCGGCAACATGTCTCAAAAGATTCTGGACAGGATGTCCAATATGATAAGATTCTCTGAATATTTTAATGATATGATGTAGATGAGATTTTTAATCTTTGCAATTTATTATTATTATTTTTAATCTATGAAAAACTGCGTCAACAAATTGTGGAAAAATTTCAGAAAAATGTTCCACAATTTGTTGACGCAGTTTTTCATAGATTTTTTTTTTTATTTCTCATCTTCTGATAGACTCTACCTCTTTAAGATACTCTTTTATACCCAGTCATGTTACTGACCTGTTTCAGATTTAATCTAATTAGTTTTTCACAAAATGTTCTTCCAGCTGTTTATAATTAGTAACACATACTTTTCCAGCCTTAGAATGTGTTGCCATACAATTCATGATGACCCTATTAGTAAACTGCACTGTACAGTATTTTCTTTGTTTTAGTTTACAATGAAAACCAAACTTTGGAAACTTAAAAAAAGTTTTTTCTTGCAATTGTGACTTTATTTCCCGCAATTATTACTTTATTTCTCGCAATTCCAGTCTTTCTTCATCTCGAAAACATCCAACATTTCTGCAGCATCTTCTGTTTACATGTCCAGAGCGCTCCAGAGTTTAGCAGGTGGTGCATCAGTAAGAATGGTCTGTGGGGAGACACAATGCACCATGTGTAGTTAAACGGACTAAACAAAGCATCGAGGCAAATTATTCAATCTTTTCATTTGAATTACTCGATTTACTCAAGGAATCGTTTCATCCCTACACGTTATTTCATTAAAATGGTACATATCCTCAGTTTAAACATTTGATATGTTTCCGATGTTCTCTTGGCAATAAAAAATGGGTTAATTGAATTATGTTTTATTTGTTTATTTGTTTATTTATTTACATTTTACACAGCATCTCAACTTTTTGGAACCGAGGTTGTACTTTAGAGAGATGCTTTCTACTGAGATACAGTCAAATGCTACAAAACTGAAATGACGGTGCTTCACAATTAGGATGGACCCAAACGTTACTGTGAGAGTACCCTCTTTCCTCTGATTTCAACCCAGTTGAGCATGTTTTCACTTAAGACTTACAATCAATTAATAATTTGAGGCAGATCCATTAGAGGCTGTATAATGGCCTCTTTCTTAAGAAAGGAGGCTCAGTATTTGGTGTCCATGGGTTAAAGAATTTAGGCAGTTGCTAAATGCAAAGAATTTTGCATCCAAGGTTTAAAAATAATCTTAAATAATTATGTTAATTTTTCAACATTTGTTTTGATACTGAAAAATAAAAAGGGGGACATACATTTTAGGGACAATGTTAGAGGGAAAGCATTTTTTATCATTTGTAAATGGTTTTGTTAAACTCCATGAACTAAAGCTAGAATATGCACTTCAATTGCTTATTGATTGCTTCATTAGAAATACACTGAGGTGGTGTAAACAGGCATAATTCTAAAAATTGTATGGACCTGATTGGATACATGTAGTGAAAAAAGGAAAAAGGTAGCCGGAGCCCTTTAATGTTTGTTTTAGCCTTAGTCCCATGTGGCCAGACATGATCTCTAAAGAGTCTGCATGTCTGGAAACATGACCTAATAGTGTGGTATGCTTGATGAGCACAGGACAGCTCTGTCTTCACAGATTCTTGATATCTGAAGCCCAATTTTAAGATAAACTTTGTTACAATTATCCATAAACATATTTTCAATATATCTATTACATTACACCTGGTCCTGTTACATTTATGGCATGTAGCAGACACCCTTATCCAGAGCGACGTAGAACAGTGATTCTGTTAGACTAGTTTTACCCCTTTATTCACCTGCCTAACATTTTTAGGGTGACTAAACTTTTTCCTGCATTAGGAATGTTGGTCTACATCATTTTTTAGCATATTTGTGTATTTTAAATAAATGTCTTTTACTGTAATGCACTTTTATTTAGATTGTAAAGCAGAGAAGAAAAAGCAAGAGAGAAAGCGACATTCTTCCACTTCATCAAGCAGTTCATCATCATCTTCATCCAGTGATGAAAAGGCCAAGAGGAGGAAACATAAAAAGGCCAAGAAGCAACTGAAGAAAATTAAAGCAAAGGAAAAGAAGAAGGTGAAAAAGGAGAAGAAACGGCTTAAAAAGATGAAGTTAGCAGCTAAAGCTGAGGCAGCAGCAAATACAGCTCCATTGATGATCCCGGTTCCGCTTCCTGTTCAAATCGAAAGTCCTCAGTCATACTTAGAAACATGGCAAAATGATGATGCCACAGAACATGGTCCAGGTGAGGGAGCTTTTTTAAACTATATATAATTTGTTTGCTATCAGTGCTACATGTCTATTTTCTAAGGGATTAAAATGTTCCAACATTACAGATGTCATGACACATATCATTTTGTTTACTTCAGTGATGACTGATGAACAGAAGGCCAGTTTTACCACCAAGAGGCCATTGACAAAAGAGGAGTATGAAGCCAGACAGAGTGTTATTCGCAGAGTTGTTGACCTGGAGACAGGACGTACCAGGTGTGTCATTCGCTCACTAGCACAAACTACCTAGATATGAAAATAACTGAATAAGCTATTAATAAAAGAAGTAATAGTTACTCATTCACTGAACTCCGAGATGATGAACTGAAGTGAATCTTTATTGACTCATAGGCTTGTGAGAGGAGATGGAGAGATTTTAGAAGAAATTGTCAGCAAGGATAAGCACAAAGAACTCAATAAGGTAAGCTCGATTGCTTTTGCTGCAAGCTATTGCTTTTAATAATTCAATTTTTCAATTTAACACACTTTCGTATAATTTAAATACACACAAAATGTTACAAACATTTAATGGTTTAAATTTTGAGATATTACATGTACACTCTATTTGACTGCCATATTTACCGACTCACTCCCCATATTTACCTACAATCCTTTTATTTCCATTAGCAAGCAACCAAGAGAGATGGTGATACTTTCCAGAAGAGACTAGGAATTAACAGGTAGAGGAACACTTCACTGGGCATGTACAAGTATATCCAGATCATTTAAAGCCCTAACCTTAAGGATTCTGAAAAAAACATGATATCTTTCATTAAAAAAAGTGTTTCTCTGCTTTTGAAATTGTGTAAAATGTGTTACTGATCTACTTCTTGAATTGCTTTAAAGATTATGTGAATATTCCTCTTGTCTATTTCTGCTTTTAATGTTATATAATCTTATATATTAACAAAAAAGATCTAAGAAATTCTACCTTGTGTGGGAAAGATTTTGATTTACAGTTGGAACATTCCCCTGGATTTTTGATGATCAATGTTAAAAGATCCATGAAATTTGAGAACTTGCCCTGACAGTGGGCCATAATTGTGAAGCTGGATATATATGAATTTATTTATTATTCATTTGTAGGACAGTTTACACTAAAAATGTGGTCTTCATGAAAATCCATAAAAAATTTATATCCTTTGATAGCTGAAGACTTAGTCTTTATAAAGTTATGCATTAGGAAACTCACTAATGATAAATGTGTGTTGATTTTCTTATGTAGCTGGCAATAAATACATTTTAATAAATAAATAAAATTTTATACATGGATTACTTTCAAAGTCCATTTTCTATATTTATATAAATCTACTGCGCACTTTTAGCTGTCACCAGTTGTTCAGTAGCAAAAGTAGCTAAAAGAAAAAAGTCACCAGATGTAATTGAATTCTTTGTACTTTTATTGATTCATTATCAAAACACTAATTAAATTATGATAGTTGATTTTCTGAAGACATTTTAAATAGACAAAATACTTTTATAACACAGAAAAAGATTAACAATAATTTGTTTACACCTACTAGGAACACAGACAAACCAGTGATTTTTTAAAGTAAATAGTCATCAAGTAACTCACTTCATTACTTCTAAATATAGCAAAAACAAGATCACAGAAGTTTGAGGACAACAATGGTGATCAGTTATTTCTAAACAGATATTATCAGTGATGTGTGTATGGCCAATCATACATTTTAAATCCCTACTGTCAAGTCAAGTTTATTTCTATAGCAATGTCTGTTATATATCACAACAGACATTGTCTCAAAGCAGCTTTACAGAAATTAACAGTTAAGGTGAATGGTGTGTATTTATCCCTGATGAGCAGCCGTGGCGACTGTGGCAAGGAAAAACTCCCTTAGATGTTATGAGGAAGAAACCTTGAGAGGAATCAGACTCAAAAGGGGAACCCATCCTCATTTGGGTGACATCAAGAGTGTGATCATAAATCTTTCAACAATACAGAACACTGGAGAGTGTGAACTAACATGAGTACTGGAGTATAAGATTATGAGTAATGATCTTTCTACAGTCTTTTAGTGATTGTGGTTATAAAACTAGGAGCTACTGAGCAACTAAAATAGCTCAACATTTGCGGGTAGAGAAAGAGAAGAGTGGAGAGCAATTAGCGTAGCTGCTGTTCATGATATTAACAGCACAAGTTGATAATGTGCATGTGATCAGATGTACTGGAGCACAAGGATATGATGTGATGTGTGTTATGTGTAGGCTTTGCTAAAAAGATAAGTTTTTAATCTGCACCTTAAACTGGGAGAGTGTGTCTGAACACTGACAGGAATTTAGTGTTTTGTAAGTGAGAAGCAGTAGTTTGTAGTCGTTTCGAAGCTTAACAGGTAGCCAGTGTAGGAACGAGAAGATTGGGGTTATGTGATAATTATTTTTTTTCTGTGAGCTTGCTAGAAGGGGCTTTGCAAATATTCTTGCATAGTCTGCATTACCTCTCTATTTTTTCCTCATTTTTAAACATTCGTATCTCACTCTAAACACCGATGTAACATTAAAGATTTGTCTCAAGCTTAAAATCTTTTCGAGATAATGTTAACAAATAAGTTTTTTTAAAAAGGGAATCCCCGCACCACCAAGCTGGTTGTATTTAACTATAGCATAATTTATATACCAATATGACTCTGATTGCTGCATAAACATAGAGTCTTGCTGTAATATATGTTTATATGATATACATCATTTTAACACTGTTGGCCTAAATATTGTATCATCACCCATCAGTGGTGGACGAAGTACACAAAGCATGTACTTGAGGAAAAGTAAAGATACAGTAGGTAAAATATGACTCCAGTAAAAGTAAATGTGCTCCAATTAAACTTTCATTTAAATAAAAGTACAAAAGTATTTGCCTTCAAATGTACTTAATTATACAAGTACTTTGATTTATTATGACTATGATGTCCTATTTTTGTCTTGTCGATTTTCCTCTTTCTTAATCAACTCAGTTTATGTGAAAAGACTCTAATTTTACTCTTAGCACAGCAACCTATAATAGAATTATATTAATTAGTCAAACACTGATTGATATCTATTAAATAATCATGAGTCTCTATTCAATGACTTAAAAAAAAATCACGCAAATAAGAACACGGGTGATGTGGCGAGTTAGTCAGGAGTTTCTTCCATCATTTATTACTCTCAAAACTGACGCTGAACTGTATGTTCATGCTAAGTAGATACTACCAAGTGGCAATAGCGTGAACCTGGGTGAACCACGCCATGACCAAAAGGCTTCCTCATTGATTAGTTTCAGCTTTGAAAAGCTCCTCTTTGCTTCAGTGGAATAGTTAAACACATTTTCTCAGAGCAGTCCACAAGTTTGGATACATTTCTGAGAGAATTATACATATATAAATTCCACCTTAAATGCATTTAATGCGTAATTAAATACACGTCATTGTGCACAATTTATCAAACTCTCAAAACCAAGAACCAAACAACTCCTTGGCTAATTGTTGCCATAAGATACATAGAACATCTATATCCTTATAATATGTCTTTTAAATGAGCCTTTTTTTTAAAGCTGCACGGGGGATTCCCCTTACTGACCTTGGTTCAAGACCTATTTAGTACAATCACAGAAAATCTTTGACATCGCCTCAATTAAAGATCTATAAGTTCTATTTGACCTACAATCCAACCAGACTAATTACACTGTAAGTGTTTTGTTGCTACACACATAATGATAAACTACATGCTATAAATTAGAATGTTATGCAGCTAAAATAAATATTATTGCTCTATGCATAAAAGCATAGCAGGCAACGGCATAACCTAAGTGATATACAGTTATTATTTCATTAAATGCATTCGCTTATATCCTCTTAACGAGTTGAGTGATGAAGCTGCATATACACCTTTATCTTTTGCACGTTTCCCCCCTACATATTTCCTCTTTTTCTGAATTGGGCTCCTGAGAGCTTTTTGTCATCCATAATTTTCATTTGGATTCAGTTCTCCTCACTGATGTGATGTCACTCAACCCCCGGCTCTTCTTACTGAGTGTGTGAGTGAGGGAACTTCTCTGAGTGGTGGGTGCACACTCCGAGACCCGACCCGACCCGACCCGACCATGACATCATAACTGACGCGACCGTGCTAATGAGCGGTAAACAACAACAAAAAATTATCGATTTTTGTTGTTGTTTTTGCATGGACGCCCCGTGCCGCACCTCCAGCAAGATGCCTCCCTGGTCGGCTGCCCATGTCCCCTAAATCCACCACTGCCAAGCGGCAATTAAAACGGAGCACGTGCTTTACCCTGAATGGTGGCTCACTGCGTGTTTGTCCAGTTACGTTTTTATCCGCTCATAAATAAAAAGGAACGACTGGTTTTGCGAAATGTAGTTGAGTAAAAAGTAAGATATTTTACTTTAAAATGTATTGAAGTTAAAGTAAGTCTCCCCAAACGAAAATATTTGAATAAATTACAGATACGTGAAAAAACTACTTAAGTACAGTAACGAATTACATTTACTTCGTTACTGTCCACCGCTGCCCATCAACTCTTACTGCCTGTTTGGTTGTACAATATTCATTTATTTGAATAAAAGTTAATAAACCAACTTTGCATATGACCCAGGATTATGTGCTGTGCCAATGAGAATCAGTCTCGTTCTCAAAGCTTCACTCGCAAACACTGACCATGTGGAAGTACTCAGAAGATGCATGTGCAACGACCCCATTCCACTCTTTGGCAATGAGGTAAAGTTCAGGATTAGTGATGCGTCGTCCATGAATGATTCGTTCATTTTGAATGAGTCTTTATTGTGACTCAGAAGAATAAATAATCTCAAATAGTTATTTGTTCATTTTCTACTGGACGCGCAAGAGCAAAGCATTGCAAAATCTGACACGAAGTAATGAGAGGTGGACACAAGAGGACACAAAGAGGTAATGAGAGGTG
>JAAIIK010000101.1:7633467-7646667 GCA_014706435.1 Silurus glanis | reverse complement strand
TATATATATATATATATATATATATATATATATATATATAATACCTACTAGTGCTAGTGCTAGGGTTAATGTGTAATATAATTCTGGCAACCATTTTGTGGTAAAAAAAAAATAAAAATAAAATAAAAAAGCATCAAAAGCATCAAAATGACGGTCAAAGGGATGTCATTGCCAAAAAAAAAAAAAAAAAAAAAAAGCCACTAGTGGTGTTAAAAATTTGTCAAACCCATCAACGACTAGCTAAAACATTACTTGTGGCCCAACCAACTGGTAACAAACTAAACTCTTAAACAATAAAGAAAATAAAAATTTGCTCAGGGATGGCCAAATAGAAACAATCTGTGGTAGATGACAGAAGTTTACTTTCCCTGCTGAAGGAACAAACTCTTGAAAACAGTTGGCCAGAACCAGAAAACCAGTTAGAAATTGTCAACAATCAAGACAATCCTTCACTAGAGTAGATACAGCGAGTATACCACATGACGTAAACCACTGGTAAGACTCAAACACAGGAAAACCATATCAAGCTCATCCTGGAACAACATAATATGGACAGATGCGACAACCATCAACTTGGCAGTGCATCACCATGGAAGAAGCCCAGCATCTGGTGATGTCTATGTGTTTAAGACTTCAGACAGCAAATGACTGCAAAAAGATTTGCAACCAAGCAACTGAATGCAGATCACGTTCTTGTTAATTGCTTTTGGACCAAACAAGCAATTTTCTAACATTCACCTGATTTTGATGCAAGTACTTTAAAATTTAAATTCAAATCTATTATTTAAACTCATATGTAAATTCCACTCCAGTAGACAAATAGAATAACAATAATTGGTCAGTGTCTAAAATCAGATTGTTTATATTTTTATTTTTGACCTGGAAATTTGTATATCAAATAATGAAATAAATAACAGTAAACTATTGCATCGAAATGCACTTCTGTTTCTGCTACTCTCAAGAAGTGCAGCCATTTTTCGAAAGACATTTTCACAGCCAAATAAGCAATATGTTTATTTTACATAATGTACTCTTCATTTGCTATGAAAAACTGACCAATAATTAACCAATATTTAACTTATCAAATGACAACAGTTCCTGGGAGTACAATGGCACCACTGGTCTACAATGGGAGTCCTGTCTATTAGTCAGTAGATCAAAATACTAATAAACATGTCATTCTGTAAATGTTCTAGGCTTTTAAACTGATTATAGTGCAGTGCATTGCTGGGACTTGGTTACCCATTGCATTGCTGTTCATTAGGAAAACACCGAAGGATTTGCCACTTTCATCCTCCAGACACATGAAGAAGGGGTAGTGACCATACAGGTTGTGATTACCCTGAGAATAAAACAGAAAAATGTAGTTGTTTAAAACAGAAAATAAATAAATAAATAAACATTTGCACAATGTTCCTTTTTCTAAAACTGCAGTCTATAGCTAGGAATCTTTGCAATTTTATGTTTGAATTTGCAAATCTGATGTCAGTAACATGTTTTGTAGATTTATTTTGACTAATTAAAAACAATATATGAATTTGGAGTGATTCCAAATAGTAGACTTTGGATTTTAGGCCCTTACTCTGAGCAAAGAGTTGACTTACACCATTGGGAAAGGCATCTCTTGTAAATATAGGCCACGTCTTCCATTCAATATCATGGCGATATGTCTTGTGAACGTGCTCGCCGAGTCCATAGATATTTTTTGAAGAGAGTTTGGCAGAGAGTTGCAGGTACTGGTCAGCAAAAACCAGTGGTCCAATACTGGTATCAAAGCTAAGAAAGAGAGAGATAAAAATAGAAAGTATTTTTTTTTAAGCAAATTCTTCTGTGTAGAAACAAACAACTGGTTTTGCCCTCTGCTAGCTTTACTCATTCTTCATTAATTTAATAGTCACTTTTTTCCAACTTTTACCAAATAATGTTTTTTTTTGTTTTGTTTTGTTTCTGAAATGTCTCCTGGCAGACTGGTGTTACAACAATCTTGTAATTTTGTAATACATCTGGTATCCAAAGTTCTAGAATGAAACAGCGTGCGAAAAAGTATCCATGTCAGACACTGGCACCATTGTATATCAATAAACTAATCAACGTATCTGCCATTGCAGATCAAAATGTGCCCAGTGAAGGTGATCACATGTTATGAGAAAGTGACTGACAACTGAAAAGCTGCCTTGTTCCATAAAATTATATGGCACCTTCTTGACAGATATGAAGAGGAGTGGCACATACTTTTGTCAAATAACAGAGTTCTGTATCTTTTTTTGGAGATTTTACAGAGTGATGGTTGCTTCATAGTAACCTATGTGCTCCGTGGTGAGTCGGAGTGATCCTCATCCCAACAAAGTGTGGCATCTGGATTCTTATTCTCTGTAGAGTACAATGCCAAGCCACTGACTGTTTTTCCTTGAGCATAGTATGCTGAGTGTGGGATGAGTCTAATCCTTAATAGGAAGCAGTATGAACATTCTGAGTGTTTGGCAAATTGTCAGACTATCATCACTGCTGCAGACAGGAAAGGGGTCAGAGACGATCCTTGATGCAATCCAACCTCCACCTTGAACCAGTCTGTCGTTCCTACTGCACACTTCACTGCTGTCACACTGTCCTGCACCACCCTCACATACTTCTCTGACTTCCTCATACAATACCACAACTCCTCTCTCGGCATCCTGGCATACGCTTTCTCTAAATCTACAAACACACAATGCAACTCCTTCTGACCTTCTCTATATTTTGCTATCAACATTCCTTAAGCAAAAATTGCACCTGTAGTGCTCTTCCTTGGCATGAAACCATACTGTTGCTCACAGATGGTCACCTCTTCTCTCAGCCTGGCTTCCACTACTCTTCCCCATAACTTCATGGTCTGACTGATCATCGTTATTCCCCTGTAGTTACTGCAGGTCTGCACATCTCCCCAATTCTTAAAAACAGGTACCAGCACACTCCTTCTACATTCATCAGGCATTCTCTCACCTTCCAAAATCTTGTTAAACAATCTGGATAAAAACTCCACTGCCATCTCTCCTAAACATCTCCATGCTTCTACCGGTATGTCATCTGGTCCATCCGACTTTTTACTCTTCATCCTCTTAATAGCTGGTCTCACTTCCTCCTTATTAATCCTATCCACTTCCTGCTTCACCAACTAACCTTCTCTCTCTTTCATTTTCCTCATTAATCAGCTGCTCAAAATATTCCCTCTATCTTCTCAACACACTCTCCTCACTAGTCAACAAATTTCAATCTCCATCCTTAATTGCTCTAACTTGTAGCACATCCATCCTAGCTTAGTCCCTCTGCCTGGCCGATCGGTATAACTCCCTTTCACCTTCCTTAGTGTCAAGCTCATACAGCTCCTCATATTTTCCTTTGCTTTGGCCGCATCCCTCTTTACCTGCTGCCTCATCTTCTTGTACTCCCGCCAACTTTTTTCATCTCTCTGCCGATCCCACTTCTGTTTTGCCAACCTCTTTCTCCTTATGCTTTTCTGTACTTCCTCATTCCGCCACCATGTCTCTTTGTCTTCCTTTCTATTTCCAGATGTCACACCAAGTACCGTTCTAGCAGTCTCCCTTATCACTTTCTGCAGTAGTTGCCCAATCATCCAGCACCTCTTCACCACCACCAAGCCCCTGCCTGACCTCTTCCCTGAACCTCACACTACAGTCTTCCTTCTTTAGTTTTTACCATCTTATAGTTCTGTGAGTCCTCACTCTTCTCCTCTTCTTCTTTCCCTCCAATACCATCCTACAGACCACCATCCGATGCTGTCTAGCTACACTGTCCCCTGCCAACACCTTACGGTCCCTAACCTTCCTCCACTCTTATATGTCACCCTATACTCCTCCTTCTTCCTAAAATACGCTTTCACCACTGCCATTTCCATCCTTTTAGCAAAATCTACCACCATCTGCCCTTCCACATTCTTTTCCTTAAGGCCATGCATACCCATCACCTCCTCATTACCTCTGTTCCCTTCACCAACATCAGTTCAGTTAATACAATGTTTATTTATTGTTATTGTCAATACAAGTTCAGTTAATGTTCTAGAGAAAGATGACTCAATTAAAGTGTTCTTTGCCATAGGAAGGATTTAATAACACATAGAAAAACTAATTGATCAAATACAGCAAATATACTACAATCATACAATTACAATAATTTAGTTAAAATAATAATTCATTTTCTTTTAAATAATATTATTGCTTAAAAAAAAAATATTTTCATTTAACTCTGACCTTTGCACCTCACTCTCAGTTGCACTCTGTTACCCTTCCATTAACAGTTGTTAAAATCATATACTTCGATAACGAAGGCAACACACGTAAGTGACAAATTAGGATTCAAGTTCAAATTACTGATATCATATAATCACAGTTAATAACTATAAATGTTTAGAAGTCTTGTATACAGCAGAGATAATAAACAGCACAGTGCTTTGAAGTGTGCCAAAAGCGAATTAATAATTAAGCTTTAATTGTTTTGGCTAGTGTTGGAAAATCAGACTCTTCTAATGAATGTGTATGCATGTGCATGTGAGTGACACAGCAATAATCATGGCATCTCTTAGTCTGGCATTTGACTGGCATGCCACTGTCAAACAAACCACATTATTATTTTAAAATAATGCATAATAATGAGCTCAGAGCATAGAAATGAGCCGACCCGGTTATGGAATACAGAAGTACGGCATTAATGACAGCTAAGCACTGTCATTACTATTTTATCTCTTGACATGGAGCAGTTGTAAGCAATGATTCACAGCTAATATCATGATGGGATGTGTGTTCTCAGGCACACAAAATTAAAACTGACAAATAGTGACAGCGACTATGTGCCTTCAAGACATGCAATTGAGAATAAACAACAATGGCATGTAAAAGAGTGTACACAGAAATAGAAATTGTCTGAAGTGACAGGAATATACAGCATGACAACATGGTGGATCCATAGCATATCCTAGGAACACTGGGCGTGAGGTGGGAATACAGCATGGATGGGATGCCAGTACATCACAGTACATCATACACACACACACACACACACGCACACACACACACACACACACATATGAACTCCTGTTCATCACTTAGCAGCAATTAAATCCTCACCTAACAGTTTAGAAATCTGTGAAAGTTATTTCAGGAAACTGATGATTCTATTACAATATGTAACTCCGTTTCATTCAAATTAACCAACTTTTTGCTTCTTTGTAAGACTTTTTTATTTTTTATTTTTTTTATTTTTGTTTTTAAGGAAGCAGAGTATTGGGAATAAACTACCTATTTTATATTGCACTGTAAACAACACAAGCAATGCTAGATCATTCAACATCAAAGTCACTTCCCAGTCAAGACCAAAGTCTTTAGGCGACATTCAGCAGATCAGATCAAAGAATGTCTCCAGAAATACAAAACGCCAAACCAGGCCAAACCCCATAAGCCAAATTAAAAGTGATTCAGAAGACCAACTGCACAGCCAGCCAAAAGAACACACAGGACCTGCCAGTGGCAAGACAATTAACTAGGGGAAAGGGGGGGAATCAGTAGAAGAGCACAAGATAAAAATGGCAGATGCACAAGCAAGGAAGGACAAATGAACACAGCGGTAGGTGAGGACAACCAAAATAACAAGATTCTGTTTGACCAATTAAAATGTGGAATCTACTGCTGCCAACAGTTGTTCTGTTACTGTGTAACTTATAAATTACTGTAGATGACAGAACATAGAAAAAGGCCCAGGCACAGAAATCAAACATGAGAAATAGGGTGAGTGAGGGGAAGTAGACTCTAAACCCAGATCAGCAAAGAACTGAAACTGAATGTTGTATAAACTGAAAAACCAAAAACAGTAACAGATGCCCAAATGGTCAAAAAGTTGAATAACTTTCACAATTTAAATTAATGAAAAAAATAAAAGACTTTGCTATGATCAAATGAATGTCCAAGATGTTCATCATAGTGCTTAGTTTTAGTGAATGCAGACAGTGACATTAAATTAAACATGGCTTTCTGGACACCAATATAAGTCTAAGTGAGATCGAAAGGAGAAAATTAAGAGAGTTTGTGGCAGCGGGGGCGTGGCCGAGGGCCGGTTTGTGAATGGAGGGCGAGGCCGGGAGCAGGTAGACACAGGAATGCCTCACCTGAAGCAAATAATGTCTAATGAATGTTCTCTCTCTTTCAGTGATCGGAGGGGGCATTTAAGGAGGAGCGTGAGGATGTGTGTGTGTGTGTGTGTGTGTGTGTGTGCGCCAGTGCCAGAGACATGTGATTGAGGCACTGAGCACCAGTGTTAAAAGAAATTACTAATAAAAGCGGCTTAATTGTCTTCTAACCTGTCCTGTTGTGGCGTTCCTTTTTCCCGAACTTATACGCTCTCCCACAGAGTTATATAAGAAGAAAAGAAGAAAAAAGACTTACAGGATTTTTTTGTTGGATGCTCTGCGGACTCTCACACCAAAAGGACTCTTGAGAAGCTCAAACTCATACTTCAAAGGTCCGTTCACAGAGCTGGTCAGAGACTGGATGTGTTCATGTGGAACTTCAAACCGTGGTTTATTTGCATCGGTGATCTGTAGAACAAGGTGTAAAGCAGCCACAGGCCAATTATCGGCTATAGGATACAAGTTAACATTCAACACGCCCAATATTGTTAGACTGCCACTTTAAATATACTCTTGTGTACAAGCTGCCTAGCTAATCAGCTTTTTTGGCAGCATTTTGGGCACACTTTAGAAAAAAACTACTAAGCAATTTGGAGGACAGTACAACAGTACGGCTGTCTTCTCACAGAAATGATTCGCCTGTTTTCCCGCAGTATTTCAGGACATCTAAAATTCTTGGTAATGCAATATCACAATGATGCGTGTTTTTTGTATTTTTCTTGCCATTACATTTTGCTATTGATCCAAATATGGTCAAAGTGTGTTTTAAAGAAGCCATAACATTTTTATAAAAACAAACAAATAATAAGAAGGACTAGACTTCTTGGTGGCAAAGGCATCTCTGTCAATGCTGGTATATATAGGCTATGTGTGTGTGTGTGTGTGTGTGTGTGTGTGTGTGTGTGTGTGTGTGTGTGTGTGTGTGTGTGTGTGACTAAAAAACACACCTTCAGTCCTTATAACAAGTATTAATACAATATGCATACCTTAAATCGAAGGCGATTTTCTGTCTGCATTTCTGCCACAAAGGATAGCTCAAGAATGTCAGAGCCAAACAGCGAGGGTGCATTCTGTCTTTCCAGCCTGGCCTCGATTTCTGATAAATAAAGTGCTACCATTTTATCACAAACATGCACATTTTATAGAGAAATAGGTTCAGATCGGATAGTGCTAGGATGTGTGGGTTTCAGTTGTCTCGTTATGGACCAGGATAATTTTTTCTGGTTTTATTAAGAACTAAAGCAGACCAATTGAAGTTGTTTCAATATATTAGACTTTACCATTCATTCACATTATGGCCAAAAAGTTTGTTCTTTGATACATGACCATTACACACATACACAGGTTCCAAACTGAAAGTAAGGACATAATAATGCTGTAGCTTTAAGAATTCCTTTGACTGCAACTAAGAGGCCCAAACCTGCTCCAGCGTGACAGTGGGTCTGTGCAAAAAATGCAAAGTCTATGAAGACATGGTTTACCAATTTTTGGAGTGGGAGAGCTTGAGAAGTCTGCACAGAGCCCAGACCTCAACCTCGCTGAATACCTTTGGGATAAATCGGAAGAGTGACTACACACTAGGCCTCCTCGCTCTGAAATCAATGCCCGACTTCACTAATGCTCTTGAGGCTAAATGGCCAAATCCCAACAGCTATGCTCTAAAATCAAGTGGAAAGCCTTCCCAGGAGAGTGGAGCCAGTTTATGAATAGCAAAGTAAAACTAAATGTGGAATGGGACGTTTCAAAAAGCACATATGGATGTGATGCTCAGCTCTTCACCAAATGTTGACCATTTAGTGTTAGTAATTTTTTGTCCAAAAAGTAACCTTCTCGTTATCGTGTAATATTACTGCATGGTGGTAGTGTGTTCTCATTACCAAAAATAAGTAAAACAATTCTTGGTAATACATGCAGGCTTACTGTAATATCTGGAGCTGGTTGTAACTTGACCAGACAAGTCAGCACCAGAAATACATTTAAAGATATTTAGAGCAATTATTTGATCATTTAGACAAAATAAGATATATACCAATGCTCAGTTCAGTAGTCAACAAACTGGTATTAGAATACCTAATAAGTATCTACTCACTTCTGCTATTTGGCTGGCTTTGACTGACCACAGTGTAGCCATGATTACTAGAAAAGAAGCACCAAGGCACATTCGTTTGGTTATAAGGACTCCAGCAGCAGCCACGCTCCTGACATTGTTGCTATAGGGATGGGGAGCAAAAACAATTAAAGGTCATAATTATAATAAGCGTTGTCAGTCTAAGTAGTGTCAGAGAACTGTGTATGCTTTAAATACATTTTTGTTTATAAGTAAGACAAGATTAAAAACAAATTTGTATATTGTACCTGGGATGCACCTGCATCTGGAAAGCAGTCCACTCTTTCAGCCATGTCAATATTTGGACATTGTGCTACAAATGTTGTTTCTGAAATATGAGATGAAAAGATAATACTGTTCAATCACTGTTTTCATTATTTCAAGAGTAATACAACGATTTATTGGTGTTTATTTTTTCAGCAAGAATGTAAGTCTATTAACTGTAATAACTGGGAAAGTGTATTATAATAATAATAATTATTATTATTATTATTATACAATAGTTGATTTATTAGCTAATCCGTTACACAATTAATCAATCAAGGAATCAAGTAGTCAGATTACCAATATTTTTTTTATTTATTTACTATATGGTTCAGTGTACTAATTCATCCCCAATAATAATACACAAAGGCTTGGTTATGTTCATTTGCAGTATTGTGCAAGTTCTCTGAAGCTCGGTTCACTTGATCGGTTTCTTTGGAAAAGTTAATTTACACCCAGAAGGTCAGCTGTGAGTCAGAGCCCATGAGTTCAGCCATTAGGATAAAGTGTTATTTGGATTGCACAACATTTTCCCAAATTTAAAGCCTGCAATCTAGAATGTCCATTACAGCAGTCTTCCTGTGGTACATAACTGTCTGTCCGTATTAAGACGACAATGAGCCAGAGTGGCATCAAGTCTTTGAATTATGTTTATGAGTGACAACTGTCAAAATAAGCAAGACCGTGTGGTTTCAGCTGAGATTTTATCATGCCCTAATGAATCCATTTGTTTTCTGTTTGCCTGAGAATGATACAGCTCTTGGCTGACCCACTTTATTTGTTGCCCTTGATGATAGAAAAGGCTTGACGTGTTCTTCATGCTTTATCAGAATATTGACTTTCAGTATTTTTCTGCTAAAAAGCCAGCCTGTTCATATTGTGTAGAGTGTGGTAAAAAAAAAGTTCTCCTATGTCTTAGAGCTTAGCAATTTGATTATATATTTCTGATATGATTCTGGTTTGTGCAAAAAGAAAGAAAGATACAAGCAAACAAACAAATGGGAAAAAGGTCAACACTAATAAAGAAAGCAAAAGCTTGTTGGAAATATCAGTTGGCTGATCCATGTTTAGTGTGGATTAGAACTAAGACAACCATATTCATGTCTTTGTGTTACGAATCTGAGAATATATATTAATATAGTGGTTTTCTGTTATAATCTAATTTGAAATATCAAACCATTTGGGTGAGAAAGAGTGATTTAGTTAGATTTTTATAAGTCTAATGCTATTAGTAATCATTAAGAGCTTATATATGACAGCTTCTTCATGATTTTTCTAATCATGAGATATGAAATCTAATCATAAAACATGCATCACTCACCCGTTGTCTCGTTTTGTCCTGTGGCAAGCACGGCAATAAGTCCTATGGCAACAATCCCGATCATGACAAACATCACCATCAGGGTTATTTCTAACCCAGAGAACTTCCTCTTCCCCATCTGATATGAAACACATACATACAAAAGCCGTCATTGGTTTTATATTTTATCTTTTTTTTAACAATATTTGACAACTTTATATATTTAGTGTTTTTAAAATATATATATTTTTTGTTAGCAGAATTATTTCACTGCTCTTTGTTCAGGACATATTGTGTTCCTTTAAGAAACAAAAACAAGACATGTGCACAAATACATTTTCACAAGATTCTGTGTATCTAACCAAGTCCTGATGAGATATCTGTATAAGAATATAATTTTTTTTAGAACATTTTCAACTTTTGATATTCAAGCCATTGAAGCTGTGCATTCAAGCTACAAAGTGGGGAAAAACATTTTTGTAAAAGTCTGGCTAATTGTGATAAGTGATATAAATTGACCTTTTAAAAATTACAAACTCTATAATCAATGTTATAGCTATAGAGCTTTAAACCTTTCACCTAAAACTGAAAACAGTTGATGCATTGTGAAAAAGAAAAATACAACAAAGAAGACTTGAAACTGTTAAGCAGCTAAAATCATATATTGGACACAGATGGGATAACATTAGCAGCTGGCCTCCTCAGATCTCAAACATATACAGACTGTTGTTGAGCAGATGCTACAAAGTTGTAAACTTGGACCAATCCAAACTTTTTTAAAGATGTGTTGTGCCCACTAATTTCAGTTATCCTATATTATCCAAAAATAAAACATTTCCTCAGTTTAAACATTTGATATGTTTTCTATGCTCTATTGTGAATAAATATAGGTTTATTAGATTTGAAACATAGCATTTTTCTTTCATATAGAGTGGAACCCGGTTATGTCGCCGGCCTAGTCGACGCCAAAAAGCGTCGAGATAACCGATGATCGAGACAAACGAAAACCAATATGGTGGCAATATATTAACGTGCTTGAAATTTCTTCATGTACATGATGTGCATTTTTAAATGAGAATGTGCATGCACGTGTTTTTGGAGGTTTTTTTTACACAACAGCGTTGCCGCGATTTGTTTGATTGGTCATGCGGATCGAGATAACCTGTAATGC
This sequence comes from Silurus glanis, assembly GCA_014706435.1. Classification (NCBI taxonomy): domain Eukaryota; kingdom Metazoa; phylum Chordata; class Actinopteri; order Siluriformes; family Siluridae; genus Silurus; species Silurus glanis. The sequence goes on along the minus strand of JAAIIK010000101.1, from coordinate 7,635,653 downwards.
GGATAAGGAGGCGGAAGCCGAAGTAAACGCAAACAAAGTTTATTGAGAATACTCAGGAGATAATCCACCAATACTTGTAGCGAAGCAGTAATATCCAGTGGTGCACTCCGGGAGAGCGGTCCACGAAGTTCTGTGAAAGCAGAGACAGTTCGTGTAGAGAATCCGCGGATCCGCGCTATGGAAAGCGCAGCGCTGGGCAGCAACGGATAAACGTGGTGCAGACAGCGTGAACATGGAAAACAGCAGGATCGGGGTAATCCGGGGTGCGCTTTGGAATGAAAGCGCAGCCGTTGAGAGAATATTTTAATCATTTTAAAGCATTTTTTAATCGTTTATGTCGATTTTTTTATGTTGCCGAACCCTAATATCTCGAGCACAAGATATTGTGCTCGAGATATTAGGGTTCGGCAACATAAAAAAATCGACATAAACGATTAAAAAATGCTAAGACAAAGCGAGAATTTGGCGGTTCCACTTCAAAAACGTCGACTTAATAGGGTTGGCGAGTTAACAAGGTCGAGATAAGTGGGTTTGACTGTACATTGTACTTTTTCCCAACATTAGTTTTATTTTATTTGGGTTGCACTAGTATTTAGCGGACACTCTGTGCAGCCATAGTGATTGGATATCTTGTGCTGAAATTCAGGGGTCAGGGGTGTTTTTATAGTTGAAGCTTAAACTTTCCCAATTAATGTCTTTCTGAAAGGGGATAGATATCCACAACATTGCAAACATCTTTGCTAACTAGAAAACTGATAACAATACAACGCATACTGAATGTCACAAAATATGCCATCTGATTATGAGCAGATGCTTCATGCAAATAAATTGTTTTTTTTATTTATTTATTTTAATTTTTTTATTACTTTTGTTTTCTATGTAAAGTCTTACCAACTATTGGAAAAATACAGCCACAGCTCCAGAAAAAAAATGCATACTGCTTTAAGTGTATGGAGCATGTTTTATAAAAATAAACAGCATTTTCTGAGTTTATCTATTAAACCACATCTTTCCACCAATGCTTCCTGAATCCATCATGTTTTCAGTGAGAAATTTAGCAAAGAGAAAATACAGCATGCAGTACACGTTATCAAATTTTTTTTGTTCCATTTCCCAGTAGTAGAGTCACATTTTTCATAACGAAAGCCTAAACTCTTTTGTTTTTTTTTAAACATTTTAGCCAGTCTCAGAAACAGAGTGGCCATATCGGTCCCAATTCAGCTATTTTATATCCCGTAAATAAAATGGCTAGGGGGTATATTTTAGGGGGGAAAAAAACAACACAGTTTGGACTGTTTATTTCTCAGGATGACTTATGTGATAAGACCTTTGCACAAGGACAGCTATAAATTAAGATTAATACAATGAATACAGTTCAAATAGTATACATGTATTCAAATTTTTTTTCCACTGTAAGGTTCACCATAATTTCCAATTTAGTCAGAACATTGTCCAAAACCATTGTTCAATCAATATAATTTATGCACTTCACTGTGAGTCTGTTTGATCTTTTTAGCCAAAATATTTCTGCTGAAAACTGAAAAAGTCCTACTTTTGCCGCATCAGTGCATCTTTCAAACACAGTGAGCAGACAGGCCAAACATTACTAGCATGAAATGAGGGAAGGGGGAGGGACTTCACTCTTTGTCAAGCTAAACATGCTCTTGAGCTTCCAGTGATCTTGTTTGTTTCTTTTTCAAGACTTGGCTGATTTATCCTGACACCCCACCTCCTAAAACTCTCTTCAATTGGAGACCACTCACCGCAGCTGAGGGTGGTTCTTTCTCATACTATCTTTGAGAGTGTTTCCTTACCACTGTTAAAGTTTATCCCCAAAGTGTTGGCTTGTACTTTGGGGATAAACTTGTATGAAATAAAGTATGATGCCAAACTGTATATTCTTAATCTATGTATTTTTGTAAAGCTGCTTTGGGCCAACATCCATTGTTTAAAGCATTATACAAATTAAACTGAATTGAATTGAACGTTCAGAGAGTATCAAATAAATATTGTAAAATAATGTGGAATGGACCATTTTAATATAAATAAATGGATGTTTAGAAGTGTATTTTTGCATGCATATCAGTGTACTTTGATTTTTAAATAGGGGAGCTCCTACAAAAAGGTTTGTAGGTTTATTATTATTATTATTATTATTATTATTATTATTATTATTATTATTATTA
>JAAIIK010000101.1:7610663-7625610 GCA_014706435.1 Silurus glanis | reverse complement strand
TTATTATTATTATTATTATTATTATTATTATTATTGTATTTTACTACGAGGAGTGAGAGCACCCACCTCGGCTCTCCGGGAGTGGAGCGATCGCACTGAAAATGCGAGCAGAATGTGCGCGGCACAATGAGCGCATCGCAATATGCGCAGATCATGCACAGAATGTGCAGAGAATCTGAGACGAAAATGCGCAGAATGTGTGCAGCCGCATCCCTCGGGAAGTGACCGAGCTCCGCCCCCAACTCCATAGCTCAATGACCCTAGCTCGCAAAGCGCCCCCCCCTCCCTCTCAGAGAACGAGAGGCGGAGCTAATGCTCTCGCCGCAGGAGGAAGAATCCGCCGAAAGGCGTGCTTCCGAGCGTTATTTATTTTAATCATTTTATCTTACTACGAGAAGTGAGAGCAGAATGTGAGCGGGACCATGAGCGCCATGAGCTAATGCTCTCGTAGCAGGAGGAAGAAACCGCCAAAAGGCGTGCTTCGAGGTTGGAGAAAGGGACAAGCCCGTCTCGGCACCCTCTGCGAGGTCCATGAGAGCCCAGGAACTGCCGCGCCGCTCCGCCTCAGCTAGAGCGGGGCAGAACCCGAGACGTGAGCTCTCTCTTCGGAGAAAGCCGCTCGGGAGAGGAGCGATGTCACTGGCATGCAGCCGGATCTCTCAAGAACCGACTAGCGTGCTCTGCTCCCGGGAAATACATATATCTCCTTTTTTTTTTTTTTGACAAACAATCTGACAACACAACACACAGAGAGCTTTCTGAACAACAGAAGCTGCCACTGTCCTCTCTCATATGCGCTTTATACTCCTGGTTGTGACGTCACCTCACCGGTGATGGCCAGCGTCCAATTTTTGGCTGATTACACACATTATTTCAGAGCGTGAACACTCAGGCGCGTTCCCAAAGCGTTTTGACGCAGCTAGAGTTCCTGAAAGGGAACTAGGGTTACATACGTAACCTAGTGACGTTTCCTTTCAGGAACTCGAGCTGCATCGAAAATGCTTTGGGAGTGTCCAATCACGCCTAGTGTGTGGGGAAGACCAGATGACTCATAAGACGAAGAAATGGCATCTACAATCCATCTGTTAAACGTCTGCTTATTAGCAGGAAAACCTTTCCTACGAGGGCCATAGCAGACAAACAGCTGCTCCGACTCCCTCCACGGACTCGTCCTGTGGAGGTATGTGTTCAGTGCTTGCAAAAAAAACGACACAGTCAATTTTGTTTTTTCTGTTTGGGGGCTAGGAAAAGAGAAGTGCCTGCAAAATGATAGGTGGTGAGATAGCCTAAGATAACCTAAGGCACATACCCCTATTAAGGGTAGAGAAAAGTGCTGGCCATGCCAGAGGCAAACGCCAGCTTAACGGCCAAGTCCCACACAGGCACTCTGGGTTTTATCCCGGGCCTCAGCCTCCGGGTGCCGCGTAGGAAATGTGTCACAAGTGGGTGTTTCCCCAGCAACTGCGCCGCTGGCGGGGTACAATAAGCCGCGATAGCGGACACGTAAACCTTCAGGGTTTACGGAGCCAATCCTGTGGTAAACTGTTCCTGCAAGCACTCCAGATCTGAACCAACCAGGCCGTTGAATGGGTCCAACTGGTGGTGCTCACACCACGTAATGAACAGATGCCATTTAGCGGCATACAACTTCCTCATGAAGGGAGCTCTGGAATGGAGGATGGTTTCAACTACCTCAGTAGAGAGATCAGCTGCTAGGAACTGCACCCCCTCAAGGGCCACTTCTTCTGCTTCTCCCTGGCGGATTCTCTCCAGAACTTCTGGGAGCAGTGCGATAGGGAGAAAGGTGTACAGACGCGCATGTCTGCACCATGGCGTCCAGCCCCAGTGGGGCTGGGTGAGAGAAAGAACCAGAGGGAACAGTGTGAAGTCTCCTAAGTCGCAAACAGAACCTGGGCTCTGTAATATCTCTGCCATATCTGCTCCACCACCTCGGTGTGGAGCCTCCATTCCCTGGGCCTCGGCCCTTGCCTCAAAAGGGCGTCTGCTCTCCAATTTACACGTCCCGGGATGTAAACTGCTCTTAATGAGAGGAGTTTCCCCTGGGACCATAGAAGGATCTGCCCCGCTAGCCTGTACAGGGGGCGAGACCAAAGACCCCTATGGTGGTTGATGTACGAGACCACCGACATGTTGTTCATACAGACCAACACGTGGTGACCTTTCAGGTCTCGGAGGAAGTGTTCCAGTGCTAAGAACACTGCAATCATCTCCAGGCATTTTATGTGCCATGAGAGATGTGACATGTCCAACCGTCCTTGGGCAGAGCGTCCACTCATGACCGCTTCCCAGCCCTTGAGGGATGCGTCCGTCGTTAGCGTTACATGATGACAAGGAGTTCCCAAGACGGGGCCTTGAGATAGGAAAGTAGGTTCTTTCCATACTTATAAGGCTCAAAGGGCTTGCCGCGAGACCTTGATAGTACGGAACAGATTGCCCTTTTGAGAGAACCCTCTGTCTCTGGGCCACCACTAGAGGGGTCTCAAATGAAGAAGGCCAAGTGGGATCACACTGGACCCTTGCGCCATGGGACTGAGCAGCCTCTGGAACTGCTTCACTGTAAGTGACTGGCCTGCTTTTAATCTCTTGACTGCAGTAAGGATGACTTTGATCCGGGCAGGAGACAATTGTGCCCGCAACACAATTGAGTCCCACACTACGCCCAAGAAGGTGGTTCTCTGTACTGGAAAAAGCACACTCTTCTCTGCGTTTAGTCTTAACCCCAATTTCCTCATGTGGGCGAGAACGACATCTCGATGATGAATCACCAGAAGTTCTGATCGAGCACCATACCTTGGTGGCCCTGAGGGTTAGGTCGCGGCATGACATAACTTCTAGATCATCAGCCCCAGAGCTGAATCCCTCATCCATCTCTCATAGCAGGTCAGCCTGGTATGCCTGCAACAAACTCATCGTCTCATCGCTGAAGCGAGTGCTTTCCCTGGGGAACAGGATCTTGGCCCAGCAGGAGAGGCTGGAGAGGACTCATCCATCTCAATGCCTTCTGCTAGGTCAGCCTGCGAGCCCCCAACGTTTGGTGCCGCTTCGCCTCGGCGAGAGCGGGACCTGAGCCACAAGGGAGAGCGCTCACCTCCGAGAGTGCTCTCCAGGAGCACATAGCCACACGGCTAAAAATGCTAATAGTTGACTCCCTTGAGACGCGACTAAGCATGCTCCTAAGCTAAGCTAACAACACATCAGCTGCGTCTACCCCCCACCCAAATGAAGCGGGGCAAGAAGATACATGCAGTCGGAATTCTGCTTGCATTTAAAGCTAATGGATGCACAGATTCACACACAAAGTGCATACCTGAACAAAACGAAGCTAATGTCACTACCATCGCTCACCCATTTTGTAGCTTCCTGGTTTATGAGACATCGCCCGCCAATGACGTCATGACTTGCCTATTGGCCGGGTTTTACGCTTGATTCAGAGCGCGAACAATGCGAGGCTTTCCCAAAGCGTTTTTGACGAACCTCGAATTCCTGAAGGGGAACTGAGGGTTAAACTTTGGCCTGTGGCGATATACTGTGTGTCAAGTATTAGGAAAAGGAAAATGAAAAATGTATTTCTGCATGCATTCTACATTCTATGAAATATAGAATCTTTTTCTATCATGTCAGTGCTATTCTAGTTTAAAATTGCAAATGCTGTAAAAAATAATTATGGAAAACAAGCATTGTGACTTACTGTACAGTTAAGATTTTTCCAATTATTTCTTAATACATTAACTGCTAATTTGCTATGCACAAAATAAAATATATATACACAAAATGCATAATAATATATTGTACATTATAGTTCTCAGTTATGAGGGTGAGAGGGTTCAGTTACATAATTGTAACTGAACCCTCTCACCCTCATAACTGAGAGGGTTCAGTTACATAATTGTATTAATGTGGCTATAATGGCAGCTGGTTGTGCCAGAAGTAATTTATAGGTTTTATTGCAACATGACTGAATAGTTACAGTATGCAATAACCTCATGGGTAGTATTATTTTTTCCCCTCATAAGTTTTCTCCACACTTCATTTCATTATTTATTTATTTATTTATTTATTTTTTATCTTACTTTGAAACTGCAAATCAATTTTAGCCTCACTCCTGACATAAGCCTATTTCTAAAATGTTAGATATTGTTGTATCTCAATGAGCTTTGTTTCTCAAGCAGACACAGAACAGCACAAGCTGCAATTGACAACTCTTTCAAACGCTTTTTTTGTCTGCACTTTCATTCAGGCTTAGATTGCTCCACACGGACCAAAAGCTGGGTAGGCAGCTTTCACGCAAAAGAGAAGCAGTGCCAACTAAAATAATCAATACTCAGGATTGAATTGCCCATTGCAGTTTTAGTCATGGGAGTGCCTGGGTGAGGAGTGAGGATGAAAAATGAATTTTTTGGGAAGAACGTCTCCAGGTTACGTATGTAACCATGGTTCCCCCTGGGAGCAAGGTGCTGGGTCAGAAACACTTTGGGAATGCCTCTGCCTTGTCTATGCTCTAAATCCCCTGTATAATTAGTCCAATTGAAAGTGCGCCATCACTGGCAGGGTGACGTCTCAACTAGTAGGCTTAAAAGCACATGGCATCAAATCAGCGCCAGCTTCTGAAAAGAGAAGGAAGCGCTGCAGGGATTTAGGCAGTGTGGCATAGAGATGCAGTATCTTATTCCCTCTGGGATCTATGGTTACATACGTAACCTAGAGACGTTCCTCTTCAGGAACTCGAGTTACATCAGAAACACTTTGGGAACGAGAGTCCAATCAAGCCAGATTGATCAATTCCTGCCTAGTGTGGACAGGCTCAGAAAGGGTGAAGGACAGAGGGGCCAGGAGTGGCACTGAGGTCAAGGCTATAGAACCTGACAATGAGGCCACCACGCTCTGAGTGGAGTAAGCTCTGACCCAAAAAGGTAAACTTATAAGCGGATGAAATAGCATCCACAATCCACCTGCTGAGAGTCTGCTTGTTTGCAGGGAGACCATTTTTTTTATACGGACCGTAGCAGATGAACAACTGCTCCGACTTTCTCCACGGTTATGTTCTGTTAATGTATTAAGCCACTTAAGCTTCTCCTGGTCAGGGGCCTGAAAAAAAGGAGGATAGAATGCCTGCAGCATGACAGGTCATAGGAGAACCAAGGGCACCTTAGGAACATACCCCAGTTTGGGGTAGAGATAGGCACTGGCCATGCCTGGAGTAAACTCCATGAGAGATGGGACTACGGAAAAGACCTGAAGGTCCCCAACACTCTTTAGGGAGGAGATAGCCAGAAAACAAACAGTCTTGACTGTAAGAAACTTTAAGGGCACCTTAGGCAAGGGCTCAAAGGGATGCTTAGACAGGGCCTCCAAAATGGCGGCCAGGTCCCACAAAGTCACTCTAGGTCCCACCCAAGGTCTCAGCCTTCGGGTGCCACGGAGAAAACGTGTCACTAATGGGTGCTTGCCCAACAACTGCTTAGCAAACAGTGCCCGATAAGCCACAATAGCCAACATATAAACTTTCAGGGTGGAGGGAGACAACCCTGTGACTTACTGTCCCTGCAGGAACTCCAGCACGGAACCAACTGGGCAGTTAAGTGGGTCCAACTGGTGGCTTTCGCACCACACGGAGAACAGGTGCCAGCTCTGTACAGCTCTGGATTGAAGAATGGTCTTCACTACCTCGGCGGGGAGACCAGTGGCTTAGAGCAGCCTCCATAACTCCAGGCAGAAGTGAACCAATATGCCCCCTGCCTTAAAGAGTAGATCCCTCCTGGCAGGAATCTTCCAAGGAGGTTGCTCAAAAAGGGTTACCAAATACGGAAACTATGATCTGCCCGGCCACAGAGGGGCCACCAGAGAGAAACAGACTCCATCCCAGCAAACTCTCTCCAGAACACCTAGGAGCAGCGTGACAGAATAAAAGGGAAAAAGGGAAGCTGCTCTCATTGAGAGCACTATACATCCCAGGGCAGTTGAATCAAGGAGCAGACGCCCTTTCAAGGCAAGGGCCGAAGCCCAGGTAATGGAAGCTCCGCACAGAATTGGTAGAGCAAATATAGAGAAGATTTTACAGAGCACAAGTGGATCTGGAAACCCATGCCGGACGTGTCTCAGTGGGTCTTGCACACTGTAGAGAGAGGCTATACAATTCAGTTTTTGTCTCGTCCGCCCAGGTTCAACTGGGTATGTCCCACTCTGGTGGGGCCCGAGCAGGCTCTGGTTATGGAACAAAAAGTAGAAACTCTCTTAAAGCAAGCAGGCCATCGATGGGTCGCTTTGTTCGACAAAGAGCCCGGGTTATGAAGCTGGTTCTTTATTGTTCCCAAGAAGTATGGGGGGGGGGCTGCATCCCATTTTAGATCTACATCAGCTGAATGGGGTGGTTGAATCAAGGACCAGACGCCCTTTTGAGGCCGATGCCTGGGTAATGGAGGCTCAACCTGGAAGTGGTGAAATAAATATAGCGAATATTTTATAGAGCACAAGTGGACCTGTTTGTGACTCAAGAAACATCATACTCACTTACTCCCTTACTCACCCAGCCCCTCTTGGGCTTGACGCTAGGATACAGGCATGTCTGAGGCTCCGCCTGTATGCTTTTCCCCCTGTATCACTGCTCCCGGGAGTTCTGGAGAGAGTTCGCCAGGATGTAGTCCATCTCCTCCTGGTAGCCTTGTGCTGGCCAGGCTGGCATGGTTTAACCGGTGATTACACACATTTCAGAGCGTGAACACTCAGGCTCCCAAAGCGTTTCGACGCAGCGTCTCGTTCCCTCAGGGAACGAGGCTTACATACGTAACCTAGAGACATTCCCTAAGAGAACGAGACACTGAGTCTCTATGCCACACTTCACTGCAGCGTGTTCACCTCTTTGACAGAAGCTGGCACTGGCTTCACTCCATGTATGTTTTATAGCTTTCTGTTCATGACGTCACTCCGCCGGTAATGGCGTTTGTCCAATTTAAGATAAGATAAGATAAGATAAGATAAGATAAGATAAGATAAGATAAGATAAGATAAGATAAGATATACCTTTATTCATCCCACAGTGGGGAAATTTCTTTGTTACAGCAGCAAAGGAAAAAAAATACAAATAAATGCAAATATATAAAAAGAATAGACACATAGTTTAACGGATTACACATTATTTCAGAGAGTGGACAACAAGAGACGTTATATGTCATACCTTTAAAAATGTCTGGTATATTTCAGCCTGATACATTGGTTCTTTCAAGTTTGTAAACCCTTAAAAATTGTGTATTTATCCATTAATATGATCCAAAACACCATCAGATTTTTACATAATTTTTACATCATTAAAGAATAAATGAAGAAATGTATAGAGATACTGTGCAGGTTCTGGATGCAGGTATTGAAAAGATACCTTGCACATTATATCTTTAGATATAATGTGCAATGAAAAATTATTCTTTATACTTAGTTTGAAATGGTGCAGGTTCTTGTGTCCACACCATGCAATGTGTCTTTTTCTATTCAAATCTTAGTTAACAGCACTTAAATAAACAAATAATTAATTAAGAAACCCCTTCAGAAAAACCCTACAGAAACTGTGTGTCAGTGCAGTGTGTCTTGTACAGTGATAAATGTCCTTATTCTAGCTTTCCCAGGCATTTCATTCAGAGCACAGAGATGTATCAGAACATGGAAATGAACCAAAGTACCAAAGTTGCAGTGCTCTGTGCGGGTTCTTGCAATTGGTTTAAAGCTGGTGGGAGCAGTAGGTGTTTATTGCAAGCTATATAGATCTAGTTCCGCACCCTAGAAAACTGGCATGTGCTGGTCATCTGGAAAAACTTTATATAATGTGGTGTTATTTATTTGTTTAATAAAGAAGGAAATATTTAGCACAAAAAGAAGCATTTGTGCAAAGACGCTATCATGCATAATTTCGGTATAAATTAGATTTTTCTATGAAGTTAATGAGGATAAGAAGCTTTGGGTATGGTTTGTGTGTGTATATATATATATACACACATACAGGTAGTCGTCGACCGGTAGTCGTCCGGCATAATTTCACAGTACTGTACATATAGCCTACTCTACTTATGACCAAATCGTGTTACGACTGTCGTACGCCGTGTGTGTGTGTGTGTGTGTGTGTGTGTGTGTGTGTGCATTTGTGTGCCACACAATTGTCTTGTATTCAAACTCTTCCTGGAAACAACAGTGCTGAATAACAACAAAGGCTTTGTTATTCTGAAACAGGATTAATGAGTTTTTCGAGGTCACAAACACAAGCTCCAAGGAACTAATGGATTCACTGGTATTTAAGGACCAGCAAAGGTCTTCCATTTGGAGACATACTGTATGGGGACATATGCTTACCGTCCACTTTAATAGGAATACCTGCTCATTTATCAAGTTGTTCTAATCAGCCAGTTATAGTGGTAGCAGCGAAATACCCGGGCTGTGTTAACAAAAAATCTTGATCTCTAGAAATTTCTTACACAACAGTCTCCAGAAACTTTTGAGAATGGTGCAAAAATCTTTTATGGGCACAGATCCACTAAACGTACACCTTGTCCTGTAGCCATAACTAAATATGTTTTGCATATTAATTAATTTGCAGGTGTAGTCTTGGACATTTTAGCCAACTATGTTAACAAAGATGCAGCCAATAGGTGAAAAGAAAAATTCCAATGTTTCATTAATTCTAATTAATAATTTGCAGACCTTTATCCATGCCACATTTGTCCATGAAACCGGACTTTGGATAATCTTGCTTTTGGATCAACATGCAATATACTGTATGACTGTAAATGGACTCCATATATAGACAAAGCACATTGACTATCTCTCATGCACGCAACAAAGTTGATAATTTTACCACCATCAAGAATGTGATCATAAAGATAAGATTAGAACAATTCCTAGAGCGAAATAAAATTAGAGACCACAATGTCTTGTGCCTGTGAATAAATCTCATGTATAGTGATATGAGGTAAATTATTAATTAAAGTATGTAAATTATTAATGAAGTGCAACTGATTGGGGAGAAGTGAAAAAAAAGAACACTTGTTTTGGATTAGAGTTACTGTACTGTGGGCAGTAATTCATGTGAAAAAGTGGTATTTATTTGCGGGCTTGGTCAAAGCCAAGTACAGGTCCAAGCTTGAAAACAATGTCAAACAAAATACAGATAAACTAAAGATAAATGCATTGTGACTGAGAGAATACTAAGGTAAAACATTTCCTTGTTGAGAAACAGAACATATTGCATGAGCTGTCCAAGCAAAGAGTCTCATACCCTATATTTTGCTGCTGTTTTTAATCTTTTCTGGCTGTATATAGTAATAAAAACAACTTAAATGCATTACAGTTACTTCCTGGATTCAGATCGATTGATGCTTCAAAACAATTCACACCTCTCCCATGCATTTTGCTTTTGCAATTCCATTTAAAATAAAAGTAAAAGCATTCACACCACAAAAAAAAAAAAAACACTGAAAAGCAAAACCTTGACTGTTTTTTCTTAATGTCAGTAGAACTTTTAGGCAAAAGCTATTACATGTTGATTTTTATAGAGAAGTGAACTTTGAATTTACTCTCATTAGTCCATTGAAATCATGCCAAACAGAAATGCAATCACTCTCCAATTTAAGCACTAAGGAACTCGGGAACTCAGGAATAAGCTTTAATCAGAGAATGGGGTAAGGGCCTGAACTTGGCTGGAATATCACTGTTATGCATGCTACTCGTGTGACTTTTTATATAATGTTACATCATAATTTGCATCCCACTTTTGCACTCAACCACTGAACATTTACATGTACTCTACCATGTGCATTAATTCATTTGCAGGTGTAGTCTTGGGTGTTTTAGACAACTATGTTAACACAGATGCATCCAGTAGGTGAAAGGAGAAATTCCATTAGTTAATTCATTCTAATAGAGAAATAGCAGACTTTTTTGCATGCCGTATTTGTCCCTGAAACAGGACTTCGGATATTCTTGCTTTTGGATGAATAGCAATATATGACAGTACGGAGACTCCATATATAAACAACCTTAACAATCTCTCCTACATGCAACAAAGTGATACTTTATATTGTATTGTGGGCAGTGTTTTGTTCACAATTACGATTGTCCAAGATAGGGATCATCGTGTTTTTACATCCACCAGCTACAGAAGCTACAGAAGAGTGCTGTTTTGCTCTGCAAATAAAATCATTCATGAACTGCTTTTTCAGCTTCAGCTGTACCAATGCTTAACTACTCTCCTAAACGTTAACTGCCAGCCTAAACCTATTAACTAACACTTGCACTTTACTGCAGTCATTTGTTATTGCATTATTGTATGACTGTGTTAGATTACCCTCCAGATGCACTTCAAGTATTTTAGTGCACCACATAGAGCACCTAAGCCATGGTTTTAGCCACTAGGTTTTACTACACAGTAATATTAATGTGCCTTAAATTAGTGAACTTGCTAGAGAACTTAATTGCTGCTGATGATTACACAATAAAACAGTCTATATAACAATTGCAGCTTATTCCAAAAAACTACAATTGGAGAGGCATTAGTGTAAGCTACAATAAATAAGAAACTTTCAGATTTCTAACTATAGCACAGTTTAGCATTCAGATAACTGCTTACTTTAGCTACATTTATGTATAAAGCATTAAACAGAGGTCAGAGAAGAAAAGGGTGTATGTTATGCTATATGACTATGTTTGATCATACTGCTTAATGTCTAATACTGAGCAAAATCAAAATATACATCTGTTTTAAGTGTAACACTGTTTTCAAGATTTAAAAAGTAGACACTTGAGTCAGTATCCTTCTACATTGTTGCCAGTGCTATTTGTGTTCTTTGTAATGTCATGCTTTTCGGCTCTGATGTTGTTTTTGTCACAGCATGTAGTGTATAATAATTTGTCCAGGGACTGCACACAACAGAAACAAATACCCACAAGAAAGTATGCTGTCTGTAGATTTTTAAGTTGTTTTTTTTTTCTTTTGTAACAATAAAATTTAACTCACATAAACGCTCAAATACATAGGCTGGGGTTCAGAACTGAGATTTTGCTGGCAGCAAGTTTCACAAAGTGGCACACACAAACACCATTTAAAATCCATAAACTGCAAAAACTGACCATTTCCACAAAGGATGTACAGTGTACATATACAAAAACATTACTATGGATGGTGTCATGCATACCCATCATTAGTAAATAAAATTTACCACAAATGTGTGCATGCACCTATACACACAGACACAACCTTTTGCATTTGTCAGGTTTGTTTTCTTCTTTTTTTGTTTATTCACTGCTAAAATGTGATCTAAGTTCTAAATCAATCCTAAAAAACTGTTTTTCGCAAGAATACTATTTATACTATTTACTATTTAATTTAGTGAATAAGCGTATTAGTAAAGAAGTAGATTTAAAAGTGAAAATTACTGTATATTTACATGAAAATTAATATAATAATACTGAGATAAACATGCAGTTCATGCATGTTACTGTTCTATGGATTTCTGTTAGAAACTACCTAATATTGTACAGTAAACAGCTATACTGTAGCTATCTGTATTTCACTAGTGTATCAAACAGAAAACAATAGAAACTGATTTATGACAATAGAAATAATACAGTAGTACTGCTTAATTACATATGTTCTCCTTTGTCTCAAACAAAATTATTATTATTATTTTTTTTTTCTCAGTTCACTAATATGATCATTTTCTAATATCTAATTACTAGAGTAACATAGTAAGTGTACAGTTTGTCAAAGAAGAAAGAAAGAAGCAGTTAACATTTCTCTCAGTGCTTTTGGAGAAACCAAGTTAACAGTAGCACACATTTCTAATTGATACCACATGGCTATACATGGATGTTATACATAGAACCTGAAACTTATTGCAATATGTATAAACATAAGAAATATGATTTCATATATTGACCTGTAACTATATACGTATATATGTATACGTATATAGTTAATGTCAAAATGCACTGTCCATAAAGCTGTTTACAGGATCTCTGCAGAGCTCTCCAAAAAAAAATGATTTAAAACATGTTTTAAATATTCATAGTCGTGTTTATGTATATATCTCTCATATATCATATATGTTTCTCATATATCACCACTCTCATGTTATTAAAAAGAAAATTGTATGACTAGCAAACTTCCTAGATTGTTTTCAAAATGTAAACTGTAGACCACATAAAAAGGAAAACAAATTTTTTTTCAAAATTTACCAAGCAGAGCTTTTATTTTCCTTTCATTTGCCACCCGGCACTTTCCTTTCTAGTACTCACAACAGGCTTACTCAGACACTCGCAGTTTGGGATACCTTTCCATCTTGACATGCCCCCTTACGGATCAGCCGCCTTCCTCCGTCCGCCAGTCTCACTCGCGGATCGTCATGCCTTTTCCTGGCATCCACCCGAGTGCACTTGTCAGCCGGCACATCTTTCTCTGGTGATTGCCCATGTTCAGTCACCATTCGGTGACCATTCCACTCATCTCTGCTTGGTGGCTCTCTCCCCAAGGCTGGTGTCTCTCTCCTCTTTACTGGCATCACCAGACTGACACAGAGCGCACTGATTAGTCTCATCAGCTGCAAGTGTTTCTTACCGCTTGTTTCATCCAGCTCTGCCCTACCACCCATGCATTGCTGGAACATAGCCCCAATGCCCGACTCAGCCCAGGAAACTGTCCGGCCTGAGCTTACTTCCCCCCTGGCATAAGAGACAGAAGGTGGTGGAAAGTGCTCCTATCTGGACTTCCCTGGAGAGGCGTGGCAGACGATGGAGTGCCCATTTTTGCCACCGGTCCCATCTTGCTGAAGAGGACATAGGTGGTGGCTGCAGCACTCCTCCTTGGCCTGGTCCCCTGCAACATACCTCTCTTCAAGCACGGGGTTTCGACACCACTGTAACAAATCCCACTCATTCCATGTTGGAAAAAAGAGACAGGTTCAAAGACAAGTTCAATAAGCTTATATTTTTACCCTGGTGCTTTCCTTTCCAATACTTACACCAGGGCTCACCCACACACTTGCATTCGGGACGTCTTTCCGTCTTGACATCTGCTGGCGCCCACTCGCGGATTGGCCTGCCTTCCTCCGTGGTCTGCCCGTCTCGCTGGGGGATGGCCATGCTTGCACTTTCTTGTGCCCGCCCGGGTTTTCTCGTGAACTGACACAGCTTTTCCCGGCATCCGTCCGCGTGCACTTGCCAGCCGGCATGTCTTTCTCTGGCGCCCGCCTGTGCTCAGTCTCTGTTTAGCAACCTTTAAGCTTGTCTCTGCTTGGTGGCTCTCTCCCAGAGGCTGGTGTCTTTCTCCTCTTTATTGGCATCGCCAGACTGAAACAGAGTGCACTGATTAGTCTCATCAGCTGCAGGTGTTGCTTACCGCTTGTTCCGTCCAGCTCCACCCTCCACTCGTGCACCGCTGGCACATACACCCATAATACACACACACACACACACACACACACACACACACACACACACACACACACACACACACACACACACACACACAAACAGGCCATAAACAGTCCTGCACTTCGTGCATGGTCATCTTAAATTAGAGGCAGTCTGTTAGGCCTCAGGAGATAAAACTCTTGAATAACAAAAGGGCTAGAGAGTGGGAAGAAGGAATAAAGCATTGCCCTTCTAGTCTTTGAGTAGCGAGGAGCACACACACACACACAGTGAAAGAGAACTCATATTCTCAAGAGGTTACAAATCAGACAGATAATTCACTGAATGAAAAATCTATCTGGTAAACCATTGCACCTCACAGTGACTCATACTCCTTTATTGTTGTTATTAGTGTGTAGTATTATGGGTCTTAAACGTACAATTTGTAGCTGAAGCGATTGCTTTGTGAGTAGTGCTTGTAGCACTAATGTGTCCTAGCACCTAAATATGCATTTTTGTAATTAAAGCCTTTAACCATTGACAATCATTCCGATTTACACTGGCCAATACAAACCACTTTTGTTGAAATGTTGTTCTATTGAAAATATATTTTCATATAAAAATGACATGTTTTCAGTACTATTATAATGTTTATACTTAGTTAGGTTTGCTATTTTTTTTTTTTTTTTAAATTTGTTTCTACTCCTGACTTGCATCATTTGCATTTAATGAAAACTCATTATCGGTGGCTTGGTGACGCAGGAGGTAGAGATCCCATCACACAGCTCCAGGGTTCCTGCTTCAGTCCTGAACTCAGGTTACTGTCAGTGCAGAGTTTTTAATATTCTCCCTGTGTGCATGCAGAGAAGTGTCTAAAAACATGCAGGTAGGTGGATTGGTTACACAAAATTGCCTCCATGAGTGAGTTTGTGAGTGTGTGCATTGCGCTCTTTGATGCACTGTGCGCTCATTTGAGGTGTATTGTCCCACCTTGTATCCAATGTCTCCTTGATAGACTTTGGATTTCCCATGACCCTCACAAAGATAAAGTGGGCAATGAGTCAAACGAATGAATGAATGAATGAATGAATGAATGAATGAATGAAAACTCATCAATCATTGTCAGGCATATCATAATGATACATTTATACTAGATATTAAATCAAAATCTAATAATAATAAAGTAATAAACCAAATGAACATATGAAATATTAAAATCAAATTCCCCGACTTAAAAAAAAAAAGGTTTCAAGTCAGAATGGAAAGAAATTAAGTGAGAAATACAACATACTGTACTACTTTATAGACCATTAAAATTATAATTTTTAGATGCAGAAAAATTTTAAGTGGTTAATGTTAATCTCACATTCATACACACAAACACACACATATGAGAGTTAGACATTTGGGCTCAGAAAGGGCAGGGCACTTTTTAGCTGGGTGTCCTTTTCCTACTGAGACACCAGGTGTGCTGACATTGAGATGTCTGCAAACACACACACACACACACACACACACACACACACACACACACACACACACA
>JAAIIK010000101.1:7564601-7578008 GCA_014706435.1 Silurus glanis | reverse complement strand
ACACACACACACACACACACACACACACACACACACACACACACACACGCACACATGCACACACAGTCAGATCTTGTTACAATTAAAAATAACCAACTTACCTATTGGCATGTTTTTGGGAATCGAGTAGAATCAACCTTAATTCCCTGAAGCTATGAAGTTACAATGCTCCCTGCTGCACTACTGTGCTGCACAACATGTGCTTGTATGTGTGTGGGTGTTTGTGTTGAACATGTCAAAGATTCCCAACGGCATGACCAAACACAGAGTTTGGTATAAGTGTCCTTTTCTAAGTGGTTAAATTGGAACAAGTAAATATTAAACAATTTGAATCTAATTTAGCAACGAGAAACACTGGCTCCAACTTCAACTAAAATCCAATCAACCTCATTAGTTTGCCCATTTCACTCCTGGAAGAAACATGTGTGTACAGAAGGCCCAATCAATCACTCTTCGTATCTTTGTGTGTGCCCAGTTTCAAGTTTTGCTGGGCTGCCAAGCATTCAGCTGATGCAACCCCTTCTGTTAGATTTACCTCTAGTGGGAAATCAGAGAAGCAGTCATCTAATCCACCGAGTCTGATTTGTCCTGAACTGCTTTATGTGCAAGACACATACACAAACTTTGCCTTGCCATCTTAGCACTCATCCTGTTGTGTGATGCCTAGTTCTTCTACCTCTTCACTTCGCTGTCACAGAGCACAG
The DNA here is from genome assembly GCA_014706435.1 of Silurus glanis. Classification (NCBI taxonomy): domain Eukaryota; kingdom Metazoa; phylum Chordata; class Actinopteri; order Siluriformes; family Siluridae; genus Silurus; species Silurus glanis. The sequence continues at coordinate 7,577,304 of JAAIIK010000101.1, read as the reverse complement.
ACAGAAAGAGAATTCAAAAACTGTTTCCCATTTAGGATTTTCCACAAAACACATTATGTTCTGTCTGGACCTTTTGCTGTGCTCAAGTACAAGTGTGTTCTGTGTTTACTTTGCTTCACTGGATGGATCTTTTGATAGCTACAGTATGATTTTGGAAATGTAAATTTTCTGATTGTTCATAGATCACTATTGAATTTTGCTATTTACTTTTTTTAAATTTTTTATTATTATTATTATTATTATTATTATTATTATTATTATTATTATTATTATTATTATTATTATTAAATATCTTTAGCAGCCAACAATGGTAGGGTAGCTCTGGGCTATGGGATTTGAACTTGTGACCTTCCAATCAAAAGTCCAATACCACTGAGCTACCACTCAACAATCACAAACATATTGCTTTCTTAAATGTATTTCTGTCTATTCTTTTGTGTGTCTGTGTTGGTGGTGGAATTTCTGTCTGCTCCTTTTTCAGGCCCAGTTCACTGCAATCTGTCACATTCCTGCAGCTGTTTTGTTACTGGAAAATCACAACTCTGACATGCCTTCAACCACAATGTGCTTTAGGATTCGTTAAATTGACACATCTACATGTATATTTAAACCCTTTCCCTCTTCATCCCTGCAAAGGTCATTGTTTTTACTTTGTTTTGGTTGCACAAGCCAGTGCACTCTTAGTGCCGGTCCCAAGCCCGGATAAATGAGAAGGGTTGTGTTAGGAAGGGCATCCAGCATAAAAACGTGCCAAATCGAACATGTGAATCATGAATACCGATGATCCGCTGTGGCGACCCCTAATGGGAGAAGCCGAAAGAAAGTAGTTTTTAAGAGTTTTTCTACATATATTATGACCCACTGTCTGCTGTAGTTTGTTTGCAATTTGTGCCTTTTCCCTTTAGACTCATTAGTTTTGTTTTAAAATATATCTTGGACATATATTTTGTAGATAGTTTAGGAAAAAGTGGCATTTATGTTACATCTCACACAATTTTTTATTAGTAGTTAGGTCACTTTGTATTTTGTAATATTTAGTTAATACCTTTGGCCAATATGTAATCTAAAGCTTAAATTAATCAATCAATCAATCAATCCATCAAAAAAACAAACAAACAAACAAAACAAGTATCTTGGCCTTGGCAACAACTATTGTGTCCCTAACCAAAAACAGGGTTTTTTTTTCTTTACCCTTTTTATATTTAATTTCTCTCCTGTATATGAGTAATAAACTCAACAGAATATTGTATCTAGTACATAGTTAGACCTCCCTCAAAATACAGTCAACCTTAGAGGGAGAGACCTGCACATAACAGCACTCAATGTCAATTTTAGCTGGATAACCTCCTGCTTCCCATGATTCTTCCCATGAGTCTTAGTGCTGATCCTGTCTTTCAACTGTCACTCAAATGTAACAAGAAAAAACTAGGAAGAGGTTTTAACCCAACAGGGCTGTGTTATATATGTCACTCCTGAAGATTTCCTAATATGGGTAGGAAATGAACTGAATGGCATAATGGCCAAAATAGCTGGAAGTTTATCAGAATATTGGCATATTACAGTATGTAAGAATAATAAACAACTTCCATTCAACTGGTTAAATACATTTCAATTTCAATAAAATAAAGCTTGGTTATTTATTTAAGTATTTTTTATTTAACAATGCTCACAAAGCAGTTTTACATACATCTGAATGCATATTTATATTTAGATCCCCAGTGAGCAAACCAGAGGTTAGACTGACAGGGAGACACTCCCTGAGACAAAATGAGAAAGAAACCTTGGGATCAGAACAAACTCAAAGGGGAACAAGTTCCCATCTAGGTGATGTGTGTATTAGTCTACTTGTGTCACAAATTCTGTTTAAAAAACCCTAATACCTATAAATATAAGATCATATACAAAATGGCAACTGGCATCAAGAGCTTTATTTTTTTTATTGATCTGCCCACTGTCACAGTGCTGGTGGTGCAGGTGGTACAGGTTAAAATTGAACATCACTAGCCTTCCGTGTGTCAGGCTTAAAAGTACATTTAATGCACCACAGTTCAGTGTATCCTCCATCCAAAGCATTGCAAGCTTTCCTTATATTCTTAGGGTGTGTGCTTCCAAGTGTACTGAATGTTTATCAGCAAGATTCAAATCCTGAGAGTGTGCCTTAGATGGCTGGTTTAAAACATTTCTTTTTATCCTTACAAATAATTAATATCACAAACATCAATCTTAAGCATAGTTTACATCAGGTACGGGAATCATTCCTTATATGTAGATTCCCTTTCTCCCACAAAAAGGCTGAGAGCTTAGTGGTTAAGGCATTGGATGTTGGATTAGAAGGTCATGAGTTCAAATTCCAGCCTCACCAGGCTCCCACTCCTGGGCCAATGTGCAAGGCCCTTAACCACTCCACTGCTCAGTTGTGTAAATAAGATAAATGTACAGTGCATCTGGAAAGTATTCACAGTGTTTCACTTTTTCCACGTTTGGTTATGTTACAGCCTTATTCCAAAATGGATTAAATTCATAATTTTCCTCAGAATTTTACAAACTATGTGAAAGATGTGTGTTTAAAATCTAATTTATTTAGTCGTTTATTAAAAGTAAAAAATAAAAAATCACATGTACCTTAGTATTCAGAGTCTTTGCCATAACACTCAAAATTGAGCTCAGGTGCATCCTGTTCCCACTGATCATTCCTGAGCTGTTTCTACAACTTGATTGGAGTCCACCTGTGGTAAATTCAGTTGATTGGACATGATTTGAAAAGGCACACACCTATCTATATTAGGTCACACAGTTAATGGTGCATGTCAGAGCACAAACCAAACCAAGCCATGAAGTCCAAGGAATTTTCTGTAGACCTCCGAGACAGGATTGTATCAAGGCACAGATTTGGGGAAGGGTACACAAAAATTCCTGCAGCATTAAAGGTCCCAATGTGCACAGTGGCCTCCGTTATCCCTAAATGGAAGATGTTTGAAACAATCAGGACTCTTCCTAAAGCGAGCGAAACTGAGCATTCGGGGGAGGTGACCAAGAACCTGATGGTTACTCTAAAAAAGCTTCAGCATTTCTCTGTGTAGAGAGGAGAACCTTTAAAAAAATATCCATCTCTGCAAAACTTCACCAATCAGGCCTGTATGGTAGGGCAGCCAGATGAAAGCCACTCCTCATAAAAGGCTCATGACAGCCCAACTCACATGGAGTTTACCAAGAGGCAACTGAAGGTCTCTCGGACAATCAGAAACAAAGATTGAACTCTTTGTCTTGAATGCCAAGCATCATGTCTGGAGGAATCCAGGCATTGCTCATCACTTGGTCTATACCATCCCTACAGTGAAGCATCCTTGAAAACCTGCGCCAGAGTGTTTTGGACCTCAGACTGGGGCAATGGTTCATCTTCCAACATGACATTTAATCTATTTTGGAATAAGGCTGTAACATTACAAAATGTGAAAAAAGTTAAACGCTTTGAATACTTTCCAGGTGCACTGCATATACATGAAATTAACATGAAACATTGACTATTCTCGGTAAACTCTAAAGATATCATTTTTTTTTTCTTTTCCTTTTTTACATTGTAACTTCAACTGTGTTTGCAAGACTGTTATTAAAATGTTTTGTTATTAATACTCAATTTGCCTCTAAGTCTTCATTGTTAAACAAAGCTTGTGGTATTTGTGCCACAAAATACTTGAAATAAAAGAAAATCAGCTCTCACAGATTCATTAGTGTCAGGCGCGAGCCAACGAAGCGAGAGCCAAATGAAAAACAACGGATTTTAATGAAGGACAAAACGTAGCGAACACACTCAGAGAGTCCAACAGGAAACAATAACGGACGCTTGTGAGTTGTGAGTGAAGGGTTTAAGTAGGCAGGCGGTTAATGAGACCCAGGTGTGCCGCCTTAGTAAGCCGGTGATGAGCTCCGGACGGGCGGGGTGCGCACAGGCGAGGAAGCAGGGAGCTCCCTGACACCACCCCCTCCCCCAGGGACGGCACCAGACATCCTAACCCGGCGACGAGGTCGACCCCTCGGCCGAGGCGCCGGGCGGCGCGGGTGCGAAGCATGGAACTCCGCCAGCAGCGCCGGATCCAGCACGTCCTGTCGCGCCACCCAAGACCGCTCCTCCGGACCGAACCCCTCCCAGTCCACCAGGTACTCGAGGCGACCCCCACGCCGCCTGGAATCCAGCACCTCTCTCACCACGTAGACCCCGGGTTGGTCCACGACCTCAGGCTGAACGGGCGCCGGGGGGCCACCTGAAGGGCGAGAGACAGGAGAGACACAGGGCTTCAGTAGCGACACATGAAATGTGGGGTGTATGCGGTACCTCGGCGGCAGTTCCAGCCGATAGGTCACGTCGTTGACCCGGTCCAAGACCTTGAAGGGCCCCACGAACCGGGGGTTCAGCTTACGGCAGGGCAGTTTCAACTGCAGGTCCCGGGTGGACAACCACACCTGGTCCCCGGGATGGAAAGGCGGGGCGTCGAGTCGTCGGGCGTCCGCGTGTCGGCGGGTGTTGCGGATGGCCCGGCGCAGCTGGGTGTGTGCGGACTCCCAAACCCGGCTGCTCTCTCGAAACCAGAAGTCTACGGCAGGCACGTCACACGGCTCGTCCGACCAGGGGAACAGGGGTGGCTGGAAACCCAGAACGCACTGAAACGGAGTGAAACCGGTGGAGTCCTGACGGAGCGAGTTTTGGGCGTATTCCGCCCACGGCAGGAACCTACACCACTCCCCTTGGTCCTGGCTACAGTAGGTTCTCAGGTAGCGGCTGAGCTCCTGTATCTTCCGTTCCGCTTGGCCGTTGGACTGCGGGTGGTACCCCGACGTTAGGTGCACCGAGACTCCCAGGAACCTGAAGAAGGCCCTCCAGACTCGGGACGTGAACTGAGGTCCCCTGTCGGAGATGATCTCCTCCGGTAGTCCGAAGTTCCGAAAGACGTGGTGAAATAGGGCCTCAGCTGTCTCGAGGGCGGTGGGCAAGCCCTTCAGGGGGATGAACCGGCAGGCCTTCGAGAAGCGATCCACAACCACCAAGACACAGGTGTGACCCTCAGACTGGGGCAGATCCGTCACGAAGTCGATCCCCAGGTGAGACCAGGGACGCTGAGGGACGGGGAGTGGCATCAGCTTTCCTACGGGCAGATGACGGGGAACCTTCGACATCGCACAGGTGGGACATCCCTGCACGAACCTCCTGATCTCCTCTGTCATCTCTGGCCACCAGTATCGAGCCCTGATCATCTGCACTGTTCGCTTCTCTCCTGGATGGCCGGAGCCAGGCCCCTCGTGGACCGACCGGATGAGTCTGGGCCTGCAGGAGGTAGGGACATAGGTAAGTCCCTCAGGGCACCCTGCCGGGGTGGTTTCGCGGCGGGCGGCGTTGCGGATCTCCTCGTCGATCTCCCAGACGATGGGTCCCAGGATGAGCGTCGGAGGGAGAATGGGTTCAGGTTCTCCAGGTTCCTCTGGCCCGTACATCCGGGACAGGGCGTCGGCTTTTTCGTTCTGCAATCCGGCCCGGTAGGTGATGTGGAACCGGAACCGGGTAAAGAAGAGCGCCCATCGTGCCTGTCGGGGGTTGAGCCTCCGAGCCTCCCGGAGGTACTGTAGGTTCTTGTGGTCGGTGATCACCGTGAACGGGTGTTCGGCTCCCTCCAGCCAGTGTCTCCACTCTTCCAGTGCCAGCTTGATTGCAAAGAGCTCGCGGTTGCCGATGTCGTAATTCTGCTCTGCGGCGGTGAGCTTGTGAGAGTAGAAGGCACACGGGTGGAGCTGTGAAGGTGTGCCTGACAGCTGGGAGAGGGTAGCCCCCACTCCGGTGGATGAGGCATCCACTTCGACCACAAACGGCCTCCGGGGGTCGGGGTGACGTAGAACCGGGGCGCTGCAGAAACGGCGGCGAAGCTCCTGGAAGGCCTCCCGGGCCTCTTGGTTCCATCTCAGGGTTCGGGCCTTTCCCCTGAGGAGTGAGGTGAGAGGGGCAGTGATCCGGCTGTATCCCTGGATGAACCTGCGATAGAAGTTGGCAAAGCCCAAAAAGCGCTGGAGCTCCTTGATCGTCCCTGGGACGGGCCAGTCTCTCACCGCCTTCACCTTCCCTTTGTCCATCCGGATTCCCTCTGCACCGATGATGTACCCCAGGAAGTGGATCTCCAAGCGGTGGAACTCGCACTTCGAGAGGTTCAGATAGAGGTGATGGGAACGAAGTGCCCTTAAGATCGCGCACACATGTCTCCGGTGTTCCTCCAGGTTACGTGAGTAAATCAGGATGTCGTCGATGTACACCATGACGAATTTCTGGAGGTAGGGCCGGAGTACCTCATTCATGAACCCCTGGAAGACGGCGGGTGAGATGGAGAGGCCCGACTCGTAGTGGCCCGAGGGCGTGATGAATGCGGTCTTCCACTCGTCTCCCCTCCGGATGCGCACCAGATTGTACGCGCTCCGGAGGTCGAGTTTGCTGAACACTCGGGCTTCCCTCAGGTCCTCCAGAGCAGCGGGCACGAGCGGGAGGGGGTATGGAAGTGGAGCGATCTGCGAGTTCAATTGGCGGTAGTCGATGCAGGGGCGCAGCCCTCCGTCCTTCTTGCCCACGAAGAAAAAGCTAGACGCTGCTGGGGAGGACGAGTGCTTGATGAACCCCTGGCGGAGAGCCTGTTGTATGTACTCCTCCATTGCTCGTCGTTCTGGTGCGGACAGCGGGTAAACCAGACCCTTAGGCAGCTTAGCGTCGGGGAGCAGGTCGATGCTACAGTCCCAAGGTCGGTGAGGGGGGAGACGGGTGGCGGCCTGCGCGCTGAACACGTCCTCGAACGCTCGGTACTCCCTGGGGATCTCCACCAGTGTGCTGGTCGTGGCCTCCTCCACCCGGGTAGCACCTAGCACCGCTGCTGGGACTCGTGTAGGAAGGTGGGAAAGGCAGTGAGCCTTACAGTGGGGGCTCCATTCCAGGATGTCGCAGGGATCCCAGGAACATCTCGGTGCGTGCTTCTGAAGCCAAGGTCTCCCCAGGATCACACTGACGGTGGAGCTCTCCAGGACCAGGAACCGGATCTTTTCGCGATGGAAGAGCCCCACTTGTAATGTGACCACCGGCGTGCAGTACTTCACCCATCCCCGACCCAAAGGGCGTCCCTGGATCGTTTTGACCGCTAGGTCCTGGGAGCCCCTCTCTCTGGGGAGGCGTAGTCGGTCGAGGCAGCTCTGGGAGATGAAGTTCCCTGCCGAGCCGGAGTCGACTAAAGCACGTACCGAAATGGAGAGAGCGGGGGTTAGAAGCGATACGGTGAGGTTGGACAAAGGCGAAATGTCAGAAGGGAAGTCCACCATACTCACCGCAGCACGAGCAGGGCGCGTGGGACACCGATTGACGTTGTGGCCCGGAACACCGCAGTACAGACACCTCCCCGCGGCCCGGCGGCGGTCTCTCTCTCTCCGGGACAGTCCTTGCGAACCTAGCTGCATGGGTTCAGCTTCAGGGGCGGCTGCGGCATAGCGGGGAGCATCTGAAGGAGACGGAGCTGGGGGCCCCGCAGCCAGGCGTTGAGAGAGCCCGATGGATTTCTGGATGAAGCTCTCCAACCCCACTGAATCCTCCAGATATGCCATTGCCTGTCTCAGCTCTGTATTTAACCCCAGCCGATACACACTGAGCAGCGCCGTCTCGTTCCAGCCACTAGATGCCGCCAGAGTGCGGAAACGGAGGCTGTAGTCCACCACGCTGTCGTTCCCCTGACGCAATCCGAGCAGCTGATCGGCCGTGGTGCGAACTCCGGAGGCGGCGCAAAACACCTCCCGGAAGTGCGCGGTGAATCGAGCGTAGGACTGCACCACCGGGCCGGCATCATCCCATAGCGCCTGCGCCCACGCTAGAGCTCTCCCGGAGAGGAGGGAGATGAACAACGCGATCTTCGACCGCTCCGTGGGGAATCTTTGAGGTTGCATCTCGATGTACAAGTTCATCTGAAGCAAGAAGCCGCGGCATTCTGAAGCTTCCCCGGAGAATTTCTCCGGAAGTGCCACGGGACTGCCGGTGGATGCTGGCGGGCTTTGCCGTGCCGCCGTGGAGGGAAAAGCCGCACGGAGCGCGGCGATCAGGTCCGTTATTCTGTCAGGCGCGAGCCAACGAAGCGAGAGCCAAATGAAAAACAACGGATTTTAATGAAGGACAAAACGTAGAGAACACACTCAGAGAGTCCAACAGGAAACAATAACGGACGCTTGTGAGTTGTGAGTGAAGGGTTTAAGTAGGCAGGCGGTTAATGAGACCCAGGTGTGCCGCCTTAGTAAGCCGGTGATGAGCTCCGGACGGGCGGGGTGCGCACAGGCGAGGAAGCAGGGAGCTCCCTGACAATTAGATTTGCCTTTTGCAATCCTTTTTTTTTTTTAATTAATGGAATTATTTAAAAGTATAAATATGATTATAAAAATTTACCTTTTGTAAGTACAAGATCAAGTGGACAACTGAACCATTTTCTAATTTCAACTGCAGGCAGTCATGTAAACCTATGCATTTATGAAACTATGTAAACTCTGTGGCTCTGTTTTTATTCATTTTAATAATTAAGTAAGACAAATTTGAAATGTTTGTCAAAAACACAAAAATATAACAATAGAAATGATATAAAATGAATAAATGAATTAAATCTAATTTGGATATATTTAATGTTAAATTAAAAATAGGTAATTATTGAAAAATAATAAATTGTTTTCCCAACTAAGGCTTAATTGGTGATGCTAAATAGTATAAGTGTGAATGAGAGTGAAATTATGTGTGTGTGTCTCTATGTGCACAATGTAGCCAGTTTTGCCATACTTGCTCAAGATCTAGCGTGACCCTGAGTTGATTAAAATGGTTACTTAAGATGAATGAAGAAGAATGAGTAACCAAATGAATGGAAGCATTCATAACACAGGAAATAACTGTGCAAAAAATGAATAATCTTGTGACATCATGTTGAGTACATGTGTCTAAAGAGCACTTTCAGGTAAACTCTGTAGCCATGATTGTGATGTTTTCTTTTTATGACATGGCTGAGACCCTGTAACTGGAAACTTACTTTACATTTAGAGATTGCTTTGTCCAGCTTTGGCAGTATGCAACATCACAGTAAACTACTGTATACAGTTTGCCGGTTGTTGCCAGTGGCATTATGGTGTTGGAGCTTTGTCAGTTGTGGTCAGTACTTGGAATGGATAGAGAACAAAATGATGATTCATTTCTGCTCATGATTTTCACTTTGCACTTTGCATTCTGCCTAGTTGCACAAGCATTTCATCATCCTCTGAGCATGGAAAACCTATTCAATCACAAAGCTTCATTCAACGGCCGTTTAAAGACACACTTTCATTATTCAGCTCAGGTTTTATATTCTTCTATATACACTCACATATCTATCTATCTCTATCTATCTATCTATCTATCTATCTATCTATCTATCTATCTATCTATCTATCTATCTATCTATCTATCTATCTATCTATCTATCTACCTATCTATCTATCTATCTACCTACCTACCTACCTACCTACCTACCTACCTACATTATCTATCTAAAGAAAATGTAAAAATTACTGTTGTGTGCCTTCAACATTGTTGTATGCCACAGGAGTTCTTCATCTACTTCTTCTATGACTTATAAAAAAAGTTCCTTCAAACAGTCTTAGATCTCGCTTTGTGCACAGGCACACTTTGTCACCCTGAAAGAAGTTTGGGCAACTTGGTTCGAGTGAGGAGGAAACTGTAATGCTACAGAATACATAGACTCATAGAATCTAACACCTGCATACGTTTAACTTTGTGGCAACAATTTGAGACCCATATATTGGCCTTTGTTCATTTACTGCATACTGCACAATTCTGTAACCAAGTCATCTCTCAAAAGATCTGCATCTACATTGTAGGCATTATGTAATCCTCTACAGTATCTATGTGGATCATATAAGTAGGCATGTGTAAAAGAATCACACTTATGAATCCGAGTTGCAAATATTTCAGATTTAATTGCATAACTATCCAGCATTTAGAAGAGATACTGATACTCACCATGGGAATGGTACATCAGAGTTATAACTGTCTATTTTCGGTATCCTGGCCTTTATCCAGCAGCTGCATTAATCTGCCATCTGTACCATCAGGACAGATTTTTTGCCCTCACATTCAGACTGAATGTAGTAATTATAAACAAATGTGCATGCTCCAAACTCTCTCTTTCTCTCTCTCTCTCTCTCTCTCTCTCTCTCTCTCTCTCTCTCTTTCTCTCTCTCTCTCTCACACACACACACACACACACACACACACACACACACACTGATAATCTTTGTTGTATAGATATTTCTGATTGAGTTCAGTCATAAACCACCAGACTGCTGTGATTCATAGAGTACCAGAACGCTAATGGAGACAATGATCTTCAAAAAAACAGCAATCAAAGTATCATCAACTGGAAAGACCATGCACTTAAAATGCACTTAGGGTGTTTCCGCTTTATAAGTATTATTTTGTGTTGTCTGGCCTTTAGGAAATAATAAAAAAGACAATGAAAAAAAAACCTTATCCCTGCAAAAAAGAAAACAAAATGTGTGTGAATGTATAATAATCATCAAAACTGATGTGTGACAATCATCTTGAAAGGCACCAATAGTGTAAGATAAATCATGCAGCAAATTTCAAAAGAGCAAGAGAGATTTCTGTAAAGGTCAATGGCTGTACAGCTGACTTCAAATGCAAATCAGTAATATACCTTCCCTCTTACTTACCTGGTTAAGTGAATTATATAAGCATATTTTATTTCATTTGATTCACCACGCAGAGGGCCATCCACAAGCATTAGTGACGGCTATAATACCTAACCTTTATATGTTGTATATCACCGACAATTACAATCAACATACATAGGAACAACTGCAGGCTTGTTTCTCATAGAAAGTGACTTTTTGCTTGTAAATCAATCTAAACAAATTCAATGGTGAGTCATACTAATTAATAAATTGTATTATTTATTAATTCATTTGTTTTGGGTTTGTTAATTTTTATTTCAGCAGCAACATTTTCAACTTAAATTCACTCATCATGTTTCTGCAAAGTTAATATTATCTGAATAATGTTTTTTTTTTTTTCTTCATATATATTATTCATACTATACTACACTATATACTCTCCCAAGACAGGTACACTGATTATATGCATTCAGGAACTTCTATACATTGCTGCCATTCCAATAAAGAGCCTAAGACTGAATTTCAGTGTCAGAGCAGCTTTTTACCTTCCTAAATGTCTCCATTTCCATCATTACATGCCCCTTTGCATCTCTTTCTTTATCCCTATATGTCTCAGAGTCGAATGGTGTGAGCCATTAATCAATAAATCTGTAGCATATTTGGAATTGGGGTTTTGTTCTTATACACTCAGTGTAATACCACTTAAGTGATCATTCCAGGCTCTTGCTGAAGTACTGTGAAATTGAATGTGTAGTGGAACAAGGACACCACCTGAAAGGGAGACAAATGACAAAAGAGCAAATGTTCTTAAAGTTCATTGATGGGCAGGAACCACAAAAATGGTACAAGAACAAAAGTGAAACCAGAGTAAGAAATATCGGAGAGATCATAGTAACTGACATCAGTTGTAGTAGCTGTAAAGACTTTTATAAAAGGTCATGTTATATCTGTCGGACTTAATCCGATTACTTTTTACTCATAGTATAATTAGTATTTGAAGAACTTCAGTTACTGGCATAGAATTTGGTAACAAATGGGTTGTTTTGAGTATTTTGGAAAATAATTATCTTCTGAGAATTTTTGCAAAGCAGAGAAAACATTTTGAAAGTGAAAGTTCTTTGGATGGAAATGTCTTCATGATGATGGGTGAGAAGAAAACAGACAGATTGGTTTAAGGTATATAATAACAATAAATCCCTTTTCTTGCAAATGTGGTGAGCAGAAAAGTATAGCAACATGCATAAATGGAATCAAAACTGAATTCTTTGCATTTATTTGTTATTATTAAAATCAGTTTAATATTGCAAATAAGTAAAAAAAATGCTGGCATGTTGGACTGTACATTGAGTGTTTTTCAGTTATCTGAAACAACCTACATTTCTTTTTCACGCTGCTACTCTTTTTATACCTTAATAAGACTGAAATTTAATTTTTATTCAGTTTTAACAATGTTTTCTTTTTCTTTTAGTTAACATTAGCTCTGAAAGTAATTCTGGTTCATGTACAAGTTAATATGCTCAATCTAATAAAAAAAGTACAATAAGTCTGTCTATTTGGTTCTTTCCGGCATACTTTTATTTTAAAAACAAGCTCGCTGAACAAAAGAACGTCAATTTCAAATCATTTTGAATATTTCTCATGTTCCTGCTGTTCCAATTTTGCTGTAATGTCCATGCTAAAGCGCAGTCTGTAAATAACTCTCAAAATGTACAAATTAAGAACATGTTCTTTATTTTGTTAGTCATAGTGAATCATTAGTGTTTTGTATGTAAGATGCTCAACTAACATTTCTTTTAGCTTTAAAGTACTTGCATGCAATTGTGGGGGTTTTTTTTGTTTGTTTTTTTACTAAAAGCCTTTCTTTGTGTTTTCATAAAATTCACAGAAATGTTTTCAGAAAAAGTAATGTTTCGTTGGTCGGCGCTCAACAGTCATTCTTTAAGGTTAATTATATATATATATATATATATATATATAT
>JAAIIK010000101.1:7547330-7564201 GCA_014706435.1 Silurus glanis | reverse complement strand
TTTATTTTTTATAAAATTATTTATTTTTTATAAAATTATTTATTTTTACGTCCTAGAACACTTAATCTGACTATAAATAGCTAAAAGATATATAATAAAGTCACTATGTTTGTGCTGTTATTGAGCTGTTGTTGAAAATGAAAATCACACTGTATACAAATATTATTGTTCTATTACAGTATGCCCTGTATCATGTTTTACTGCTTACTGTGTCAGCATTGCAAACCAATGATATTTTAGTTAATCCTAAGTAATTTTGGAGATTTAAAAGAATTCAGAAATTTTTGGATTGTATCCTAATAATTTTTTTTTTTTTAAGTAATTTCAATATTTCCTTTATAAGACTAGTATTTGAATCAAGTACTTGAGTACAAAGCAATGTTCCTCCTGTCTTCCTAAATCTATCCTAAATGGAGCATCATATTTTAATACAGATTTAGTCTCAGATAATTATTTTATAATTTCTGCATTATTTAATAAGTATATAAGGTAAGATGTTATATAAACTAAACATAAAAGCAAATGTCATTATCATAGTGTCCAGAAAAAATCTGCTATTTTCTCCATGATTCTCTGTCCAAGAAAAATATTTACATTTACAGCATTTGGCATACATACAGAGCGAATTATCTTTTTTTTTTTTTTTTTTTTTTTTTAATGATTATCTTATTTATTCAACTGTTGAGGGCTGAAGGCTTTGTTCAAGGACCCAGCAGTGGCAGTTTACTGGTGCTAAGATTGGAACTTACAACTAGAAGTCCAAAGTCCAATTGTCTACCAGCCGATTCCTCTCACATTTGCATTTCCAGCATTTGGCAGACACCCTTATTCAGAGCAAGTTACAATTTTATCATTTATTCAACTGAGCAGTTCAGGGTTAAGGGTGTTGCTCATGGGACCAGCAGTGGCAGCTAAGTGGAGCTGGGATTTTACCTTACAACTTTCTGATCAGAAGTATAACATTCTAACCACTGAGCTACAGTACCACCTTCCTGCGATTAAGTCAGCACAGTGTACCTTAGACTGCAATTTTAAAGGCAAATGTTTGTCCTGTTACATATTGTCTTTGTTTGTTACATTAATGTTCACTAGTTGATTATTTAAATGTTAAAAACGTTTCTTTTACATTTTTAAGTAAGTTTGATTTGCACATTTCATCACTTGTGACTAAGACTTTTGCACAGTACTGTACATCATTACTGTTGCACTCTTCAACCACGGTCACACTTCAAAGCTCTCTGCATTTGAGTTGATTGAAAAGTCGGCTATTTCTTTAGGCTACAGCAACAAAAGATCAAACATCGCATCTTATGTCTTGAAGATTTATCCAAAGATAACTCGGAGGTCAACATCAAAGCATAATATAAGGGGTCCAAAGTGTGTTCAGATCACATTGAATAACAGCTGAAATACAAACAGCAGCAGATAAAAGGGAAAGATAAGAATTGCCCTTCGCGATTTGAGATTTATACTGGTGAAATTGATAGGCTGGGACATGTTAAAAAATTATTGACAAAATTTGTATCAACTTCGTACAAAGTGTTTTTTTTTTTTCCTTTACAGTGAAATTCAATAGTTAAGAATAAGACAAGTCCAGATTTAAGCAGTCATGATAGCACTGATACAGTGGCACTGTTGGGTCACGACAAACAACTCCATTTCCCAGCAAACACTGTGACCATCTAATATGGCCGCTATGGACCATTTTTGCATACTCTGCAGTTTCTGTGTGGTGTGCTCAATTAGTCACACACATTCACACCCTCAATAAAGAGACTTTAGAGACTGGTTCACACACTAATTGCAAAGTATTTGCTCAGTTCCTGTGTTTGTATCACTGACTTTACCAAGCCTTGTTTATTTTATAATTGTATATATTTTTTATTTATTTATTACATATACGTCTCTTTTCTAGCCCTAATTGTGTTCTTCATAAATCACACAACCTGTTTCTTTTCCCTGCTCAAGAGTCTTGACCTGCATTAGCATCAATCAGTCCTTATAATGCGTGACAGTGCATATCCGTGCACTCACCAAGTCACATGACCACAAACACAAGAGTCACATCTTTGATTATCACGTGTTAAATCTCACATTGTATAGCACTCCTTGTCGCTCTTTCGCCGTTGTCACCTTAATGTGTATCATGTTCATGGTGTCATGATGAATCCTTGTTTTTTCTTCTTCAGGTTTCCTAGTCGTTGTGTGTATTTTTTCTTTCTGCATGTCATCTGTCTCTACTACCTATTCCTGACAGATAATTGTTTCCTTGACACTTTGAGTTTTAAAGATATATATAATGTATAATAAATATATAAATAATAAAACACTATTAAAAAACTTTCTTATAATAAATTCTGTTAACAAGACTATCGTTCATTTATATAATTATATACTGTAAGTAAATTTTTTCAAATGAAACCCAGTAGTATAATGGTATAGAAGACTGTATTTACTGCGTATTTTTATTTTACTGAGTAAGCCATAAGAACCATTAAAATTTTACATTTTTGATAGTTTTAGATGTTATAAAGGTAATGAAGTGTATATTCCTTACTTGTTTTATTACAGCAGAAATAGCACTTTATTGTATTTCATCTGCTTGTGTTTCATGTAATGCAAGGACAGGTGGATGCAAGTGCAGGTAAAATATTTTATTAATAACACATGTAGACAAATCCAAACTGTGATCCATACTATACACATGTAAGACAGGCAGAGGTGAGGAACAAAGGTAGTGAGGCAAGGAAGCAAAAATTAAACAAAAAAAACAAGCAAAGACAAGAAAAAAACAACAACAACAGGAAATCAACACACTAGCGCAAAATTATTTAGGGCTGAACTTAAAACAGATGCTAGCAGTACACATGAGTGAAACAACTAATTTCAAAACCATGGCGGCGATATGATATGAATCAAAACAATGACACGTGGAATCCTAAATACATGTGGCTACATAAGCACAGCATCACACAAGGAAGTGTGCCAGAGTGCTAAGAACCAGCATGAACTTAAAATTAAAAGTAACAAACTTATAGGTACTAAACACAAATTATTTAATTGAATTAAATCTTTTAATTGAATCTATGATTTTATAATCTAACATTTTATTGTTATGATCAGTTGTTCTGCAAATATGGTTTTGTGAATTCTTCCAAAAATGAATGTCATACTCCAAAAAAAAATGACCCTGACATGTGTCTATAGAGTTATTATTGCAGTGCTGAAATGATTACTCATCATTGCTGAAAATGTTACATTTTTCCCTCATCATTTTTGTGAATTAAATTTATGGTCACTGAACAGCGACATCATTATTTTCACAGCCCTTCTCCTTTCAAAGTCATTAAAACAAAACTAAGCCTATTAATCTTTGCAATATTTGCTTGAATAACCAATTATCAAAATCATTTGTTGCAGCTCCAGTATTTTAAATAGAAATTAACTAAATGCCAGTGTATTAATACATAAGATACATAACATCCATTGAATATTGCCAGTGTTTTTTCCTGTCACAAATTGTGAGTGACTAAACCATGAAAAACCCTGAAACTTGAAAACGATCATCTTGTTTTTTCCAAACCTGTTTTCCAATAAATTAGTTTAGCTGTATATTTATATAAATTTTACACAAAATAGCTCTATAATTGTGCAATGGATTAGTGTTTCGTAGCCAAAAAAAAAAAGCCTAGGAAGAGTGAATCATTGTTGCACATGGGATTTTTTTTATTATTATTTTTAATACGTGTGGTAAAGGTGTGCAATCCCCTGAGTGTTCCTGTCCATGTTTAGAAATAAGATTCCTAATCCATGTGTATAATGCCACCTACCAAACAGGTGCCACTAGTGGCTCCAACAGTGGGGTATTAGTTAGTCATTTAGTAAAATGCCTCTTTCATGCTTAATTCTGTGTTTTCTTCATGCTAAATATGATATGCCTGTACATTTATTCTTTTTTTTTTTCATGAAATTATCATGGTGTATTAAAAGTACTGTTGCTGGCACTGTCTCTGGTATTCCACCTCCCACTGAAAAAGATGTGTATAAATAGGCTTTTACATAACCACTCACAGGTGTAAACACCCACTCGGTTTCTGTTTGTTCTCTCTGACTCCTCCCCAGTCATCATCAAAGTGAGTCCATTAGGATGCTTAATTTACATTTCACTACGCCAATACCATATTTGTAGCTGTTGTAAGTTTTACATCATCCAATAGGATTTGGTGAACTTTAAATGAACATTACACTCACTCTGCCAGAACGTTGTTGCCAGCTCTCTGGCAGCAATAGGATTAAATCAGCCAATGCTGAGAACATCACATTACGTGTTCTGAGACCACTGTTCGAGACTAAATAAACGTTCAAAACTTTTGATCTGCAGTAATAGACAACAGCTTCAATATGTCTAGCATTAACCTGGCTTTTGATGGAGAGAGACCCTTAATGTGACTCCCAGAAAAAAACAAACAAAACAAAAAAAAACATGTGTAGACACTCATTTAAGCAGCAGGTCTTTCACACTCGCAATCTGATTAAACCTGATTGAATTGATTGTTAAGTTAAATCAGGTGTGTGTGAAGCAGAGGGAACATTATGCTGTGAACTGCTGTGGCCCATGGGGAATGCAGTTAATACAGTTGGAAGGTAAGTCACTTTGGGAAAGTTAAATGTCTTTTAGGGAAAAACTATCAAATTCTGTACCACAGGGCTCCTGCTCATTACAGCAAAAGCTTATTCTGAAAACTTTTATATTTTCACCATTTATTGTTTACAGAGATGGCCAAAGTACACACATCCTTCACTCAAGTAGAAGTACAGATACTCACGTTTAAAAAGACTTTAAAAGATTTATTTTTTAATCTAATGAATGTATACAGGTTGAACAACCACCATATAGAACACAAGCAGAGAAAAGATGATGATGATCAGGTGATAAGGAATGTCTGTTCTCAGTCATGTTTACATCGCTGACTCCCTCTGTTTTGTTCACGTTAGCCATATTACTTGTTGCCTACTGCCTTGCTTGTTGTTCGTTTCATAGGGTAGCCTACATCTGTGGTGCGTGATAACCAGGAAATACACCAGTGGAAGATTAAAAAAAGCCACGCAATGACAAGAAATGGGTTCATGGGCTGAAAACGGCACGCAATGAGAAGGAAAAATATTCAACATGTCAACTAATAGAAAAAAACTAAAGCAACAAGCCTGGTTTGAAAATGTAAGAAGTAGAAAGAACAGATATTTGTGTAAAAAAAAATTATTAAGAGAAAGTAAAAAGTCTAAAATAGAAAGAGTGAAGCAAAAAAATTATAATAATAATACCAGAAAAATCTACATAAGTACAGTAACAAAGTATTTGTACTTTTTTACTTCCCACCTCTGTACTTTATCATCTACTAAGCTTCTGTTTAAATGAGCATAAATCGCCACAAGCACACTCCAAGATATAATGGAAATTCTTCCCAGAAGAGTGAAGGGTATTATAATAGCAAATTGGGACTAAATATAGAATGAGATATTCAAAAAGCACATAAAAATCTTATTTCAGGTGTCCACAATCTGTTGTCCATATAGTGTGAATGGGTAGTTTTGCTACAGCAGTTGTCTCTCAATTCAAGGGTCTCTGGTTTAAACATGATCTTGATTAACTTCTTTGTGGAGTTTCCATGTATGTTATCCCAGTGTCCATGTGGGTTTCCTCTAGGCTCTCACATCTCTTTCAAAAATATGACAAGTGTGGATTGTCCCATGCTAAATTGCTCCTAGGTGTGAATGTGTGACTGTGTTTTCGCAATGCAATGGCATGGGATGCCACACCACACAGACTGTATTTCAACCTCATGTGCAATGTTGGATTTCCTGTCAACTGGGATCAGGGTATGCTGTGTTAAAATAAAAGGAATAAGATACTGTAGGTTGATATATATCTACCAATGCAACTAAACAAAGAGCAGTTTGAAAGCATAAAAACAATTGCCACTCTTTAATATGTTTATCTTTTTTAAACTGATAGCAGTAGAAACTGTTTAGCTTTCCAGCTGTCTTTTTTGAGTATTTGATGTTATAACTAGCAAGCCAACATGAATACACAAAAAGTGATGGCACAAACCAAGGCCGTTGTCAATGGCATAAATAGTAGTGAATGATGCTGTGTTGTACTTTCATGTTATACTCTCATCCAGAATGAGATCTATTTAATTGTGACAAATACTGTACTAAAAAAAAACAAAACCAAAAAAAAAAAAAGCATGAGTTATCTCCGGGTTACAATGATAGACCAAGGCCAAAGAAACTTTGCTGAATAAAGCTTGCCTTTATAAAGTTTTATGCTCGTTGGCCTGCAACAGATTCATGTCTCAGCCACAGTGTATTCCCACCTGACATTTTGTCTTCACATGATATTTTTCAGATCCACCAAAACCCAGAACAAGATCAAGTAGTTACAGAAGATATATGATTGCCTGTTGCTTTAGATTGAAAATATTAGCTGAACATTTAAATAATTTGGGCTCTGTTTTATTTTTATATAATTTCACAAATGTCTGCAACCAACTACAGAACATGCTAATGGGGTTAAACACACAAAAAAGCAGTCTAATATAAGCATTTGTCTTAAACCGATTCCTTGCTAAATCACAGTAAGTAAGGAATTTATCATTGGTCTCATTAGAGTCTAATGCTTTAAACTGAGATTTAATTAAAGTTATAGTGTGCATACGTATATGCTCTTTTGTGACTAATCTGCATAACACAATTTATATCCTAGCGATTATACTAAGCAAAAATGGCAAGATGAACAGGTTTAAACAAAATGAATGAGCCAGGAAAGAGTAATGGAACTGTAATGAATGGAGATTCGGTGCCACCCAGATGAGGATGGGTTTCCTTCTGGGTCTGGTTCCTCTCAAGGTTTCTTTTTCATGTCATCTCAATGTTTTTTTCCTTGCCATAGTCGCTTATTAGGTATAAACTAAAAATTATAAGGAACAAGCTTATTCTGTAAGCGTATACATTATTTTATGCAACTTTATAAACACTTTTTGTAAAGCTGCTTTGAGACAATGTCAATTATTAAATATGCTATCCAAATAAAAATGTATTAAATGAAAGTGAATTGAAAAATAAGTCATTTAAACATACCAATCTTATTGTTAAGACATTTGGGTATCGAAAATGTTGACATCACATGCTGTGAATTTTACACTGACCCTCAGAATGGACAAATGTGTTTTGTTGTGTTTTTTTTTTTTTCTTTTGCTGTCATCTATTTTTAGCTTTTTTTTAAGAATCCTCATGACAGAGGAGTTTCCATGACTCATACTGATTTAATTTTACGAGTATGAACAGAAAACTCATTGTGTGAAAGGTGGCTGGAGAGAGAGAAAAGGAAATTGCAAGAGAACACGATGGTGTTCTGAGAAGACTCTAATTAGGGATTCCCTGAGAGCTTGTAAATTCCTGTATATTTTTGATGCTAAACCCAATTCTGTCATCGTTATTTAGTGCTGTGTAAGCTCTCTGTATATCCAGGTGTGTATGTAATTAGGTACTTTCCTGAGAGAACAATTACAGTCACATCTATTTCGAGCGATGGACCCTAAAAGCCAAGTGCACGGTAAATACTTAGCATACAGGTGGCGCATTCAAAAAACTGGCTAGAAATTTGGTCCAGGACACAAAAAAGTACATTTTAATAATGAAAAAAAACAAAAAACAAACAGAAAATAAACTACTTTTTAAAAAAAAAACTTTTCACCTTGCATTTTATAAATCTTACAGCCAAACCAACCTATTTATCCCTAATCCACTCCCCCATCATCTCACACACGTGCGCACGCACACATACACACAATCATTTTGTGCCCACACAGATGTATGTGTACACACACTCCTTTCTTGTGCTTGTATATCTGTTGTATACAGAAGAAGTCTGCTGCTGTAATAAGTGCTTCCTAAAGCTGGCCCCCAGGGACTTTTCTCTCTTTTTTTCTATTCCCCAGCATGCACTGCATGTTATGCTCTTTACTGAATTTGCCTCTTTTCCAGGCAGCGTGTCCAACAGAAGAGATAAATGTACAAGCTGAAAGCATGAAAGGATTAAAATGGTTCTACATGATCTCCACCAGGGATAAGACCTTGTTTACAGAGACACTCAATTACACATACAAGTAGGTTATTGCATAAAAATCAGACACTTCCTGACCCGCTTTTTTTTTTTTTTTCCATCTCTTTATTTCAGTAATTATTGCATCTAGCACAGAATGTCTAATTAATAATTAATAATTATAATCAATAATGTCTGATTAAAATCATTCTGACTGAAAGATTTGGTGGACTGTTTACAGCATGAATTGCATACTACTGCTGTAAGGTATGAGGAAAAGACGAGTGAAGGAAGCTGATCTTTTTGGTGGCGATGCATCTTTAATGGGCATCTCAATACTACCCCTCTCTCCTCTGAAAATCAGAATGAAGATCCATAGTAAGGACCGGTGGGAGCGGGTTGTATTGCTGGAAATTTGTGACCTGGAATAGAATTTAAACTTCGACAATCATTATCATGTTTGTGTGGACTGGAAGAGGAATTTATGGCCCCAAACGAAGAGACCGTCAGAAATCCAATTCCCCTAATTATGCGTGTCGCAGTTGTTTTTACAAAAAACTCGGAAGCTGTGTGGAATACCGTGTTGTGGCAAATCAAGTGCTCACAAGAGCACAGTAAAAAAACTTTGTGTAAATCTTCTGCAAGGGAATGATAAATGGGCCGATACGAGATCTGATACAGATGCCAGATGAAGAAGAGGCTTCCGAAATCGCACAGAGATTTGAGGAAGCATTTCGGTCCCTCAAGAAATGGGTCTGATCAACGGAAGTAATCAGTTTAATGTGTTTACATAGCAGAAATTATTTTGTTCTGTTTAAAAAAAGGTTTATCCCACCCCTATCAAACCATTACAATATCATTTCGGTTTGGGCATTTTTATTCCCATTGAGGTGTTTATTTGGAACATTTTCATCCAGATTGGAATTTTAAACCGATAATAATGCTCCATGATAAGCCACCTTATGAATGCATTACTTAAACCTGAAAAACTAAAAAAAGAAAAAAACGCGCTACCACAGCAAACTTGGAGGGTTCGCCGCCTCTCAGGAGGCCCCTAGGGCTACAACAGGGCATCGCTCCGGCTGTAGGCACACCAGAGGTCAGTCTCAAGAGACTGATTCCATTAACGGACTATCTAGCAATCTGCCAGATGTGTCTTGATGGGTCCTGCGAGTCTCGCCGCCCCGGTTCAACGGGGTGTGCCGCGCTCTGTTGGGGCCCGAGCAGGCTCTGGTCATGGAACTTAGGAAGTTCCTGAGGTCTGCTTTCAGTGCTGAAGCTTACCAATTCCGGGTCCTTTCGTTTCTTCTTGCCCTCTCACGCGTTCTAGATTATATTGACGATTAGTTGATATTGCCTCAATCGGAGCAGCTGGCAGTCCAGCATCGAGATGTCGTTCTTGCCCACATAAGGGAGCTGGGGTTAACTTCAAATGCCAAAAAGAGTGTGCTTCCTCCATTAATGAGAACCACCTATCAGGTGTAATATGGGATTCGACCGTTATGAGGGTACAGTTCCCTGCTCATGTCGAATCCATCCTTACGGCCGTCAAGAGAGTTAGGGAAGGTCAGTCACTCACTGTGAAGAAGCTTTAAGACTGCTGGGTCTGAGGCTGGCAGTGTTCAATGTGATTCCACTTGGCCTCCTGCACCTGAGACCCCTCTAGTGGTGGCTCAGAGCCCCACATGATCAAGGTCGCGCTGCGAGTCCTACGTGACTTGGATGTGTGGAGAGATCCAGATCGTCACCTAATGCTTATGACAGATGCATCCCTCATGGGCTGCGGAACTGTTCATCTGCTATGGCCTCCCTACAAACCAGCAGATGCTCAGAAGATGTTATTTCATCCTCCTATGAGTCCTCTGGTTGTCCCGCTTCTTACGGGATCAAAGCTCACTCGACCCAGAGCGTGGCAGCTTTTAAGGCTTGTCCTCTGGAGTTTCTCTCCAAGACTGTAACACTGTGGGATGGTCCACCCCGCTGACTTTGTCAGGTTTTAGCCTTGACCTTAGTGCCACTCCTGGCCCCTCAGTCCTTCAACCTAGCTGTGCCCATCCACACTATGCAGGGACTGGCCAGTCTAGCATTGTTGGACTGTCGTTCCCAAAGCATTGTTAAAGCAGCTCAAGTTTCTGAAAGGGAACGTCTCTAAGTTACGTATATAACCCTGGTTTCCTGCAGGAATGAGATGCTGTGTCTCCATGCCACACTGCCTGCATCCCTTCAGTGCTTTTTTCCCTTTCAGAAGCTAGCACCGATTTAACTCCATGTGTGTTTTATAGCTTCCTGGTCTTGACGTCAGTGACACCACACTTTTCATTGGACTGATTACACATGTGATTCAAAGCGCGGACAACGCGGAAGTGTTCCCAAGGCATTGTTGATGCAGTCCCATTCTCTCAGGAAACCAGAGTTATATACATAACCTAGAGACGCTCCTGTTTCATGTTTAGTATTCAAGTTTTGACTCACACCTGACTTGCCATTTCTGATTACTGATATACCTGTGATTACGCTGACAAATTCGGAAGGGTGCAACTTTATACTGTGCTACATCCAAGAGACTGTGACGGAATGACAGCATGTGGCTCTTCTGGGAGAGTAGTAAACCTGGTTCTCATGCTACCTGCAGTCCCCATAAGCATCATCTCTCTTTAGTAAGCCCCCATCTCCCAATGCTGTTTGACTCAATTGATATTTGTGTCACTCATTTTTCTCACATGTATTCTCCACAGTAAAATGATTCCAATGCCTAAGGGTTGTTATGGTGGTCTCACATCTTTACCAAGACTGCTCTTCACCATAGACAATGAAATATCGCCATCCTTTTGAGGGCAGGAACCTCTGGTGCCCAGTTTTTTTGTGATAAATCCACAAAGACATGGCTTGCCAGGGTTGAAACTGAGTGGAGCCCTAATCTCAATTGCATTGAACATCTTTAGGACCTATTGGAATGACATATGCTCACTAGGCCTTGCCTGACTTAGTGCCTATTGCACTGTTTTGGATGAATATGCAAATTGCTATAGCCACATTATAAAATCCTTTGAAGAACCTTGTAAGAGAGTGGAGGCTGTTATAGCTGTTATATGTTCATTGGAATGGGATGTTCAATACTACACAAATACATTTGGCCATGCAGTGTATTTTTACTCATGGGTTGAATAAACTTTAATGCTCCTTTAAATACAAGACCTTGAACTGTTTTTTAGCAGCTTGAACTACTTCCACTGTAGCCTTGTGTCACATAATGCACTGAAAGCACAATAGTTAAAACAGTGCTGGGTAAGAACATTGTATTAATATAAACAGCAAATAAATCCAAATTGGCAGGCTGAATCAAAACGTAATCCAGGCTAAGGTCGGGCGATAGGCAAACAACTTAAATGAGGCAAAACATGAACAAGAAAGTAAAAACAAGCGAGCTTATAGAAATGAAAAACATGAACAATGAATAGAAATACCAAGTGACAATGGAAACTAAGAGGTATATAAGAGTATCTCACAAAAGTGAGTACATCCCTCACATTTCAGCAACCCTTTTATTATTATTTATTATCTTCTCAAGAAACAATACTATAGAAATAAAAATTTGAATATAATTTAGAGTAGTCAATGTGCAGCTTGTATAGCAGTACAGCTAGCTGGCAACGAAAGTGTGTACACCTTATGTGAACATGTAAAAACTGTGTCCAAAGTGTCAATATTTTGTGTGAGCACCATTTATCTAGCACTGCCTTAATCCTCCAGGGCAAGGAATTCACCAGAGCTGCACAGGTTGTTTCTGGGATCCTCCTACACTCCTCCATAATGACATCGTGGAGCTGCTGGATATTAGACAAATGGCGCTTCTCCACTTTCCATTTGATAATGCCCTACAGGTGCTCAATACAGTTTAGGTTTGGAAGCATACTTGGCTACTTTATCACTTTCAGCTTTAGCTGTGATGTGTTTAGGGTCGTTATTATGTTAGAAAACTGCCGCTTGGCCCAGTTTATGAAGGGAGGGCATCACATTCTGCTTCAGAATGTCACAGTACATGTTGGAATCAGTGTTTCCCTCAATAAAGCATTTTCTTGGTACTCCTCAACAGGGCGTCGCCACACAGGCTGGACACCATTTGAGCCAAACAAGTTTATCTTAGTCTCATCAGACTACAGGACATTGTAGCGTCTGGCACAGGTCATTTAGACTTCATGTCCCAGGCATTCCTTTTAACCTATGACATCTACATCTCAATCAAAAGTTGAAACTTTTATTGGGGGTGATATACCCGTAAAGTGTCATACTCCCCCTTCCAAAGACACAAAACAGAACCAAACCCTGAACTCTTGTTGAGTTTACAAAGACCCTCTAATCCTAAAACACACACACACACACACACACACACACACACACACACACACACCACCCCGAAAGCCAGATAACCCCCCTGGTCTCTCTGGTTGAATTCACAGCGACCCTCAGACCATAAAACAATTCACTCTCGGAATTCGGCCCCAGTACGTCTGCTTGTGACACACACACATATGCAGACACACACACACACACCAAAAGGGAGCATTCTTTTATTAATTAAATAATAAATAGAATGTCCCACTTCACATGATACAAACATACATCTTGTTTGTATCTTCTACTATAAATAAAGCAAGTGTTTAACTCTACATCAATAATATTTAAACCTTAAAATGTTTAGCAATATAACTCTGTGTTAAATGTTGTCTCTTCTCTTCTTAAGGCTTGATTGACTTAGAAGCATCTGTTCTTTACTTTCCTGACAAGGGTGCATTTTATTTATCAGAATACAACATTGTATTAACATCAGTTAATTACTGATCTCTGTAAGTTAATGTACCTCTGCCTTATACTGTCATTCCTTTTCATGTTTAG
This sequence comes from Silurus glanis, assembly GCA_014706435.1. NCBI lineage: Eukaryota > Metazoa > Chordata > Actinopteri > Siluriformes > Siluridae > Silurus > Silurus glanis. The sequence continues at coordinate 7,551,204 of JAAIIK010000101.1, read as the reverse complement.
TATCCCAATGACCGCAAAATTATCTGTTTCTTTATTTTTCAAACAATGGTGCATTTTATTTGATCATGAAATGTACCATACCGTCTTAATTCACTTTGAATAAAACTTTAGTCCTCCAAAGCAAGTATAGCCTGGAAACCATGCCCACAGATGCATGAACAAAGGAAGTTTTTCCCTCCAAAATTTCAGGCCATAGCACTGGCCATTCCCCCAAGGATGGGTGGGGTTCAGGACCTTTAAAACATCTTGAACCCAACTAATCATTGTCCAGTCAGAGTGCAGTCAGGTCCAGTCAGAGTTCAGTCAAGAGAGCAACTCGCTCACTCGGCTCGACCGGAAAGGCTCGGGCCCCCGGGGCCCGAAGGCCCGGGGGCCCGATGGCCCGGAGAGTCGGACGCTTCGAACAGCTCAGCAGCGACTCTTCGGGACGAGATCTCAAATCTCTTTTGAGATCTTCCAGCAAGCTTTATCTTCAAAACACCAACTGCTCTGATCTTCAGGAGAAGCTGGGAGAACATCTGACTCCATCCTAACCGACTCGTCCAAGATTCTTTTGTCTACCGCATCCGGACTCTTGTGCAACAAGTCAATGCAAGTAACCGGTTCACCAACTAATTTAGATGCGTGTTAAGATTGAACCCCTTAATATTAAGGCGAATTTAAATTTCCGTGACGATTTCTCAGTTAGGATGTGATTAATTTGAAGTAAGCTGCCTTTCCCTTCTTTATCTCCTTCTTCCTTTCCTTTCTCTTCCTCCTTCCCTAATTTCAACTTTCTTTTTATTTTATTTTAATTTTAATTTTCTTTATTTCTTTTTGTTTGTTTGTTTGTGTAGTTAGTTTTATGTTGTGTTTGTCTCATTCATTAAACGCCGTATTTTTCATAAGTGATGGTCTCTGAGTACGTTCCATAAATGAACTTCCTGCAACATCAGGTCTGAACTACATGCTCTATTTAATTTAATTTAATTTACGGTATAAAGTAAAAGGGGGTTACGTCTTTCTTGGCCAGGGAGATACCTCTTTTATAGAATTAATATAAAATTATACTGTCTGTTTGCCGGACGAACAGACAAATAAGTGTAATGTTAATTCCATTACCGTCAATTCAACTTAATTTAAATATTTAGGAGTAACTATAACCCGTTATAATTACTTATAAATATTCCCTTTTCTTTGCGAGCTAAATTCGCTACATATAATGGTGGAGAATGCGGGCAGACTGTGCTTCCAACTATATACTCAATTTATCTGTATTATAAGTTTGTCCCTCTTATCCCCCAGTCGCTACAACATGGTTCCAGTAATTCATGCGTAGGATTATACCTATGGTATTTCGATTCCTCTGTATGTCTGCACATATGGTGGCATTGACATATAAAAACCTTGAGACTCTCCTATTTTGCCAATAACATTAAAATGTCTTATTGACCACATTATAAAAATAAAATAAAGATTTTGTTTCTGTGAGTTACTGTAACTCGCATTTGCAGCATTCATTGCTGTAAAATTTAAGGCGATAGCACATTACACTTTCTTTCTTTCGGCTTCTCCCATTAGGGGTCGCCACAGCGGATCCTCCGCATGTTTGATTTGGCACGTGTTTTTACGCTGGATGCCCTTCCTAATGCAACCCTCCCCAATTTATCCGGGCTTGGGACCGGCACTGAAAGTGGCTGGGGTTGGTTCCCTGACCGGGGATGGAACCCGGGCCGCAGCAGTGAGAGCGCCGCATCCTAACCACTAGACCACCAGGGAACCCGATAGCACATTACACTGAATGTCTAAAAAGAGTGCAATATTGTTTATGGGATTATTCATTTATTCATTTATTTGAGAAACATTGTCAATCCATAGCCTGTCTAGCGAATACTAGGTGTGAGGCAGCTTAATTGGATAGGACTACATATTATATTAATTGCATGATATTTTACTTTTATACTTTTATATTGCTGTTCATTACATGATGCAGTAAAAACTAATGTTCATTTCATAGTTTTGATAACAGTATGTTGGATCGTTACAGCGCTTTGCTCTCTGGACTGGTACATTAATAATAACCTTCAGGATGCTTTAGTCCTCACTTACACCAGAAGTCTTCAACACTTCACTGGCTCTCAGTAAAATTTCACAGTAATTATTAGATACTTCTAATGACCCATGAAGGACAGAATGGTCTCATCTCACAGTACTTACTAAACATTCAGATTATTACTATGACTTTAAATCCCTCAGATAAAAAATTATTAAAAATCCAGTGTTAGTGTTTTGGATTTGGACACAGTATCAGTTTAGAATATAGATTTGAAAACTGATACTGATTTATCCTTTTTTTTTAATGCTTTTTTCTTACATTGTGGTTCAGGGTTCAGTATGTTAGTTCATGGGTATGGAACTTTATAGTAAACTGGGTTGTTGAAGGCTGTCACCTCCTCACTCTTATGTTACACAAATAGTTTATATCCAAGGGTACTTTCCTAGTTAGAACTCTCCTCAAAGACACATAAGAACAATCACAGTTTGAAAACCACAGTAGCATTAAAATGCCCCTGATATACTGTTCCCTCTTCATCAATCAGCATGTGCACTACTGCTGCCTGATGTCAGAGCCTGATCCTAACACTTCTTCATGAATTATTTTGCCCTTTAGATATCTCTGATTCACCAGGTCACCTCTTCTGTTTGGGGATTGTGCAGATGTGGTTTACTTTCTGCTGATGTGGATAGTCCCATATGGATACCCTAAAGATTGCTGTGTATGGTCCCTCATGGATACCCTGTACATCCTTTCAACACATGTTCCACTTTATCATATACAATTGTAAGAAAAGTGGTGATTTATAATCCCACTATCTTGGATACCCAGAAGCTGATGGATTCCCTTTTGAGCCCTGAACACTAATTGGAAGACTATCCCATAGCTGTGAAGCTTTGTGGGCAAAAGCTCTGCCTTTTTGTATATAGTTTTCCTTATTCTAGGTACTGACAAAGAGCCTGTGCTTTTTGATCAGAGAAGACATAGCAGATCACAGTACCAAGATTATGGAGAAGTACTGCTTCAGTAGAGTAGAGTGCACAAAGGAACCGAGAGTAACTTCTAAGCAACTAAAGTTTACACTTTATTGCAAAGGGTGTGCTTGTGGACATTTGTGTTCATCAGCCACAGGGGTGTCTGTAAAGTAAGGTACTATTGTATGGTGAGGGGCCCTGGGGTGCAGTCAATGTTCCAATTTATCTCAAAGGTGTTGAGCAGGGTTGAGATCAGAGCTCTAACGAAGGCCAGTCAAGATCATCCTCTTCAAACCATGTAAACCAAATCTTCATGGATCTTGCATTGTGCACATCGGCATAGCCATGCTGAAACAGGTTTGGGTTTCCAAGTTCCAAGTGTCCATATAGTGTATGTTGGATTATATTAATGCTCATATGTGCACCATAAGGAGAACACTGATCCTTGGTTTGCATGGCAAACTTGCAAGAAGAAAGCATGTATTCTCATTCCTGCCCATTTGAAGTTGCTAAAGAGCATGTGGACAAGCCAAAGTACTTTTTGGAAAAAAATATTTTATGGATGGATGAGACCATAGTAGGTGTTTTTGGTTTAAATGTAAAGCAAATACTGCATTCTAGTACAAAAACCTTATCCCATTTGTGAAAAATGGTAGTGGTAGTATCTTGATTAGGGTTTGTTTTCCTGCATCTGGGCCATGACAGCTTGCTATTAATGATGTTATAATGAATTAGAATTACCACTGAATTCTAAAGGAAAATGTCAGGACATCCGTATGTGAACTTAAACTCAAGAAAAAAAAAAAAAAAAAAAATAAATAAATAAAAAAAAAAAATAAAAAAAAAAAAAATATAAATAAAAAAA
>JAAIIK010000101.1:7534653-7545880 GCA_014706435.1 Silurus glanis | reverse complement strand
GTGTGTGTGTGTGTGTGTGTGTGTGTGTGTGTGTGTGTGTGTGTGTGAGTGAAAACAGAAAGACTGTTGACACTAATGTCTTTCATCTCACCCAGCCTTCAAAGTATGTTGTGAAATATTTCTATATATACCAGGGATTTAAATGTCAAACTTGTTCTTCATCCAGAATAGTCTAGGAATGGTGTATGACCTCCAGCCTAGCGTAGAACTTATCTCGAAGAAGAGAAAATATAAAGTCTTTTAAGTCTTATTATGGTATAATCACTAAGATAATTATTACAAACCTATTACAAACTTTACCTAGAGGCAGCGGGATGTAAGTGCGCAGTCTCTTTGCTTGTGCTAATTCAATAATCACAGTTGGTATCCGCAGCAGGAGTCTGATCACAAGCAGTCAGGATAGGAAATCTAGAAGACAGGCTAAGGTCCAAACCAGCAATTAACCAAAACACAAAGAGCTACATGCACATTAAATATAGAAAAAGAAGAGGGTGTTGATCAATTTTGAAACAGGGTTTTGTGAGAAAAAAAAAATTCTGTATTACCACCTTGTTGTTTTAAAAAATATATAGCTATACAATATCCCTGCCCATTTGAGTAAAATACCAGTATCATTACATTATGATTTTATATTGAAATGTATAATGTGCTGCATATTATGTATCTACATTGTCTTGTAATGAGAGACGCTATAGCATTGTGTATATACAAAATCAAGACAAAAAACACACTAAATACTATGAAACCTGAACAAGAAAGCCATGACAAAGACTTAACAGTTTACCACAACCAGGCAAAGACAAAAGTGAGACGAACTGTGAAATGCAAGGTGAGACTTAAAACATGACCAGAAACAGGTGAAAGTGATCAGTGTCATTGCTAAAACCAATTACTCGCATTTATCTCTATTTCAGGAAGGTAATGAATCTTGCCACTATGGCAAAATTGTTCTTAACCTCTTAGTCATCAGCGCCGCACCGGCATGACAATATCCCATTGTTCTCAGGTGTTAATGTTTAGCAGTAAATTAAATAAAAAGGGACAAGAGTAACCATGGCTAACTATACATCACTTTAAAAGTCTAAGCCTCAAACAGCGATTTCAGATTACTGTTTTTCAATGGAAAACGTATAACGAATGTATTTGCTGAATGTGTTAAAGCAATACACACAAACAACATGCATAAAAAAAAAATGCATTACTTACACATTTATTGTAATAACAAGTCACAAACACATTCACTGCTGCAAATCCCGGTTTATTTGGAAAGATGCTGTAAAGCATTTTTGCTCCAACCATACAACAGTGTTGTAATTTAGATGGTTATTATTTTGCCTCACAGAACTTCGGCTGGTGTATTGTGTGTATATGTTTCGGAATTACTTTCGCATACAAAAACATCTTGCTGGTAAAAAAATATATATATATGGCTGGTAGAATATAATGTTACATTCCAGGTGTCCAGGTGACGTTTATTATGCACCACCCATCATTTCAAACCATTTATTTCCATCCAGTAGCATTATGGAAACAAATTCATTGATGGAAAATGTAGACAATGAGTGCAGGATTCTAATGATATATGGGAGGATTTCATTCTCCACGTGGGTGAGTCTTACTCTTTACAAACTCTTACTGGTCAGAGGCGCACATGCAGTGACGAACCAGGAAGTGGTGCAGCTCTCAGTTCTGCACAAACAGCTGTTTCCAGCTCGTGCTAACTGGGCTTTGAAAAAAAGGGAAAAAAGAAAAAAATGGACAATCAAACAAGTGGTTTTATCTGAGATTTGCACAAAGCATCAATGTGGAAAATATTCTTGGTGGCGAAGTAACAACAAAGACTTGGAGATCTGCATAGAGATGCTATTTTACATCTGTAAGTTACAGATCTAAGTCCCTTTAAAGTTTTATACGATTTTATAGGTTTAATTGCCCATTTGTTTTTATAAGAGAAATGCTTGAAAAGTAAGTGTGTGTGTCTTTGGATGTAATATTTTCCTGAGTTTATAACACAGTAGCATGCAAAATAAATCCCTCATGGTTTGGCTTTCTGTTTTCTGTAATCTAGAGACTAACTTGTGGCATTAAAAAGCTCATTCAGTTGCCATCAAATAGCACCATTCAAGTGTGGAAAGCCTGGGAGTAATTCTATCAATGTAATACATTTTGCTAAAAGTGCTAAACACCCAGGATATTACTTATACTGATCTATTCACCAACAATCTGGCAACTATGCATACAAAAATATATTTTGCTACTTTTATAATTTATTGTTGTTTATAGATTTCTTTTTCCACAACATGTCAACCTGATAAAGATTTAATGGAACAGTATTAATGTGCTTTTATGTACTGCTAGGAAATGCAAATGCATTTATATTTATTCACTGTAGGAAAGGTTTATGCTACTTTATTGCTTTGAAATGTTGCCAACTGCACTGGCATTTAAGCGTAGTTATTACAAGTGTTGTCTGTTTTATGGACAGTACTTTTTATAATAAAAAATGTAGTAAAAAAATTGTTTGACCTGAAAAACACTATAACCTGGTTTCTAGTACTCTATGTACCTGGCTCCATTTAATATGCTTGGGTTTATAAGTAATTCTATAGTAATTTCTAATCAATTGACTATGGTGTGTAATCAACCAAGTAATCTTTTCCATCCTAACTTGGCTCAAGCTATTTTTGCTTCACTGCAGACCAGCCAAGTGTCATCTCCGTTCCTATTCTCCAGCCTAATTAAAATGCTTACACATTTACTTGATAATGTTGGTACTTCTTCCAGTTCGTCATCCTCAAAAGTGTTTTACTTCTGTTTTTACCCTTACAGCCCTAGGTAGTATTTTCTGCAGATGAATTGTATTTCTATAGTGCTTTTCACAATGGACATTGTCTCAAAGCAGCTTTACAGAATTTAAGAAATTAAGGTAAAAGATGTGTATTTATCGCTGATGAGCAAGCCTGGGCGACTGTGGCAAGGAAAAACTCCCTTAAATGTTATAAGGAAGAAACCTTCAGAGGAACCAGACTCAAAAGGAGAACCAATCCTCACTTGGGTGACATTATAGATCCAACACCAGCTTCTCCATGCCTTTAAACACTCAAAGAGGTCCAATGTCCAAGCTCTACATAAAGTGGAATCTAAATGGCGCTGGTATGTCTCTAGGTGGTTCTACTTCTTTAAAAGTCCATAATCTTCGTGAGGTGGGACGTGACTGGATCTGGCGCAACCTCGGGATGCCTCAGGATGGGTAGAGAAAGAGAAGCAGTGGAAAGAAATTAGCGTAGCTGCTGTTCATAATATTAACAAGCACAGGTTAATAAAGTGCATTTGATCAAATGTACTGAAACACAAGGTTATGATATGTGATATGTGTAGGCCTTGCTAAAAAGATTTTTAATCTGCACTGGGAGAGTGTGTCTGAGTTCATAGGCCATATATAACCAACAACCTCTTCTACACTCCTTAGATAACATGGGAAGGCATTAGGTGAGATTAGGGACTGATAATCTGCCATCCAGAAAGCTCAGATCATCTCATTTCAGATTTTCTCTTAAGTGACTGACATAAGAGTCATTCTTCTAAATTCAGTGACATTAAACATTGAATGTTATATCCTCTGTCTATGCTTTCTAGCATGGTGCCCCTTGTCATAACTGTTTCATGTACAACCTCCACTCCATCTCCAATTTTTCTTCTATATCTTCCAGTATCCAAACAGTCCAATAACAACTTCCATTCACTAGTATGTGGAATGAATCATGTAACAAGCCCTTGTGACTGCTACTAAGAGGCTTCACCTTGCTGGATTGGTTTATGATCGTTCTTGACCTCTTAGCAGCCTTCAACATGGTCAATCACAAGACTCTGCTCACAAAACTTGAAATTAATGGTCCAGCTGGGAAGAATGATTTAATTATTTGACATAAATAAGACAAACAATTCCTCCATGCAAACACTCTACAGCTGTCCCACAAGGCTGAGTGCTTGTTTTGTACATTTTGTTCTCTGCACCTGCCCTCTAAGTGAGGTAAAATCACTTACTTCAGCACTAAATCTGGATTGCATGCAAATATATCTCTAAAAGAGAAATCACATTTTATAGGTCTCACACGAACAACCATACATGCATGCAGCGAGATGCTTTTTTTACAGCTGCCATACATTGTGTACATTGTGTCATGAAAATAGAATTGACATGAACAACAATTTTCTTGTGTGTATATGTATGTATGTATATATATAATAAAGAGAGATGACAGCAACAATATGAACTATAGGTGGAATAATATGCAGGTAGTATTGTTTTATGTGCAATGCAGTATCATGTAACATCATTATGTAGAGGGGCTGTGAAAAGAAGTCCTTTCACATTGCCTATAGGAGGCAGAAGCATTTCCCTGACCATGACAAAGAGAAGAGTCTGTTGGTCAGATGAGTGAGGTATTTCACTATCTTCCTGGCCTTGGTCTAGGAGCACTCACTATAAATAGTCTACAGGTCATGGAGCGTAATGCGGAAGGTGTACTCAGCTAATAGCACCATGCTTTTGAGAGCCCACCTATCATTCTTGATGCTGTTCCCAAAACAGGCTATAGTTAGAACACTTTTTAAAAGTGTTAATGCTACTAAGCACCTTAGGAAGTTTTCAAGAAATTGTAGTGTTAAATGTTGTCAACAAGCAGCATATTAATCATTTCCATTCATGGTCTTCAGATGGCTCAGGGCAGAGTGTAAAAGGTGTGTGTTGGTGTCAGTTGTAGATCGATTTTAACAGTATGAGAATGGTAATGGGTCCAGAGTGTAAAGTAATGTAGAGGTGAGGTCTCTTTCTAAAGTCTTTCTAAAAGCACTTCATCATAACTGAAAACAGGGTTGCTGGGTGATCCACATCGAGGCAGGTGTACTGGGGTTTCTTTTGGACAGGATAAATGATGAACTGTTTAAATTAGGTGGGAATTATTATCTGTGAAAGGGTAAATATCTCAGTATACAACCCCCAGTACTCCAGTAGTCAGTGTGGGCACTAGGAATCCGACCTGAGATTCTGTCTAGTCTTGGAATGATAAAAATGTTTGTGATGGACAAGTACACAAACCATGTACTTGAGCTGCAGAATGTAGAAAGAGTAGAGATGCAATAAGTAAAACATTACCACAGTAAAATTAAAAGTGCTCCCTTTCAACTTTCACAAGTGTAAAAGTACAAATGTATTTGCCTCAAAATTTACTTAAGTTTTCAAAGTATTATGATTATTATGGCTATAGTGTAATATAATTTTTGTTACAAGACTCTTGCTTAATCAACTCAGTTTATGCGAAAGACTTTAATGTTACTCTTAGCACACAAATCTATTAATAGATTCCGGGATTCCCACTTCCGCTTTCCTGGGGCAGTGTGATCTTGCAACCGCCACGACCGCCATCTTCCCTCAGTATAAAGAGATGCCAAAAATGTGTGTTCTCTGCCAGATTGTCTCGTCGGCTTCCTGTTCGTTTCAGACCGTGTGACATCATCGGGAGTGGCTATCCATTGGGAGTGGCTATCCTTCGTTATCATTCCATCACCTCAATAACTGGCAATAACTTTCATGTGTCTAGCACATCTTCATATTATCTGCAGGGAGCGTGAAGATGGAGACATGCAAACAACTATAAAAATTCCTTGGCTTTGCTAACTTTTACCTGAAGTTCATCTGAGGATTTAGCTCCATAGCGGCCACCAACACTGACTCATCTCTACTCATCAGCCATACTCCTGGAACCGAGAAGCCGAACAGGTTTTTCAGACCCTTAAGATCCGGTTCACCTCTGCACCAGTCCTTACTCTGCTCGACTCGTCCCGGCAGTTTATAGTGGAAGTTGATGCCTCTTACAAAGGTGTGGGGCTGTCCTGTCTCAGAGAGAAGCCAGAGACAGCCGCCTCCACCCATGTGCCTTCTTCTCATGCTGACTACCCTTGCCAAACAAATCTACTCCATCAGGAACCATGAGCTGCTGGCTGCCAAGATTACTCTCTGCTCTCACGTTTTTCCTCGCACTCTCTGATCACATAGTCAAAAGTTTGTTTTTCTAAGTGCCCATAAGTTTTGTGACAATTTGTATTTCTGTGCTTTTAAGTTTTGGAGATTCAGTGTTCTGCCTGCAACTTCTGTATTAAAGACTGTAATTAATACATATGTCCTGCATTTGGGTCCTTCCAGCCCATACCTGACACATCATTAATTACTTGCTGTTGAGCTGACGCTGATCTGTATGTTGTATGTATCAATATACAATAATGTAGTATACATGGTGAATGCAAATCTGTATAACAGATTCCTCTCCTATTAAAAACACACAAACAAACCAAAAGAAATAAGTGGTAGAATAATAAACCTGGATCGGAATAGAGATAGAGTGCATATTTGCATGTTTTATGTGTATCTTGTTAATGTTATACATATATAATGAGATAAAATATATATATATATTTTCAGTTAGTACAATAGAGAATGTATTATATTTTAGTACATGAAGTATGTAGTAAAACATATTTTACAACATTTGTGTTGTAATCGAAGGAACAAGTAATTTAGCAATCATATTGATTAACCCATACACATTTTGGCTGGTTTACAAAAATGTAGAATGTTCTTTTGTGCACTTCTTTGTACTCAACTCATTAACCTAATGACTATTTAATGAAGCTGTCTGGACATGTTTGTATATGCTGCCACAGTACTTTGCTACAAAAAGAAAACAAAAACAAAAATTATGAAACTGAGCTGCTTTACACAGTATTATTATTATTATTATTATTATTATTATTATTATTATTATTATTATAATTTTTATTTAATTTATTATTATTATTTTACATTATAATTTTTAGTAGTAGTTGTAGTGTCGTATTATAGTAGTATTAACAACAGCACCAGTAAAAATAGCATCATCAACAACAATAATAACATTAACAGTCAACCATTTTAAAATATATTTCTCTGACTGTAAAAGAGTATGTGGGTTGGGAGTCTTGATTGTGTGATTAGCCAGCATTTGATCTAATTCATGTAGTAAAAGTGGGACCAGTTTTGACACCCAAAATAATTACGTTTAAATATAATGACATGCCTCATATTTATTTGCTAACAAGGACATTTGGTCCATCACTTTGATATCCTCTATGCCCCATTCCCCCTGACTGCATCATAATTGTTTAGAAGAAAAAAGCACCTCATATAACTTTTAATAAGACAGTTTTCATGTCAATGTTCTCCAAGTTGTTTGCCCCCACTTTTAACTAATTGCTTGGAAGACAAAAATGCTTAAAGTTGCTTACTGCATTTCAGAAAACTTTGAAAGTGTCTACTGTGATGAAAAATAAAATGCCAGCCCTTTTCACAAAGTGTTCACATACCACACACTATGTCCCATCTATTTAATTCTGCATACATTTATATGTATTTATTTGGAATACACTTTTTTAATCCAAAGCAACATACAATAGATCTTACCAGATTTTTAAAGGCTTTGATCATTGGCCATCACTGACAGATTGGCAGATTCAAACTCATAACCTTCTACTTATGTGTACAGTAAGAGGCTGTCTAATAATTTTGGCATATTGCTTTAAACTGTAAGTAATTAAAAAAAAAAAAAACTTGGGTTACAAACAATTAAACAAACAAATAAAAAAATTATCAGGGGTCAATATCATTCATTTTAAAGAATTATATGGAGTTGTATGCACAAAAATAATTGTGTTCACATTCCAGTGTCGGAATCAATGTAACACATTCCAGTGTAGGAATTATTGTAACTGTGATATATCAGCACATAAATAAAGGGGACCAGTTAAAAAAAAAAGCCAAAAATCACCATGTGTAAAATTACCCAAACAAATTCCACAATGTTGCCCTGTGGTGAGATAAGCACATACCAGATATAATGTCAATTCGAATTCCATAATTTGTTCATAAGAACTATAAAACTAGGTCATCTTCATTCATTTCCAGTAAATGCTTCATCTTGGCACTGGTAGGTCTATACAAAATACATCTTATTTAATATAGGACCTTGGAGTTTTTTTTTCCCCCGTTTCTTTATTTTATATGCATGAAATGTCTTTTCTCTCTGCATGCTATGAGCTTATGTTAACCCTCATTATCTGTTGTAATCAGTTGGACTTTTAACATTTCTTTCACATATGTCTGTAGATTGAAGTATCATTTAAATCTATAAAATAAGCAATTTAACATCTCAGGAGTAGGAGGTTGTTCGAAGTGTTCATGATGCTAAGTACCTCATTATCTCATTCATAAGAATATTTGTAATTAATAAATGTTTCCTGGAATCCTTTGTAACTAATGTTTAATGTAAATTCATTCATACATTTCTGAATAAACTGACTCATTTGTTATTCACATATTCAGTATATCTCATGCCGTGGTAGCTTCCCTGCCTCACAACACCAGCATCTTAGAATCAAACCTCAGCAAGGTGTACTCAATGTGTAGGGTTACATATTGTTGGATATTTTAGCTGTACAAAATCAAATGAAGCAAACTGCATTTAAAAAGTGTGACATTTGTCATTGAATCTATATGGACAAAAGTATTCCAACAATATGTGACCCTTTCCCAATCTTCCACAGAGTTAGAGGAACATTTTTTTAGAATGTAGCATCCTGAAAGAAGTAGAATTCAATATTTCCTTCACTTCAACTAGGAGACCCAAACTTGTTCTAGCATAACATTGCCCCTGTGCACAAAGTGAGCTCTATGAAGATATGGGTTACATGGGTTGGATTGGATGATCTTGAGTGGCCTGCTATAGAGCTCTGAACTCAACCTTATTAAACACCTTTATGGATGAACTGGAACACTGACTGCACCCTAGCCCTCATCAACCTACATCAGTACCTGACTTTACTAATTCCCTTGTTGCTAAATTTGTATAAATCCTCTTGAAAACCCTCCAAAATCTAGTGAAACATCTTCCCAGAAAAGTAGTTGTTATTATAACAGCAAATGCCGACTAAATGTGGAATGGGATGTTCAAAAAGCACATACGAATCTTATGCTCATGTGTCCACAAATTTGATTTGATATGAATCAGACAAATACTCCCAGATATGACAATAAAGACAATAATACAGTCTTAGTAATTTAATGTTTGCAAATATTTCTCTTGCATTTATTTATTTATATTATGTTTTCCAACAAAGCTTTCCTGGTACTGAGAACAGCTTCCTTCTTAACACCCTGCTCTAATTGCTTTACTTTGTTTAATGCTTTATTGTGAAAATCAATATTGCCCTGATGAATAGGATTCATCCACACAGTGTTCATCCACACAGCCCAAAGAATCAACACCCCACATAACCACCACTTAACGTCATGTTCACTATAAATCCACTCTTCATATGTTATTATATTTTTAAAATCAACACAAGTTGGTAGTATAGCTGGAATGGATTTAAAATGTTAAACTTGGAATCCCAACATTTGAACTTAATACTGTATATTTGTTTGCAAAATCTGTTTGTGTTGTTTGTACAGAAAGGAGGAGGTTATATTTTGAATTCAGTACTAAAGAAAAAATGATGTAAGATTTCATTAAAGGGTATTTATTGTTAGTTTTTTTAACATACCTAATAGCATCTGAAGTGTTCATTATCAGTGGCAAAAACAGAAAACAAAGTAGCATCGCAGATAAATGCCTTTTTAATCATTAATTTTTCCTTTATTCATTCTGTGTAAGAAATTCCAATAAATGTTTTTAGCAAACAAACTGTGGGTCAGTTGGGTGTTATTGTGCAGTCATTAGTATTTACCAAAAATGGTCTAAGGAAGGGCAACTGGTATACCACATACAGACTCATGGGTGCCCAAGGCTGTTTGAAATTGCAGAACAGGTACACCCCTACATTGCAACAGTATTCCCTGAAGGTGTGGCCTCAATAAGTAGTGACAAATTGCAGAAAGGTCAAAGCAGTTTTAATATTAATGCTGATCAGTGTATTTATGCGATTTAAGACAGATAAGTATTTAAAAGTAAGTTCATGTCGATTGACTAACATCTGAAGCTTAATTAATGTTACATAACCTAGTTATATTAAGAAAAATATTACTCTTACGCCAATGATTGGCAAATGTATCATTGGAGAGATTAGGGTAGAGGGTGAGATGTTGGCTGCGGTGTATGTTTACAGGACCACAAGCTTTTCATTATTTTTTATTTTTATTTTTTGCTCAAAATATCGGTTGGATTCTCTTTGATCTCCATGCAGTATAGATCATTAAACATGTAAATGGGAAATCAGAAGGACAAAAGATTTTTCATATAAAATAAAATGTAATGCAGTGCTGAAAAAAGAAGAGACAGCAAATACACGAAATCAGATTGCTAATTAAAGGCTCTGGCTATTGAATGATTTCCTGTTGGTCTTCCCTACATTTTTCCAGCAGCCATGTGTGGAATATTTAATATTCCATATATAATAGATTATATCTCTTTGACTAGAGTCCTGTTGTCTGAGCGCTCCAAGTGCTAGAAGTTCTGCCAAATATATTTCTTCCATCTCTCCAGCATTCTGATGAGGTTTTTTTTTACTTTTGTATTCTGTATATACAGTACTGCTTGGATTTTTTTTTTCCCTCATTGCTTTGTGATTCTTGCTTTATTGTATAGTTTGTACTATATGCATTTATGTATGTACATATGTAAGTATTTATGTATTTATTTATTTGTTTGTTTGGTTTTAACTAATAAAACTATGTTCATTATAATTTGCAGTCTGCACTCTGGTCCACACCTGACAGAAGACAAAGCCATAACATGGAAACAGCAGGTTTTAATGGCCTCCCCAAGCCTGGGGTAGATCAGTACACAACAACTGCTTTACACACATGGAGCCCCTGTAAACAAGTTGACACCTCAGAGGCAACAGCAACCTCTCTTGCCCTTACTCTATACTAGGTCTGTTCTGTTGCTATCCCTGGGAACATGAATTTTCTGTCTGTCTGGGAAATTTCTTGCACCAATTCCCTAAACTGACACCAGAAACACTGGGGTCTAAAAGCACAGTTGCACAAAATGTATAATGTAACTGTTTCCAATAAAATAACCAGTGCAGCTGCAAGGTATGCTTATGCTGCTGAACAAATTTCAATAACAAAATCATGCATTTTCACACACACACACACACACACACACACACACACACACACACACACACACACACA
>JAAIIK010000101.1:7521085-7534643 GCA_014706435.1 Silurus glanis | reverse complement strand
ACACACACACACACACACACACACACACACACACACACACACACACATCCTATACACACAGACATGCACATAACCATTATAGGCAGTGCAACATAAAGTTTCTGTCGATGTCCACTAACTGCAATGAAATATATATTGATTTATACTTTCACTATCATTTCCAACCTTTTTTTGTCAACAACACTCCCTGCATGCAACGGATTATGGGTAATTCACCAGTTGTGTCCTTGGGTCTTTCTGAGATGAATGGCATGTTTCTCAGTCGCATTTGCTGGATCCTTCACAATAGTATTTCATTGACATCCTTGACATTGTTACATGGCTAAAGGCAGTACTAGTATGACAGTACAGCAACTAGCTCCAGAATTATTGCCACTTCTCTAAAAGGCAAACATGCTGTTACTAATGTTGGATCAGTTTTATGGAAGGTGCCAAATATTCTGTTGTAGATTGTGATATATTTTCATTATGATGTCTGTTTTTTTTTTTTTTATCAAAAACAATTTTTGCAGCAGGTTTAGGGCTATGGGTGTCAGCTGTGGCATTATGAAATGGATGCATTTATACTTGAATACCATTTGGTGAAAAAGGTTGCATTAGCATTTTCTTTTTTTATGTAAAAACAAACGATTGTAAACAGGGTCTTGGGGTGTGTTCGAGTGATCGCAGGGGAAGAGTCTTGGAAATAAAGTGGGTAATTGCATGAATGACCATACACCTGTGTCTGGATAACCATGCTATTTTTCATATGCTGTCTCTCACAGCGAGGAGAATGCTGAGCAGAGAAAGCCTAAAGTGTGGAACAGTGCGACTTCCCACCGACAACATCCTGCTGAGCTTGTGTGTATGTGTGTGTGCGAGAGAGAGAGAGAGAGAGAGAGCGAGAGAGAGAGAGAGAGAGAGAGCACGCATGTGTGTTTTGTTTACGTCGAGTTGTTTCAGTAAACACGATTGTCGAACTCAAAAGCTCAGACAAAATGACATAAATAAATGCAACATAGCTCTCTCTCACACCTAGTTCTCCTCACTTCAGCTTTTGATTTCCGATATGTGGTATTTGGCGTATGCTCTGAGTTGGATATTTTAGCATTGTTTAACCTACTAATTTAGAAAAAATAAAAATAAAAAAACGATATCTGCATACTCTGATGATCTTTTCATTTTCATTAATCATGGTCATATCATATCTTTTTCTAAAGCATGCAGCCTTCGCTCCCCACGTGCATCATTGAGCCTTGGCCACCCATGATCCTTCCTTAGACCACTTTTAGATAGATACTGACCACTACAGACTAGGAAACACTCCACAAAAGCTGCAGTTTTAGAGATGCTTTTGGAGAACCCTAACTCGCTAAAATCCATTCGTCCTGCTTCTAACATATAAACTTTAAGGTCAAAAAGTTCAGTTGCTGCCTAATACACTGCCTTTCCACATCCTGTGGTCGTGGAAAAGATGTTGATCTGTTTCAGAAGGGACAAATTATTGGCACGCAGTAAGCAAAGAAAACATATTAGGAGATTGCTGAAACTACTAAAATTGAGTTAAAAATTTTCCAACACATTATTAAAAACTAAAAGGTAGTGGGAAACCATCATCTTTGGGGAAGGAAGGTGGTGGAAAAAAAAATCTTCAATGATTGTGATCAGCAATCACTTAAACGTTTGGTGAAATCAAATTGTGAAAAAACAACAGTAGAACTCATGGTTCCGAAAGTAAGAGCATTCCCACACGCATAATGCGAAGGGAACTCAAGTAATTGGAAACTTAACAGCTGTGCATCTTTAAGAACACGACTTATCATTGAGGCAAATCGGCTTGAATTTGCCAGGGAGCATAAAGGTTGGACTCTGAAGCAGGCAGATGAACTGATGCATCAATCATGTCTAGTGCCTACTGTTCAAGCCTGTGGGGGCAGTGCTATGGTCTGGGGTTGCTGCAGTTAGTCAGGTCTCAGTTCAGCAACCTTATGTGCCCAAAGAATGAGGTCAGCTGACTACCTGAATATATTGAATGACCAGGTTATTCCATTAATGGATTTCTTTCTTCCCTGATGGCACGAGCATATTCCAAAATGACAATGCCAGAATTTATCGGGCTCAAATTGTGAAAGAGTGGGTCAGAGAGCATGAGATGTCATTTTCACCTTTGGATTGGCCACCACAGAGACCAGACCTTAACCCCATTGAGAATCTTTGAGATGTGCTGTAGAAGACTTTGCGCAGTGATCCGACTCTCCCATCATCAATACAAGATTTAGGTAAAAAATTACCTCAATTTTGGATGTGAATAAATGTGACATTGCAGAAGCTTAACGAAATGATGCCACGGTGAATGCATGCAGTGTATATCTCACCCAATAATAGGTGCCATGATGAAGAGATAATCAGTATTCACTCACCGATCACAATGTTATAATTTCATAATGTTATGCCTGTAGTTGCTTATAAATTGATTACTTTAATCATGTGGTGCAAACTGTGATACAATGAAGTACCATTCCTGTCATACAGTACCTGTCAGAGGAGCACAGTCCACTGTTGGAACCATGGAAGAGAATGCCTGGCATATTTCTGTTGTCATTTTGGAATTGTTAAATAATGCATTTAAAAAAGAGGAATCTTGCCTTTGACCAGTCTGTGGTCAATATAAAAAGGATGCTGGACACTTAGAAATCTATGCAAAAACATTTTCATGTACGGATGGAAATACCAGAATCAGGTTGGGTTGAATAGTATATCAGCTTACAACAGAGACTTTAGGGGGTGACTTTACAAAAGATGTCAAGATTTCCTGAATGGCCCATGTGTCACTTTTTAGTGATGAGATCATTACAACTTTCTACAGCTTACCATCAATGGTGCTGTTGAGCGAATGAAGATGAAGGGTGTCTATCTAGAACTAGATAGGCTAGGAGGATGGCTGTCACACAATATGTCTGAAGATGTGCTGTAAAAAAAGCACTTTCTGGTGGAAGTACAAGTATCCAGTTGATAAATGTACAGGTGACCTTCAGCGACAAATGTACATATACAGTAGGTTTACCTAGAGACAGTCACTCTGTGCAAATTGACTTTGTACACTGCTTATTCCCACTGCTACTGCATGCTGTTCTTTTTTCCTTTTTATTACTTTGTTTTGCCAAAAAAGAATGACAAAAATGTTGTAGTCTTGCTTAACTTTTTATCCACTACAGCAATATTAGTCATTTTGACATCCAAAAAGGATGTCAAAGCAATGTTCAAGGGTTTTACTGATTATATGGCTTAGAGCTGAGCACACACATTATATTTTGGAGGAGAACAAGAATATATTTATACACCTACCCTTTTTTTTGTCACAATATTATTCACATCCTCCTTCCCCCTCCCTTTTTCACTGGTTCACCCTTTCACCCGCTGTGTCTCTTCCTTTTCCAACCTTCTCTAGCCATCTCTTTCTTTATCATTTGCTTTTCTGCCTCTTCTCTCACAAACGAGCTGTTTGTCTCCTCCATCTTGACTCATCTTGATTTTCCTTAGCTTTTTGTTTTTCATACTGTCTCTCACTTATTCATACCCCCTTTTCTCCATGTCTATTCTTCCCTCTATCATTCCATATTGCTTAAAATTACTATCGCTTTTCCTTTCCACTCTGTCTGTTTATCTCCCTTTTTCTGCACGCACAATCGCATTCCACATCTTTTAAACTAATTCTACAAATTCCCTGTGTGCTTGTGACTTTCTTGTTTTTTCATCCTAATAAATAAATAAATAGACTCAACAATCTCTGACAGGTCTAATCAGCGTAGGATGAACAGCGGCCACTCTTTCTCCGTAAGGCATCTCATAAACATCTATTTGATTGTGTCACCCCCTTGGAACTGTAGCTGATGCCGATTTGTGATTACAAATGTCTCACTGCACTCTATCCTCTTTAGAGCAGCTGCCCGAACAGTGAATGCCTCTCTAACACACTTCATTCTCAATCAGCTCAGTCCTGTCCAGCCATTTTAGCCCTAAGGGGCTGAAAATGAGATTTGAAAATGCTCTGAGTTAGTCCTGCGGTGTAGCTGGGGAAAAGTAAGTGCAATTCGCCATTCAGTACATTTCTATTTACACTTACTTGGCAAAACTTGGGTGTCTGGAATGACATTTATAAGTGCTTTGCCTAGTTGGAATATGTTCTTATATTAATGAATGTGAAAACTGGTCAAACTATGAATTTTTACAGTTGTTTGTCTAAAACATATATATATATATATATATATATATATATATATATATATATATATACACATAATTATTTTTTTTTTTTTACATACAAAAAAATATGAACTATGAAATATAAAATGGCCTCTCTTCAATCATCATTGACTAGCATATAAATGTTATTACTACATATACAGCGTTAACTTTTTTATATACTGCATATATGTTCTATATACTGTATATACTCTTTATAATTCGGTTTTTTTTATTTACCATTTTTGCTGATCAACAGCAAACAAGCTCTGCACTCGTGTACCTTGTTTTTTTTTTCTCCCAAATGCCTTGCTTTTACTTGATTGGAAAAGGCTTAATTATGTTTTTGCAGTTTACACCTTCTAATTTGATATTTGATTTGGCTAATGTGCATTTTTATACATCTTATTTGGGCATGCAAGTTTGCAAAATACGAGGCATTTCATGCATACATTGCTTCTTATTTATTTTTCTTGACATGCATGTATGTCTATGCAGGAATTCTTGACAAGCCTCCAGTCTTCACACCCCAAATGACATGTCCTCATAGAGCTGCTGAAGGGGTGCTGAATAGACAGCACCACTTTAACACCACTGTTTTGTGATGGCTGCAATGACTCCTCAATATTTGCAGGGGAAAATAGTGAGTATAAAATGGTGCAACAACAACAACACCCACAGCAAAGCTCAGCTACTACAATGCACCAAAAGCTCTCGCTCCGACACGCTTGGTGAACACCCCTGGCCTTTTAATGCCACCCACTGCCAGCTCATGCTGCTATTCTAGGCCAATAGAACCTATGGATACACCCTCCCCTAGTACTTCCACTGACCAGCCAGCACTAAACACAGAACAAAATTAAAACACCACTGTTTGTTCTTATAATAGCAAAAAAGTATGTATAATAAAGATAGACAGTCTTTGTATTTTTCATAGTGAAATTCTTTCTATCAAATACTGCAAATGGAATTGTTGATTAATAGTGATCAACTGTTGAGGGAAGCTGCATATATCTATACTTAACTCTTAGTCGTCGGTGTTGCGCTAGCGCGTCCCATATCCCAGTGTGCTCAGGTGTTAATGTTTAGCAATAGATTAAATAAAAAGGTAGAAAAGTAACCATGACTAACTATAAATCATTTTAAAATTCTAAGCCTCAGGCAGCGATTTCAGATCACTGTTTTTTAATAGAAAATGTATAACGAATGTATTTGCTGAATTTGTGTAAGCAATACACAACAATACACAAACGGCTGGTGTTTGTGTGTGTGTATTTCAACTTTCGCATAAAAAAATGGCATCTTGCTGGTAAAAAAAAAAAAATATGGCTGGTACAATATAGTGTTACAAAACGCTTGAGCCCACAAAATAAAAAAAGTAAAATAGGCGGAATCTTTGGTTGAGTCTCCACTCTCTCTGCAGGTGTCGACAAGTTTTTTTATGCGCCGCCTATCATTTCAAACCTTTTATTTCCAGCCAGAAACATTATGCAAACAAAATGACTGATGGAAAATGTAACCAATAAGTGCAGGGTTATAACGATATATGGGAGGATTTTATTCCCCACGTGTGTGAGTCTTAGTTTTATTACTCTTTACTGGTCAAAGCAGCACGTGCTGTGAAGAACCAGGAAGTGATGCAGCTTTCAGTTCAGCACAAACAGCTGTGTGTGTGTGTGTGTGTGTGTGTGTGTGTGTGTGTGTGTGTGTGTGAGTGTGTGTGTATTGTTGAGATTGGAATGGCCACACGTCAATATGAATGGCCATGACTCTAAAACAAGAGCTTGTCTGGCTACCTGGTCATCAATATGAATGCAAACTCAATATCAATTACCCCAAAACATGTATAAGAAAAGTCTTTAATGGTCATCCATTCATTAATATGCAGACTATATGACTGAAGTATAGATGACAACCTGAGATTTGCAGGTGACTCTCAAACAGGGGAGGGAGAAAAGGATCAGACATAGTTTCAGATAAATGTTTGTAGGAATATCATTTGTTATGAAAACCTTCATTACATTTGAAATATAAACTCATGAGACATGTGGCTTTTAACCCAGTACTTTTCTGGGTTGCTCCAGGACTGATTTAATGTATTTATATATGAAATAAAAATAATAATTAATGCAGGAAATGTATATCCATGGGACTTCATCATCTATAACTTATCTTTTTGAGCAATATCAACTTTGATGATTGACAGTAAAGCTCAAAGTG
This sequence comes from Silurus glanis, assembly GCA_014706435.1. NCBI lineage: Eukaryota > Metazoa > Chordata > Actinopteri > Siluriformes > Siluridae > Silurus > Silurus glanis. The sequence goes on along the minus strand of JAAIIK010000101.1, from coordinate 7,528,202 downwards.
TCATCTTTCCAAAGATATTTAAATTTTGTATGTAGCACATTTTTATCATAAACTGTTAACATTTAAAGTTAGGGAGGGCATTTCAGCTGTGAGTCCTAAAATTTGGGCTGGGTGGGGTGTCAAGGGGAGAACCAGACATAGTCTCAGAAAAATGTTCGTAGGAATCTAATTTTTCATGATTATCTATATTTAATTTAAAATATAAACTACATTTAAATTGTGTATGTAGCCCACTTTTATCAGGAACTGTTAACATTTAAAGTTAGGTAGGGCATTTCAGCTGTGAGTCCCAAAAGCTGTGCCGAAGGCTAAGGATTATTTAGGGCCAAGAGTTGTGGCCTTTTTTGTTTTTGCCTTATTTGCTTCAGAAATTGTTATGGGGCTCCATCTGGATTATAAAATCAACCCTACAAATAAAACCTATGAATACCTCAACAAACTAAAACACAGGGACCTTATTTTTCCCTTACATTTCTTCACCAGCAACTTTCACAAGCCCATCAACCCCACCCCTTCCTTCCCTCATTTCTCCCTTCTTTTAGGTCATTTTTCTCAATTTTCTCACCTGTTAGTAAGGCATTCCTCATTTCAGTTACTCACAGAGAATATTTGTCTTGGTGCAGTTTCCTAATTGTCCAATTTTCTAGTTTTCTTACTTCTCTAGTTTTCTAAGCTTTTCCATGGATGTTTTATATTCTATTAATTGGAATTCAGATTTCACTGTGTTGACATACACTCTTATGAAGGAGAAACAAGAATTACTTTACATGTATGTAATGTGCTTAATTATATTTCTGTATATACATATAAACCACTGTTCCTTCCTTAGACCACTTTTGATGGATACTGACCACTGCAGACTTTAAATACCCAACAAGATCTGCAATTTTGGAGATGTTCTCCCTAGTTGTCCAGCCATCACAATTGGGCCATTGTCAAACTTGGTCAAATCCTTGGGCTTGCCCATTTCTTCTGCTAGTAACACATCAACTTTGAGGACAAATTGTTGTTTAATATATATATATATATATATATATATATATATATATATATATATATATATATATATATACTGTATATATATATATATATATACATATACACACACACACACACACACACACATATAAATAATTGTGACTTCTTGATTGCTGGATCACAGAAAGATTTTTTCAGTGGTCAGTACCCATCAAAAGTGGTTCCCCTTCAGGAACTCGAGCTGTGTCAACAATGCTTTGGGAATGCTTCCATGCTCTGAATCGCGTGTGCAATCAGGTCCATAGAAAGCGTGGCGTCACCAGCGGGGTGACATCATGACCAGAAACATATAAAATTACATGGAGTGAAACCGGAGTTAGCTTCTGTTTGTTCAGGAAGCGCTCTGTGTAAGTGTGTGCTAAAAAAAAAAAAAAAAAAATGAAAGGGACAAGTAAGACGAAGCACTCATTTCGTACATGCGTTCCTCCTTGCCCACGTTTTATTATGGGGGAGGATACTCACAGCCTGTGTGCTGCTTGCCTGGGAGCAGAGCATGCTAGGTCAGTTATCGAGGGAGCTGACTGGGCAGATTGCACTTGCATGCCAATGCGAATGCTCTGCTCCCAGAGAGCACTCTTTGAGGATGGTGTCGGCTAGTCCTCGAACATAACCCCTCAGCCAGATCTCTTCAAGGATCTATTGGAGGTAGTGACTCGAGCCAAGCTGGATTTACATTGGCCAACTGATCAACCCATGTCACTCCCCCCATGACAAGGTCTGCCGTTTTTCCTTTTTTACTGACGTGTCCAGGTCCTGGGTGAAGCCTTATTTGGACTGCCTCTTCAGTCCCAAGGTGTCGCTATATGCTAATATAGTGGGACTGAATGAGTGTGGTTATGGAACGCATCATCCCCAAAAGCCCCAGCATTGCCCACCAATCCCCTTCGTACTACCTCTGTTCTGGTGGGCAAGGCTTATGCCTCAGCAGGTCAAGCCGCAGGCTGTCTGCACACTATGGCTGTGCTGCAGGCCTATCAGGCTGACCTTAGCTCTCAAGGTGACCAAGGAGACAGCTACTTCTATTGGCTGGTCCATGGCCACCCTTTTGTCTGCTGAGAGGCACCTATGGCTCACCCTGTTGGATCTTTCCGACAGGGATAGGTGCCGTGCTGCTGGATGCCCCACTGGTGCCGACTGGCCTATTCGGCATTGTTGTTAAGACGTTTGTCAATAGGTTTCCAAGAGGCCAAAAAGCAGTCAGCGGCATTCCAGCAATATCTCCCACGTCACTCTTGTGGGGCTGTGGTTGGGGCACAGCCGCACTAGGCAGGGATTGGTCAGTCTGGCGTTATTGGACTGTCATTCCCAAAGCGTTGTTGATGCAGTGCCAGTTCCTAAAGGGGAACGTCTCCAGGTTACGAATGTAACCTTGGTTCCCCAAGGGAAAAAGACGCTGCGTCTCCCTTGCTAGCACCCCTGCAGCACTTCCTTCTCCTTTCAGAAGCTAGCGCCGGTTTCACTCAATTTGATTTTATAGTTTCCTGGTCGTGGAGTCACCCTGCCGAATTTGTAATACGTATTTGTGATATGTACAAAATTTGTGGTATGTACTATAAAAATAGGTCAGATTCATGGACACAACCCCTAACAGATTACAGGACTATAAATATCTGCTTCTACTGTACCTCCTTGGACCCCATTTACACCTTCAGGTCTTATGAATTCTACTGTATGTCTTTGACAGGTTAAAGCTGTTTTGGCAACACAAGAGTGACCTTATACACAATATACAGTATATGAATTTATCTGAATATTGCCGTATGAATTGACTGCAATATTCATATACTCAGAGTATATGATTTTAAATGTACCATAATTAAACTTCTTAGAGTTGTTAACTCGCATACAGTGCATCAACATTTGTAGCATGAATTAAATTAAATCAAGGCCATGAAATGAAAAACGTAGAAACTCTGCTCTGTAGAAACAGAAAATCGATTTTCCGATACTGACAACCGAGTTGTAAGCAATGAAGTAATATTGAGACAAATCCATTACAAATTAGTTTGAAAACTTTGAAGAAGACGAATGCAGTGGTGTTTTTTTGTCTGTCAATAGCTTTTCGATTTTTCCACATGACAGCTATCATGATTCAACCATATTCAGAAAACGGAAAACCTATTAAGCACTCAAGGTCAGGTTCACAAAACATGGCAGTTTTGCAACACACCATAATCACTATAAAGAAAGGCAGAAACTAGTACAGGCAAAAATATTTGAAGGCTGCATTCACTATATCGACAAAAGTTTAAAAACAACTGAATACAATAACGGGCTGTAAGTTTCACGCCTAGGCCTTCAGTGGTGTCCTTCCGGGATCATTCTAGCTCATAATGCCATCATTATGACACCACAGCTGTAGAAATGTCCAGTATTATATAGAAAAACAGTAGAACAGAGTTCAAATGATTCAGGAAAAAGCTTAACAACTGTTTTAAATGTCCATCTTTTTAAGAAAAATCTAAATCTTGTAAATGTCTTTATGTAAGTGTAACCCGAAAAAAAAAAAAAAAAATTTCTCCTGTCAGCCATTGTGTAATAATAAAAAAAAAAAACATTATTAAATTCAATTTATTTGAGTTTGTACCATTTGCAATATACGCGGTTTGTGAGCTGTAACTAGTGCACTGTTTGACTATCCAGTCAAATTACATGAAAATGCAAACATTATTGTGCACCTGCTAGCTTAGCACTGTCAACTCGAAATCTGATAGGTTAATTAAAGCAAAAGCCTTCAAGCAGCATGAACTTTATGTTGCAAGCATCCACAGTCCTCATTTTGAAGGCCTCGAGTCAGATTCTTTTGAAGATGAATACACACGATATGCCATCTGAAATCTGATTGGATAGAAACACTGTGTTGTAACACTATGAAATGAAGAAAATAGACTATTGGGAATAATATAATGCATATTCATGGATTTTTATTTGTCACAAACAAAGTTATATGCAGAATAGAACACTAAAAAATTAAACCTGATTGGCGACTCAGAAATTGTGCATTTAGTAAAAGGTTTATAAGTATAAAATATATGGCAGGTAACAAGATCTTGCTACCACATCCTAAGACATACTATACAATCGTGTCCCTTTAACTTTGGTAACAGTTTTAAAAAGTACCACATATGGCTTGAAAATTCAGGTGTCCAAATACTTTTGATAATATATTGTATGTGACTTTTTTATGAGAAAAACAGCCATTGTTGGAATCTGTCATTGTCAGGTTAAGAAAATAATTTGTTGTCAATCGATCTAAAATGAAGAAACTCCATGACCTTGCATCATGGAAAGTAATAGGACTCAATTACATTCGAATATGTGCCAGTATTTCGAAAAGTATAAGGGTGCTGACACACCACGTCTGACTGATGCTTGTACTGCTGTACTCTGCCTTCTATGTTCTGTGAAATGTTGTATGTGATTGTAGCAAATGCACACAATAAAATAACTTTTTAATACCAGAGATACCCAAATTAGATGGTCAGAGATGGTCTATGGTGACCACTGATTCGGCCCACCAAGCCATATTTAAGAAAAAAATAATCAAATTAGAAATTTTTTTTGAAAAATAAGAACCAGCATCATGTCTTTCATTAGAGTTTCCTGGATAGCTGTATTTGTATTGCACCCTATTGTACAATAAGTTGGATAATAAAGTGACAGTAGTCTGTATATCAATAACAATTTTCCAAAAATGCAAGTAGCACACCAAGCCATGCCTATTTCCCGAACCCATTATTCATTTCTTTTCCATCAGCAACCTTTGTCCTTCTCAGGGTTGCATGGGATCTTGAGTCAGTTCAATTTAGTGCCGTTTAGAGCAATTTAATGTAATGCAAACAATCTTCCTACTCTCATGTTTGGACTGTGAGAGGAATAAAATCTCACAAATCTCTAACAGGATCTGTAGTTTGATCCAGGTCTTGGGGACCCTGTTGCATGTTCCCTGTGTCTAAATTGCTCTTGTTTGCTCATCCATTCTAAATATATTGGCAAAATTTCTCCAAGGTATTAATGGCTATGTGTGTGTGTGTGTGTGTGTGTGTGTGTGTGTGTGTGTGTGTGTGTGGTGGTGGTGGTGGTGGTGGTGGTGGGGGTCTATGAAAGTAGCAAGAATTTGTCAGTGTATCACCACCTTGAATTCAGAATTCCAGAGACAGGATATTGGAAAACTGACTAGAATTAAGTGGGCACTAAAGATGAATGATTAATGAAATAAATGTAATATATGTGGCCAACAGGTTCAAATTAGAGCCTCTTATTGCTAAAAGATATTATGTCTACATCAACACATATCATAATTAGTACCTTATAATAGGACTTGTGTTTAGTGTATGCAGAGGAAGAGACAACAAGCAGAGGAAAACAAACAGAACGAATATAACAGTGTGTGATACGCTTCACTGAAAAAAAAAAAAAAAGATTCCATTTCCTGCTATGCTGTGTAGCGTGACACAGTCAAGCTGGCTGCTAAATAGGCCTCAGCTGATGAATATGGATGAGCTAGGGTACAAGGTGGTAAATTGCATGTTCCTATGATTGCCGACTTCTTTTAAATTATTAACCACTGGGTTGAGAAGGAAAGGTGCTGAATGAAAAAAAATCCTTTCAACAAGGTCCAGGGAGCTATATTGTGCCCTTGCTGCCCACTTGCCAACAACCTGTCTGCCTTTCCTTTGCTTTTGATCTCTTCTCTGTCTTTGTGTAAAGGTCATCAGAGATTAAAGCGTTGTTAAGAAGGCCACCGAAATGGAATCTAGGCAACAGCACGCTTGTGAATCTGGCAATCTGCAAAGGCATTTCAACAGAAAAAAGGTATAATCTCCAATGCGCAGTCTTCAATTTACGATCCACATGGTGTTAAATTATGTTCATACTGCAGACACATTGTGGCAGTTTCAAGAACGTATTGCTAGAAAACCTGTTACTGTTGCTGACTGAAAATTGTGTGTGATATGTAGAAATTGCACTAATTTATCGTAAACATTTGTCAGATTTTTTCCTACATAGATTTATGGTGTGATATGTATAAGTGAATAACTTAAGTGAATAACCCAAACGCAACCTGGTACCTCCCACCGGATGGCACAAAACCAGAGTGTTGCGTTGTGCACTCCCCTGGTCAGGGATCCTGCGCAGCGCTCTGGGTCAAATCTCTGGAAAGTGACAGATCTAGGACTGTCATTTTCAATAAGAGGGCTTTGACCAAAAAGTCCTGACTCTGGACGTTCTAGAGATTTGGCCATGAAGGGGCATGTTGCACCGCATTACTCGGTACCCGCCTTACCCCGGCTCCCTCAGGGACCTGGTCCGTTAACCCTGCCACGGAATGTGTTTCAGGGCACGGCCAGCTGCAGAAAGCATCCTCCTCGGTTTCCACTTAGTCTAATAGTGGTCCAGGAGAATTCTACCTGGCAGCCTGGCAAGCTCTGCCAGATGTGTCTCAGTGGGTCCTGCGTATTGTAAACAGAGGCTATTCAATTCAGTTCGGGTCTCATCCGCCCTGGTTCGACAGGGTTCATCCAACTCTGGTAGGAACTGAGCAGGCTCTGGTCATGGAACAAAAAGTAGACACTTTTCTGCAAGCAGACCTTAAGCAGATAGAATGTTGATGCTATTGCATCCTCTTATGAGTCCTCTGGTCTCCCCGCTCCTTTCGGGGTCAGAGCTCACTTGACCCGGAGTGTGGAAGCCTCTAAGGCTTGATCCTCTGGAGTGTCCCTCCAAGACATCTGCAATGCTGTGGAATAGTCCACTGCTGACCTTTGTCAGGTTGTATAACCTTGACCTTAGTGCCACTCCTTGCCCTCTGTCCTTTCGACCTAGCTGTGCTCATAGACACTAGTCAGGGACTAGTCAGTCTGGCGGTATTGGATTCTCGTTCCCAAAGCTCGAGTTCCTGAAAGGGAACATCTCTAGGTTATGTATCTAACCCTATTTCCCTTAGGAAAATGGTGGCTCCATCCTAATGTGGTGGAGCAAATTTGGGAGAAATTCAGCAAGGCTCAGGTGGACCTGTTCCCGTCTAGAGAGACGTTGCAATGACGTTGCAATGTCCCCTCTGCTTCTCTCTTACTCC
>JAAIIK010000101.1:7497959-7508279 GCA_014706435.1 Silurus glanis | reverse complement strand
GATAGATAGATAGATAGATAGATAGATAGATAGATAGATAGATAGATCATTGTCATTGCATAGTACAGGTACACAGCAACGTAATGCAGTTTGGCATCTACCAGAAGTGCAAAAAGTAGCAATCGTGCAGATAAATATGTATCATATTTACAGCATGTGAGATATATGTAAGCATATGTACAGTGATTAAATATAAAGGCTATAACGGTGCAGAAATGTGTGGACATCATAAAGAGCCTTTTCTATGTTTCCACACGGACAGTTAATGAGGTGATACCGGAGAAAGTGCACCTCTTCAAGTCAAGTCAAGAAGCTTTTATATATAATCATAGACATTTTACAGATTTGAATGATGTATTGTTTTTATCTGTACGATCAATAAAGACAGTAATTTAAGTTCGTGTCGCCATTATGAGGGAAAAACCCACAAAACGCCACCCAGAGGTTTAATTGTGTAAAACATGGCGGATTTGGTGTTTGATTTGAGACTGTGCAAAAATAAAACAAATGTTTACTGATTAAAATAATTTTTCGGTGGAGTTTATTTATGTATTGTATATCTAAGTAAAGAAGGGACGTTGTGAATAAGTGTATGTTTTGCTGGAGGTTTTAATTTCGCCTCTTTTATATTTAGTTATTTATTTATGTATTTATACTTTTTATAAAAATGGTAAAAACAGAAATGCGCGCTGAATTGATAGCGTGTTAATAACATCTAGTGCCGTTTACAATCATTTTAATTTTGACAGCCAAATCTATATATCTAAAGCTCAAATACCACTGACTGACTCACTCACTCATCACGAAATCTCAAAAACCACTGAACGGATTGCAATGAAATTTGGAACATACCTTCCTCTTGGGTCTTAGGTGCTCACTAAGAAAGGGTTTTGAAAAATTCGCCCTGGATCGCGGCTAACTCGCGAAAAACGCGATTTCTCACGCATTGTAAACTCTTCGAAATAATAGCACGGATCCTAATGAAACTTACTACATTGTTTCTTATTACATGTTAGATGCACGATAAAAATAATTTTCAAAGTAGTTTGCCCTGTATCGGTACTACAAAGGGGTAGTACGTTATTTGTTGACGTTACGTTCTGATCTCTGATCATCCAGTCCTGCTCAGTGCTTACTGCTTATTGCCATATTGCTTAGCGTTCTGCCTTCCGTAGCGAAGCACGGGTACTTTCAGCTAGTATATATATAAATACAAAATGAATTAAAAATGTTGTTACCTAATGCATGTATCCAGGCTGAAGATACACGTATATAACACAAGCAGAGAAAAGATGATGATGATCATGAATGTGTCTGTTCTCAGTCATGTTTACATCACTGACTCCCTCTGTCTCATCCACATTAACCCCAAACTTCTTACTGCCTTCTGCCTGCTGATTCTTATCTTCGTAAAGAGTGAGAGTCAGGACTTTATACACCAGCGGATTGAAATAGACGCGCATTAAAAGGAAATCGGTTGTTCGGCTGAAATCAGCGCGCAGTGAAAATAAAAAATATATATTTCACCAAATCAATGAATTAAAACTAAAGTAACGAGCCTGTTTTGAAAATGTAAGAAGTAAAAAGTACAGATATTTGTGTAAAAATGTAATGAGTAAAAGTAAAAAGTTGTCTGAAAAATAAATAGTGGAGTAAAGTACTGATACCAAAAAAATCTACTTAAGTACAGTAACGAAGTATTTGTACTCCGTTACTTCCCACCTCTGCTCGTCGGCTAGAGATATTTAATCTCAGCTTCACACAGCTCCACATATTTCATGTTACCAGTTAGGGCACCTACATTGGCATCTACTTTGTTTCAATCAGGGATCATTAAAAAATAAATAAAAAGACTAAAGAAATTTATTTCAGTTTTCTTATATCAGCAATCCTGTGGGTCAGACATGTTTTTGCACAAAGTCAGCTTTCTCTAAACCAGAAATGATTGAAATTATAGTTATTACTTTTTAGAACCTTCTCTTCAGTCAGTTATATGATTTGTTGTTAATCAGGAGTGCACCAGTGGCTCTGAAAGGGCTCTGAACTTTTGAAGACAATCACTTTCCATGCACAATACCATTGGAAACTTGAAATGGAGTCCTCATTGAGCAATTTGTAACACCTAAAGTTACAACAAGAATCTGAACAAATAATTGTAAGCAAATATTAAAATCTTGTCACCAGACATACACTGCATTTTTGTCTGAAAGGTTCAAACCCCGAAAAACAAATGAACTGCTGAAGAAGTTGGAGGCATAAGGTACTGTAAATACATCCACCACTAAGAGAGTCATACATCAGCATGGCATAAATCGCTGCTCAAAAAATCTCTATTAAAAGATGAGCACAAAAAGGCCAGTGAAATCATTGGAGTGGTCACTACAAAGACATGACCCATACATTATTCTTCTTTAATGGTGGAGCAAGTGTAACTGCTATGAAAAGTACATTTAGTTTACCCAGGTTTAATGTGTAGAATTCCACAAAATGTTGTACCCACAGTTGTATCCTTTGGTGGTCAATATGCTTAGCCCTTATCATTAGCCCTGCCACTTTCCTTTCTGATTTGTATATCTGTATTTTTTTACTAATCCATGTTAATATAGTGTTTGTATTCTCATAGACTCGATTATTTGCTAATTCTGACCCAATTTCATTTGTATTTTGTGTTTTGTCTTCATTTTACTCTGGCATCTTTATTTCGCAGACATTACACAGGGGCAAACTCACAGTTTAAAAGACAGTACATTTTGTATTTTATCAGAATAAACTCAAGTTAAGCAAATAATAGGCAATGCTGTCCAATATTACAAAGCATTCCCATCTAATATACTATTAATAAAATAATGATACAAATCAGACTCTGAGCAATTACTTGGATAATAAGAAAATAAAGAAAATGAAATAAAAATAATAAAGCAGCTGCCCTAATTGACTTAACCCTATGAACTCGTGTTGACATGAAATGTTTGGAGTTTTACAAAAACTGAATGCTTTTTATGAACCTCAACTATATGTTTTGTTTTATATTTTGCGTGTAATGTAACATATACAGTACAAACACGATATGGTGTGCCCCAAATATGTCACTACTTAAAAGTGGCATAGCATTAATGTTCATTGCGATGCTTAAGGCCAGTTGCTACATATATGTTCTAGACCCGATGAACTTTCTAGGTTAGCAAGCTGTATTTAGGACAGCAAAGCCTGCATGCTTGATATCTTTTACTTCACCTAGATAAAACTGATGTTGTATTCCCTGATCTGAAGGCAATTAAAAATAAAAGCTGCCAAATGCAGTCTCAGTTTCGAAAAGGGGGCTAGATGGGGTATGACATTAACATGTGACATGTGGCACAGACGGTTGCAGAAGCAGTGGTGCTTTTCGGAATTTGTTATTTAATTAGGAAAGGCGTGATCTACTGTCAACTAATAAATTAAGAATGATTAATTATGCTATAAGTATAGGAAATGAAATAGAGCCATAATACAGTTACTCTAAACATGATCATTAAAATATCATCATAGGAACAGATATCTTATTACTATATATAAACCCAAATCCTCATCATGCAAAAGACTTCCAGCACATTATTGGCTGTCATCCCTATGATCAAAATGTAGATACATGGCCATTAGCTTTTAAACAGAATCAGGAAAAAGGTATAATCCATCAAGATGCCTGAACATGCTCCATATTGTTTACAATATATATTTTTAATACAAATACCTTTGGCTCCTATTAATTCAAATGCTCCTAATATCATTTACACACAATGCTGTCCTGACATGTTCATCATTACTGATTGTGATGTCATGCCTGAATTTATAATGGAGGTGTAAATTATGTGCAGTTGATTCGAATGGAAGCATGAATATAATAAAGGAGACACAATATATATTAAGAACTTAGGGGCTCAAAATCTGGATAACTCTAGCCGGGGGAAATATTGGTGCCTAGTAAGCAAGCTAGCTAATCACTGAGAATTAATTGCAGAGTATAATGGAAAAGGCTTTGTGATAGTAAAAACAGCATTTAACACTTCGAAATATTCATATTCTCCTTAGATGTGGGCAAATGACTAAAAAGACTATTAAAATATAAGATTAAATGGCAATCTTTTATTTTCCATATTGAGAATTGTCAAGTTTGCTTTTCTTTTTTTTTTTTAAGAAAAGAAAACCCTGAAATCAAAATAAAAAAGGCACAAAGTAAAATAAACCAATAATGATAATATTCTCTGCCAAAATTGAAGAAATGCCAGAGATGAATAGATGATGCATGTAATGAAACAGCATACATTGTAATGGCATTGTAAATGAGATTTCTAATACAACTCTATAGAAAACTATGTTGAATTAATGATGCCATTAGAACAAATTGCTTTATCTGTCAGGCTGTACATGTTGTTGAGGAAAGTAACATCTTAACAAGTAAGTCATTTGTATTGCGATTTATATTTTGACACTTGTACCCCTGCTTATAATATTGAATGCATGTGCATGGTATTTGGGAAATTAACATAATCAATGATGTGCACTGAAGCCATAAGTAAGCCTACTTGAATTTAATTATAGTGGTTTAATTGGGTGTTGGCTTTGCGCAATTATGCTGTCGGGCTCATCTGATTTTACTTTAGTTCTTCTATGTAGTTAATGTGCACTGTCCATATAGTTACTATTTACTGTCTTTTGTTTCTCGTGCGAAGCTGGTGCATGCTTAATTTGTGTCAAAAGTTTTTTTTTTTTTTTTTTTATTTATTTAAATTATTTTTTAATTGTTTAATGTGGTTATTTGTTTTAAATGAGTTTATGCTGTCTGCACTTTGCTGATTCTCACATTTATATAGCACCACCATAGTACTTGTGCTCCCATATGTTACAGTCAATACAAAACATACAAACCCAATCTAAAAAAGTTGGGACACTGTGTAAACTGTAAATAAAAACAGAATGCAATGATTTGCAAATCAAATACACCCTTATTTCATTCCCAAAAGAACACTGAGAACATCAAGGCTGCATCAATGCCGAATAGTATATAGAGGTTTTAGAACAAATGCTTCCATCCAGAAAAAGTATTTTTTCAGGAAAGGCCTCACATATTTTTTGCAAGACAATGATAACTGCATACTGCATCAATTACAGTAGCATAAGTAGTAGAAGAGTCCAGGTGCTAACCTGACCTGCCTGCAGTCTAGACCTTTCACCAATTGAATACATTTGGCACATAATGAAACGAAAGACACAACAAAGAATACCCAGAAATGTTGAGTAGCTATAATCCTGTATCAGACACATATGGGACAACATTCCTCTTTCAAAACTTCAGCAACTGGTCTTCTCATTTCCCAGATGTGAACAGGCGGAAGACAAAATGGTACACAATGTTAAACCTGGCTCTGCCCCCAAAATTGTTTGCGACCAGTTGCAGCCATTAAATTTAAAATGACGTTATTTTTTTCCTTAAATTGGTATATATATATATATATATATATATATATATATATATATATATATATTCTGTTTAAAAGTTTTATATATATATATATCTTTTTTTTTTTGTAAATAGAATATGGATTCATGAGATTTGCATATAAATGCAATTTGCATTTACATTTTAAACAGTGTCCCAACTTTTTTCAAATTGGGGTTGTAATATCTAAGCTTGGAAGCTTGGAAAGGTGTTTTTGTTTTTGCCTAGCACTTGCAGACGTCATCTATACTTTACCTAAGATAAGGCTTGGAAGAGGAAGACAGAGACAGACAGACAGACAGAGAGACATCATTTACCATTGGCCCTTGTATGTGAAAGTGCCATATGTTTGTTATAATTAATAATAGAACAGCAGTGATAAGGGTAACTTTCCAAGAGGTTGTACTTTAAGCCATATGATATCAGCAGGTGAGAAAAATAAATCATGAAAAAGATTTTCATGACTTATATTAATGTTCTTTTGTCATTAGGAAGCAGACCATTTTCTGATCTACTGTATGTCCCACAATTGAATTAACAATTGAAACAACCTTCATTGGTAAACATTTTAAATCAATAATGTTTTAAATCAACCATTATCTGGACATCAGGAACAGAAGGGCAGTGAGGTATAATATTACTGTCCTTTAATGCCCTCTGCGATGGGACAGATCTATACAGGAAGTCTGGATGACTAGTAAAAATACACATGCACAGCAGCAAAAAATACACATAAATAAAAAATAATATAAAAAGATTAAAAAATAAATAAATACATGAATAAAGGAGACTCAGAAAATATATATATATATATATATATATATATATATATATATATATATATATATATATATATATATATAAGAATAAACTAAGATTACTAGAAGTGGGAAAATATAGGATAACACACAATATTTTCCCACTCCTAGTAATCCTAGTTTATTCTTTACACAAATGTACTGAGCTTACTGCTTTTGTGTCACTAGAGGGCGCATTGTGGTTCACTACCATTGCGATTATGAAATCAATCAGGAGATTAAACAGCCCACTCCAATATAAAACTAGAATAAATCTCTCTCTCGGTGGGAACGGGATTATGTCGACCTCATAAAGCTCATACAAACAGGTTAAAACTTGAGAGGTGTTTGAGCACCTATGAATAATTGACTATATAATAGACAGAAGCTTCCAAAAAAAAAAAAATAATAATCTACGGAGCACAGACTTTTTTTCTCTCTCTCTCTTTCTTTCACAATTCATGCTACATTACCGATAAAGGTCAAACTGTAATTTTGGTGATGAGACTTGCAAAAAGTAAATGTTAAAATGGTCTGCAGGAGAGAGGATTTTTCTTCAGCTCATTGGTGCTTATGGAGCAACGGACCATCATAGATGTTGCCTTCAGTGACCTGAGATTCCTAGTGTCTGTACATTAATACTGCAGTGTCCATTAGAGGTTTCAGAGATCAATTAATGGACTCGCTTATCATTGTTATACTAAAAGTTCCGGAAGAATCAAGGCTAATGTCTGGTGCAGATTTTACGCTTATGCTTTGTCATGCTGCATATGCGTTCTTGAAACTTCTTTATTGTGACCTGCTGCAGTGTCCATTGAAGAACTATGGCTTGGTCTTTAGACAGTAAAACCGCCAGGAAATAGCCACAGGACATGGGGGCAATAGGTGGGCAGGAGAAAGCCATTAGGAGGCATTAGGGGGTCTATATTATGTCACAGGTGAAAATCAAAAGATAAATAATCCTCTGGGAGTACACACACACACACACACACACACACACACACACTGTGGTGATGCAAAAAAGACCAAACACACCCACATAGTATCACTGTTTAGATATGAGCAGTTGAAAATGGGCCCATAAACACATTGTCATTCAAACGAATAGGCACATGACTGGAACATACAAAAAGATAAAGTATATATCCTTCACGAGTGTCATCCAATGTCATTTTCATATGCATTACAAACTGTACATTAAAATGTAAATTAATAAATACGTACGTACATGAACTATCCTGAGAGGACTTCAAAGCTATATAAAAAATATGATTAATTAAGGTATGCTTATCTGATAGGGGCATATATATATATATATATATATATATATATATATATATATATATATATATATATATTTAAAAAACTAATACATGAAGCATACCATGACCACTACAAAACACTCAACTCTCTGTAGAACAAATGCAGGCTCAAGTCCTTTACTGTTGGTAATTTACTAGCCACTAAACATAACGTGTCACTTAGCCTTAGTAAAAGGTCTTCATTAGTCCTGATGGGTGTTGGGGGCAGCAGTGTGTTAATTAATCTGACCGCTTCGATGAAGAAACAGTTCAGAGTCTGGCAGTCATGCTGTGGTACATTTAGCCAGGCAGCAGGAGGGTGAAGCAGAACTCCTTGAGAGGGGTTGGAGCCCATCGAGGAGCTGGTGGCCTTGCAGATACAATCCTTATAGTAAGAGGTATTGATGACAGGTAGGAAGACCTGGATGATCTTCATAGCTCTTTTCATGATCTTCTGAGATGGCACAGTTCCCACAACAGACAGTCAGACAGCTGGTCAAGATGCTCTTTGCTGTCCCGCTGTGGAAAGTGATGAAGATAAAGGGAGCAGGGTTTTTTTTCTCACTGAATCCTTCACAAGAATTAAAAATGCTGCTGGTCTTACTTGGATAAACAGGTGGTGTTTAGAGTCATCCATAATGCTTATCAAAGAACATGCTCATAACATGCTCTGACTCTTCCCATTTGATCAGCATTAAGGTTCTGATTTGAATGACAGACTTTATTTTGACAGCATAACATCATGCAAATGTTACTTCAAGTGAACATTTTAAACCTACCATCAGCGAGTGCAGCATATTTTATATTAAACCATTTGTTTTTGTTTGTGCGGGTCAGTTGTAAGGCCATAAAATAATCCTAAACCTCACCTACATTATAGGGACAAAAGTTTGAGGAAACCTGACCATAAAACTCAGGTGCTTTTTGAACATCCCATACGCCATGTGCTTTTATAATAACCTCCACTCTTCTGGGAAGAGGTTACCCTAGATTTTGGAGTGAGCTTGAGAAGATTTGTGCTCATTCAGCCACAAGGCCATAATTAAAATCAGGTACTGATGTGAGGGTGAAGGTGAGGAGGTCAGTGGTGCAGTCAGCATTCTAATTCATTCTAATAGTGTTCACTTGGATTGAGGTCAGAGGTCTATAGCAGGCCACTCAGGATCTTCCACCCCAACCTACTGTATGTAAACTATATCTTCATGGAGCTCACTTTCTGCACAGGGGCATTGTTATTTTGGAACAGCTTTGGGTGTCCTAGTTTAAGTGAATGGAAAATGTTATTTGAAGAAAAAGACAAGCAATTTAAATGTTGGTGGTTTTAAAACATTAACCAATTCCACAGACTACAGATATAGCTAAAGACCATGCCATTATTCATAATTGATGTGGATAAAAGAAACACTACAATATGCTTACCACAGTAGAATGACCACTATTTCACACATTAAAACGGTTGAATAATAAAACTTTCTCATCAGCCATCAAATCATGTTTGATTTGACACATGTTTTGTTTTTTACGCTGGATGCCCTTCCTAACGCAACCCTCCACATTTATCCAGGCTTGGGACCGGCACTAAGAGTGGCTGGGGTCGGTTCCCTGACCGGGGATCGAACCCGGGCCGCAGCGGTGAGAGCGCCGCATCCTAACCACTAGACCACCGGGGGGCCTATATAAATAAAAAACTATTCAGGCTAACCATTTAATCACCAAGCATCAAGGATTGTGGTAACTATACTTTTTAACTGTTTACTGAACACCTTGTGTGACCAGCATTTTACTCAAATTACCCATGGCTTCAAATGTAAATAAGTCTCTCCACATAAACCAGATATTATGTCATCATCTTGTTAATATAGTATTTTCTCTTTTGTTTTTTACACATTTTATTAAATCTTTTTTCATCTTTGTCTTTTTCTTTTAAATTGATGTTATTTAGATGTCTTTATATATTTGTGTTTTATTTTTTCTTCCTCCCAGAATCAGACTGAAGTTTTTCTCTTCATCTGCTGAGGTTGATTGTTCAGTCCCATCCTGCCTTGTGGGCATTTCTTTTCAAAGTCAAAATCAGTAAAAACACCGGGGTTAAATCAACAAATTCCAGTGCACCAGCAAAACCCACTGCCTTTGGGCTGCCATCTCATGTCTGCATCCACTCATTGATACACTCATGTAGTATTTTGGCCTTAACACAGTGGTCAAGAGACCGGCGCTTATAGCAGTGTAGAGAGACACTGATATTACTCCTTTATCTTGAGTGAGGCAAAAATACATATCATCACAATAGCTATTTGTTATTCTGATGCATCAGTGACATTCTTGCGTTCAGATCAGGCTCTTATCAGGCTCTTGGGGTATCAATGCATATGGCATCACTGTAAGAGAAATATGAGACCTCACTAACTTCTACTTCCTTAAACTTCCACACACCATTTTGGCCCAGCTGCTTCAACAGTCCACCATTAATTACAGATCAGCTTTGTTTTCTGATGTCAAGCAAGGACTGATTATAGCAGATATTCAGTTTAGCACTATATTGTGGATCCGAAGTGGTCCCTGTTTTTGTATTACCATCTGAACAAACAGGATTTGCTTTCATACATAGTATATCCAAGCACAAAATTCAGTGCACAAATAATTATTTATTATTTAATTAAACATCAAATATATAGCTTGAAACACATGCACAGTCATGCATTGTACATATATATATATATATATATATATATATATATATATATAT
>JAAIIK010000101.1:7486430-7497559 GCA_014706435.1 Silurus glanis | reverse complement strand
ATATATATATATATATATATATATAGGCATCCACAAAAAAAGCTCAACTACAAATACATATACACACATGCCCATGGTTGGTGGTGGTCCATAATATATTAAAACTGTGTTAAAACTGCTAAAGCCAAAGCACTTGTATTGCTGCTGCTTTTACAGACCCACTTCAACTTGAGTGATTATTGTGTAATTAGCAGTCCTTTAGAAATTGTTTCACAATCGTGGTCCTGGAGTACCTAGAGTGGTTTTCCCTGCTAACAACTCAACTGACTCATCAGCTACAAATCAAACCTGAACGAGATTGAACTGGGTGGGTTAAAGAACACAAAAACATGAGTCAGGTAGGTTTAAAAAGCCTAAACCAATTTGTGGTTTTAATTAATAAAAAATAAAATAAAATGATCTTAAATCATTTTCCTATCTACCAGCACTGTTGACAAGTGCTCAAGATTTATATATTGGCCCTTTTCCAAAGCTGTCAACACTTCTGCTGACAGCTATTTCTTTTTTTGTTGTTGTTGATGGAGAGGGTGTGGAATATGACAATTTCCACAGCAAGTGCTTCAACTAGCAAAGCATGCTTTGTAACATGCAGGAAAGTAAAGAAGGTGAAAAGGCAGCATGTAATCGCACAAAATCAGCATGGTTATTACGCATCCAAATGCAGGCACAAAAATCATAGTTACGGTTCCAACGTAGGTCAAATCAGGGTCACCACAGAAAAACCTGTAAGCATAAATCGCACAAATAATCAATGATCAGAAAACCAGCAAACCAAACCAGGAATAAGGCAACCACTGAACTAAGAAAACATGAGAACAGGGTATGACTAAAATGATACTCAGATTTAACATATATGAATTCATAATATGATTTTGTGCAGAAATTATATATATATATATATATATATATATATATATATATATATATATATATATATGCAAACTGTCTACAAACAATACAAAACAATCAATGACAGCAGCATGTGCTGAAGGGGTAATTGCATGACATAAACAACAACATTTTGCTCCTCCAGAACATGGTATATTAATGCTAATATTTAAGATATCATACAAATAACACATAGTACAGATAATATTTAATTTGCAATCAGATACCAGATTTAGATGAACAGATTTAGATTTGAATTCACATAAGGAAACACAAACAATTTTTGTCGTTGTTGAACCGTTTTGCGTGCAGGTTGTTTAGTGCATGGTACAGTACTTATTTTCATCTTCTGAAAATAAATGATAGTAGATAAACTACATATTTTTGCTAAATAGGGACTATTTACATGTGGGAACTAAAGCTGAGAGAGTAGATGTTCTAGCGGACAACAGACAACCCATGGCATAGGCCTGGCCTAAGAAATTCATACCTAATTTGCATGCAATTATCTAAATGCTACTTGTAATTTAATGCTGTTGCTGGAATCATGTTGCATAATTGCCTAAAATTAATAGTTTCTTTTTCCCTTGCTCTTATTTACTCTGTGTTCCAAAGTGATTTACAGCAACAGCGATACAGGTTATGTTCAATTATTTAAAATACAATTTCCGGTATATTTATTGTATGTAATTAACAAATCAACATGCATTCAAGACTCTTTTCTTTAACTCCTAACAGGGCAAGACTGATAAGCTTTGAGGAAGAAGCTGTATCATGGACCTTTAATAAATTATCCATAATGTGTCATTGTTATGAACATTAGGTGATGCATTAAAGCATTAAAAACTAAATGTAATCACATTTTCTTAACACCGGATGTTATTAGCATGTGTACATTTTCATACTGTGAAAAGAAATTAGAAGCCACAGTTTACCCTCAACATTCAGCATCTTCAAATTTAACATTTGCAGTTAATCTCTATAACTGAAAATAAACCAATGCTTGTACAGTACAGTATGGTCTTATTTGGCCAGTACCAGGGACTGCATCAGAAGACATAACTATAACAAAATCAAATCATGGAAGGAGGATATAATTATAAGCAAATAAACTATATAAACCATATGCAGGTAAACTATTAGAATCCATGA
Source organism: Silurus glanis (assembly GCA_014706435.1). Taxonomy (NCBI): domain Eukaryota; kingdom Metazoa; phylum Chordata; class Actinopteri; order Siluriformes; family Siluridae; genus Silurus; species Silurus glanis. The sequence goes on along the minus strand of JAAIIK010000101.1, from coordinate 7,495,519 downwards.
AAAAAAAAAAAAGACAAACAAACGGTAAATGTGATCATACAGTATTGTCATGCAGCATGGCTAATCTAAAGCAATACCATGGCAAGTTATTTATCTTTTTCTATGTTCTTTCAAAAGAAGATCAGGAGTGAAATAAATGAATGGATAAAAACCTAAATTAATTAGTGGACTTGTTTAGAAACATGAACTGTTTTTATGTGCATTACAACAAACAGGCTATATCCCAAATGCTCAATTTTAGCATTTTGGAAACGCTTTACTCCTACAAACAGTCCACTGTGGGAATATCAGTCTTTAATGTCTTAATGGAGCATCATGTAAACATTCACCAAAACTAATAGCACTACAGTTCTGTATAACTACACTTAAAGATGAAGCATACTTAATATATTAGGTTTCTTCTCACTGCCATATTCTCCATTAGTACAACTGATTTGAAAAATAAAATCCATATCCAGAAGTAGATAGCTACTTATTGATCAAGGTCAACATTGATTTATGTGCACCCTAGAGACCCACAAATCTCATTTACTTCATCTAGTTACCTTGTAAAAATGTGCACATGTATCAAAATGCGCTGATAACCATCTGAGGTGCCAGTATTCAAACATTAAAATCACTGGGATACAACATCCACATTAAGATTGTAAAGATAAATAAACAAGAAAACCCACACCTGGCAATATTTTGATATTATATTATATTATATTATATTATATTATATTATATATTATATTATATTATATTATATTATATTATATTATATTATATTATATTATATTATATTATATTATATTATATTATATTATATTATTAGTGTGGCATTTTAGGTATACAGTAGGACCAAAAACTATTGCGATATAACGCTTGATGGATAAAACATACTGTACATACAGTAATGCCACATAATTTCCAATAGTGTCTAATACTGTAATTTAATTGTAGAATCCACATTTTACATAGGGACTGTTGAGAGCCTCCTGAGCAGCTGCATTGCTGCTGGTTTGGGAATTGCGTGGTCTCAGATCGCAGGACCCTACAGCATTAGTGAAGACAGCTGAGGAGATCATCAGGGTTTTTTTCCCCCCTATCCTTCCATCACATTGTGACTGACCACACGCACCCCTAACACTCTTCACCTTCCTGCCATCTGGGAAAAGGTACCGAAGCATTCGGGCCCTCACAGCCTGATTGTGAACAGTTGCTTGCCACAAATCATCAGACTCTTCAGTAAGAGACTGAACTAATACACACAAACACACACACACACACACACACACACACACACACACACACCTTTAATGCAATTTTCTGCACAAAAAAACGCTGCTTAATCATTACTAAATACAAACCTGATTCCAAAAAACAAATTGTGAATAAAAAAGGAATGCAATGATGTGGAAGTTTCAAATTTCAATATTTTATTCAATATACAACATAGATGACATATCAAATGTTTAAACTGCGAAATTGTATAATTTTAAAGGAAAAATAAGTTGATTTTAAATTTCATGGCATCAACACATCTCAAAACAGTTTGGACAAGGCCATGTTTACCACTGTGTGGCATCCCCTCTTCTTTTTATAACAGTATGCAAACGTCTGGGGACTGAGGAGACAAGTTGCTCAAGTTTAGGAATAGGAATGTTGTCCCATTCTTGTCTAATACAGGCTTCTAGTTGCTCAACTGTCCTAGGTCTTCTTTGTCGCATCTTCCTCCTTATGATGCGCCAAATGTTTTCTATGGGTGAAAGATCTGGACTGCAGGTTGGCCAATTCAGTACCCGGATCCTTCTTCTACACAGCCATGATGTTGTAATAGATGCAGTATGTGGTCTGGCATTGTCATGTTGGAAAATGCAAGGTCTTCCCTGAAAGAAACAACGTCTGGTTGGGAGCATAAGTTGTTCTTGAACTTGGATATACTTTTCAGCATAGATGGTGCCTTTCCAGATGTGTAAGCTGCCCATGCCACATGCACTCATGCAACCCCATACCATCAGAGATGCAGGCTTCTGAACTGAGCGCTGATAACTTGGATTGTCCTTATCCTCCTTAGTCCGGATGACATTGCGTCTCAGTTTTCCAAAAAGAACTTCAAATTTTGATTCGTCTGACCACAGAACAGTTTTCCACTTTGCCATAGTCCATTTTAAATGAGCCTTGGCCCAGAGAAAACACCTGCGCTCCTGGATCATGTTTAGATATGGCTTCTTTTTTGACCTTAAGAGTTTTAGCCGGCAACGGTGAATGGCACGGTGGATTGCGTTCACCGACAATGTTTTCTGGAAGTAAGCCCATGTTGTGATTTCCATTACAGTAGCATTCCTGTATGTGATGCAGTGCCGTCTAAGGGCCCGAAGATCACGGGCATCCAGTATGGTTTTCCGGCATTGACCCTTACACACAGAGATTGTTCCAGATTCTCAGAATCTTTGGATGACATTATGCACTGTAGATGATGATAACTTCAAACTCTTTGCAATTTTTCTCTGAGAAACTCCTTTCTGATATTGCTCCACTATTTTTCACCGCAGCATTGAGGGAATTGGTGATCCTCTGCCCATCTTGACTTCTGAGAGACACTGCCACTCTGAGAGGCTCTTTTTATACCTAATCATATTGCCAATTGACCTAATAAGTTGCAAATTGGTCCTCCAGCTGTTCCTTATATGTACATTTAACTTTTCCGGCCTCTTATTGCTACCTGTCCCAACTTTTTTGGAATGTGTAGCTCTCATGAAATCCAAAATGACATTTCAAAATGTCTCACTTTGAACATTTGATATTTTATCTATATTCTATCGTAAATAAAATATAAGTTTATGACATTTGTAAATTATTGCATTCCTTTTTTATTCACAATTTGTACAGTGTCCCAACAGTTTTGGAATCGGGTTTGTATTTACATGTGCAGTATTTATTATTATATGGACTTTTTTTTGCACATTTAGCTCTGTGTACTACCCTGCATTGTTACAGTGCTACTGGGTTGTTTTGTGCCTTAAATGTTGTTTGCAGACATTTGCACATGTGAATTTTATGTCGTTTTTGTGTATAGTTCTGTATTTTTTAATTGGGTGTTGTGTTGTGCTGTGTATTGGTGCTGGAGGAACATAGTTTCATTTCACTGTGTACTGTACTGCATATGTTTGAAATGACAATAAAGCCATTACCTTGACTGGAAACTTTAAAAGCTTTAAATTGACACAAATCAGGTGCATTTGTATAAAACCTCCCCCTTTAAAGTTTGCAGGTTAATGCCTAAAAAGTTTACCTACACACAAATAAATGTTCTTAAAAAGGTGTTTGGTTCTGTGAAGAACCTTTGACATTCATGGAACTTTTCAATTGTACAAAAAGTCATTTGTAAAAAAAAAAAAAGGTTCTTTAGACTAAAGAAACATTCGTCCCACTCGATAATCTTAAGGGTGAAGGGTGCTTTATACTTGTCACGTGTATTTTACAGCAGAGTGAAATTCTTTCTTCACATAGCTCAATGATGTAAGGAAGCTGGGTTTAGAGCACAGGGTCAGCCATGTTACAGCACACCTGTAGCTCATAGGGTTAAGGGCCTTGTTCAAGGGCCTCAAGAATGGCAGCTTGGTGATATTGGGGCTTGAACTTCTGACCTTCCTATCAGTAACCCAGAGCCTTAACCACTGAGTTACCACCTCCTAATGGAACTCACATACAATGTATAATCTCTTACATATACACATACATATATAATCTCATATAAAGCTGGTCATTAAACTAGAGTGAATAGTTTGAGACAAAACTAAAGTAAATTGGTAAACCCTTTTAGGATATTTCGGGTTTATGGCACTCACTTCCGGTTTCGTAACACTCATTTCTTGGTTGGCAGCCATCTTGCTGTTTGTCCCTTGCCACTCGGCACACCTTAAACAGTTACTACCTGCCAGATTATTTCGCCGGATTGCCATCCCCTGAGAGTACTCTTGTCACCCTGCCTGTTCTGATTCCTGTTTCCCAACCCTGTCTCTGATCCCTGTTTCTGCCCTGGCTACCCTGATCTCTGGTTTTGCTTTGCCCTTTGTTGCTCTGTTTGCTGGCTCTCTGAATTTTAGACTGTTTTTGGATTTATTCTGATGGATACTTTTTTATTAAAGCCTGTTTTCTTAATACCCTTGTGGCATCCTGCCTTTGCGTCCTCCCTTCCAACTACCCACTTACTGACAAGTTCATATATACATTAATACATTAAAAATGACCGCTATTACCCAAAACAAACAGATACATTTATATTATCATAAACCATCCATTATATGATATGCTGAACCCAAATGTACCCTTCTGTTGCCAATTTTGCCTAAATGGCCATTTAATTTTAGACTGGATTGTTGCCCAGTATGATAATTGCATTGTCAGATAACGAAAAAATATAGATACTTCTGTCAGGCTTTAAGATCACTTTCACTGTACACTGTGAGCCATGTTATGAAGGAGCTAGATAGATCACTAGTAGATTATAATGCTAAATACCGTTTTTTTTTTTCATTCAGATTTTTTTTTTTTGTAAATGTTTATTTTCTATATATAAAGCAATACTAAATTTTACTATTCATTTATACATGTTTGTGTAAGTACACTCCCCATCTACTTTAATGGGACCACAGGTACACCTATGAATAGTGTAGACATCAACCATTGAAATAGGAAAAAATGTAATTTGAATGAGCTTGACCATAACATGATTGTTAGTGCCAGGAGAGTTGGTTATAATGTTTTTATAACCGCTCTTCTCAGTGCACAAACCAAAACTATGAAGTCCATGGAATTGTCTGTAGACAGGTTTGGCACAGATCTGGGGAAGGGTACAGAAAATTTTCTGCAGCATTGAAAGTCCCAATGTGCACAGTGGTCTCCATCATCTATAAATGGAAGTAGTTTGGAACCATCAGGACTTTTCTTAGAGAGGGCTGCCCAGCCAAACAAAGAGAACAGGGGAGAAGGGCCTTAGTCAGGGAGGTGTCCAAGAACCCGAAGGTCACTCTGAAAGAGCTCCAGCATTTCTCTGTGGTAAGAGAAGAAACCTTCCAGAAGAACAACCATCACTGCAGCACTCCACCAATCAGGCCTGTATCATAGAGTGGCCAGATGGAAGCCACTCCTCAGGAAAAGGCACATGACAGCCTGCCTGGAGTTTGCCAAAAGCCACCCGAAGGACTCTCAGACCATGAAAAACAAAGATTCAACTCTTTGTCCTGAATGCCAAGCATCATGTGTGGAGGAAACTAGGCACTGCTCATTATTTGACCAATGTCATCCCTACAGTGAAACATGGTGGTGGCAGCATCATGCTGGCGGGATGTTTTTCAGCGGCAGGAACTGGGAGACTAATCAGGATCAAGGGAAAGATGAATGCAGCAATGTACAGAGACCTCCTTGATGAAAACCTATTCCTGAATGCCCAGACCTCAAACCGGGGTGACGATTCATCTTCCAACAGAACAACGACCCTAAGTACACAGGCAAAATAAAAAAGGAGTGGCTACGGGACGACTCTGTGAATGTCCTTAAGTGGCGCAGCCAGAGCCCAGGCTTAAACCCGATTGAACATCTCTGGAGCGATCTGAAAATGTCTTTTCACTCACATTAGCTGCTAAATGTTATTTAAAAACAAAAAACATTGTTAGAGAGGTGGTTGTGGAGGTGGAAACAACTTGTTCACGAGCTGATATAAGATGATAGAAAGGCACAAGAAACTATTATTGACAATCTGCACAAATCTGCACAGAAAAGCATCTCAAAATGCAGGTCTAATCAATCCTTGGGCAGCTGGGGTATAATAGCAGAAATGTGTATATTGTCTGTTTTTTTTTTTTGTTTGTTTTTTTCCATTAGATTTTAGATACAATTTGTTTCTTTAAAATTTTGCACATATATTTAGAGCTGCAACTATCGACTATTTTAGTAGTGTAGTACCGATTATTCCATTGATTAATCGAGTAATCGGATTAATCGGATTAATAAAGAAGTAATTTTTCTTTATTAATGAACATTACAAATTATACAGGAGAACATTTTCAAACAAATCTTAAAACGGATAAATAATTTGTTTCCTTTTTAGAAAAATTAACATTTTTATTGCTGAAATTACATAAAAATATATATGAAAACTAAACCCATTTAGTGCATCTAATTGCCATATTACATCAAAATGCATATATAAAATATAAATTCAAAAATCTAATATAAAAAAAAAAAATATTTTAAATTACTTTAAAAAAGGTAAACACAGCAAAACCTAAAACTAAGGCATACATCAAAATAATAGTAAAAAAAAAATATAATAAAAGCTAAACACTGCATTTATCTTGTTCAACACAACATTGAAGTTTAAGCCTTATTACAGCTCAGCCATGACATAAGCCTTTTCTTTATGCTTTAGTTTGAAATTATCCCAAATTTTCTTTTGCCTGAATCTTACTGCCCCCCTCTGTTTTCTCCCCATTCCTCCATTTTTCATTCTGCAGTGTCTTCTGTGTTTATCTGTCCAGAGCGGTCGAGAGTTTAGAGGGTGGTGCATCAGTGATAATGGTTCATGGGAAACACAGTGCTCCGTGTGTAGTTAAATGAGCTAAAGAAAGCATTGAGGCAAATAATTTGCCTTGATTCCTTTTTGTGTTTGAATTTCTCAATTTATTCGAGGAATCGTTTCAGCCCTACATACACTATATTGCAAAAGTATTGGGTCACGTGATTTTGGAGCATTGCATTCCACATTTAGTCCCAATTTGCTTATATACAGTAATGCCCCCATGTCTTCTTGGAAGCAGTTCCACTAGATTTTAAAATGTCCTTATGGATATTTGTGTTTATCAGCCACAATGGTATTATAAAAAGCAGGTATTGATGTAGGTGAGGAGGCCTGGGGTGCAGTCAGCATTCCAATTTATCCCAAAGGTGTTCAGTAGGGATGAGATCAGAGCTCTATAGCAGGTCATTTAAGATTTTTCTCTCCAAAGCATGTGAACCATATCTTCATGGAGCTCACTTTGTGCACAGGGGCATTGCCATGCTGGAACAGGTTTGGGTTTTTCTAAGTTCAAGTGAATGCAAAATTGTATTATATTGCATCTTAAGATGTCCTATATAATTGAGTGCCTCCAGCTTTGTGGTAACAGTTTGAAAAAAGAACCACATATGGAAGGAAAGGTCAGGTGACCCAATACTTTTGGCAACATTGTGTATATTAGTCCATGTTTACCAGGTATACCCCCTGCCCTTTATGACTCTAAATAAAATCAACAGTATCAGCAGTCTGAGGAGCATATGTTAGACTGACTAAAATGACTCTAACTAGCATGGCACTAATCCTTATGATTGCATCTCATCATGAGCCTGAGCTTGAAGTGTGCTTTAATGTGCATACTGTAACACCCCCCCCACCCTTCAAACATTCCTGTGTAATCATATCCTAAATTCGCTTGATGGAGTTTAGGCTGTAATTAAATCGCTAATCACAATTATTTCCTGATTCTCCCTCCCCATTTCCGGGAGCTTGGGATATTTATGGGTGCATTGTAATTGACAAACACATGCTGCCTCTTGAGTAACACTGAATTAGCCAATTTGGCGGAGCCATTTTTCCTCATTTTCCTCTGATTAGCTGCCGGCACTGACTGAGAATGGAATGAGCAGAAATAAAGGAATGTGCCGTTCCAAGAAAATATCATGCAGGTATAGATGCAGAAAGAGCCTCCCAGAAAGTGTCATGCTCCCTTCAGTGGCTCATTTGCATTTTAACGAGGGCCCCTGACAAGACACATCATTTTACATCTCAATAGGCAAATTGTTATTACCTGGATTAATTTTTTCTTAGCACAACACATGATGGTGAGTATGATACCTTGTTAGTTTGTGTGCAGCAGGTTCAAAATCAAAGTTTCCACAGTTTGTGCAGATGAAAACAAATACACATTTTTGTAAACATGTTATCAGGGTTTTATGGATTACAGTATTTTAGATCTGAGGCTCATGGAACACTGAAACAAACAAACTAGTACTGATCTGTAAATACTTTTGAGATATCTTTTTCTTTTTTAATTACAAGGATTATACTGTAGTTTCTCAAATAAGTAAAACAATGGCAATACATTAAATGAATAATTCTGCCAAAAAAACGTATTTATAACAAACAATATTGTGATTGTCATTTTTTATTATTTTTAGCTTTTAAGTTTAATTTTGTCCATTACAAATTACAAATTTTGTGCATTTGTGGACAGACAGACAAATGCTAAGGTGCTAGGGTCTTGGATTGGATGGTGTTTATTGTCCGCATTGTCCATGAGTTTATTGAGCTTCCTCTTTTCTACATCACCTACAGAGAACAGCCCAAGACAGAGACAGCCTTTCTGGTCAGTTTGTTGATCTCTTTTTGTGCTACATCTCCAACATTGATGGTGCTGAGAATGCCAGCATACTGTTGCACAGACAAGTGCACTGGCTTGCTGCAAATATGAAAGGACCTGTGCATTGTAAGAATGTAAAGTCAGCTCATCTCTTTCCTGTACACAGCCTCTGAGTTGACCTTCAAATCCAGCATGTTGTCAAGTTAAACACCAAGGTATTTCTAGGTTTCAGCTAGCTCGTTGTCCTGTACTCGTTGTCCACCACCGTTTCCTTGGTTTTGATTAGAGATGGTAAAGTTGTTGATCAGTTCTCTGTGCTTCTCTTCCTACCCATCCCTGACGTACCTCACTGCCACAGAGACTTCTGAAGGGGGCAGAAATGCAACCTCTGAATGCTAAATTGAATGTCTTTGGTGTGCAGGGTGAATTGGGGGTGTCAACGATTGTTGTAGTGCTTTATTGCAGCTCAGTATGTTCTTGCAAAAAAACAAGATGTTTCCCATGACTGCTGTACATTCTTCTTTTGAGGGCTCGGTTTAAAGAGGCGCTGAAGGAGCCGCTCAGCTGTTTGGCATAAACCATCAGTACCTTGGAAGTAATTCTGTCAGACCCTGCAGCTTTTTCAACTGTCTCTTAACCTGGCTGGTAGTGACAGATAGGGGTGTGTGTGTGTGTGTGTGTGTGTGTGTGTGTGTGTGTGTGTGTGTG
>JAAIIK010000101.1:7462137-7486420 GCA_014706435.1 Silurus glanis | reverse complement strand
GTGTGTGTGTGTGTGTGTGTGTGTGTGTGTGTGTGTGTGTGTGTGTGTGTCTGCCGGAGTGAATCCTTTAAGGGAGGTTGATGGGTGGGTGGGGGGTGTAGTTTTTGGATTTTAGAAGCCCTCTAAATAAAGCAGTGGAATAAGAAGGGTAAATGGTAAATGGTAGATCAAGCGATGAGAATTAGTGTAGAAGTTAGAACAGGATCTTGGAAGGAGTGGGGAAAGGTGTCATGCTACAGACATGTTGCCACTGGACTTGTTTACAGCCTCCCAGAAGCCTCATCATAACATGAACATGAAGTATTTGGGATATCACAAGCCATAGACCTTCAGCATTAAAAAGCTGTGCCTTTCAAAGCAATTCTAAAATACAGCTGATAAGTAGAAACAACAGAATGTCATGTTTTATTAATCCGGTGTAATATATTTAGTATCATAAAACAAAATAAATGATTTAGTTTTGTGCTCATTGAGTAGTCATTGGTGTGCAATGCTTACATTTTGAGATAGTAAAATAAAAAATATAAAAATAAATAATATGCTAATATATCTGAAACCATGCAATGTCTGTTTGCTTAAAAAAAAAAAACAAATAAAAAAGTACTTCAAGGCCATTTGATGCATAAACTCAATACCATAGGGAATTGTTTTTTATTTCATAGACTACTTTTTAATTGTTAATATAGAAATAGAAATAGAAAATAATTAAATAAAACAATTGCATTCATTCTATAATTTATCCGTTTTTGGTTTTGGTTTCACAAGATGATCCCATATAATTGAATCAATTAAGCCTTTTTTCTTACCTCTCTCTAGTTTGAGTGATGTGTGGAGGAGAGGCTGCGACCCTGTCGGACACACATCAAAACTGCTATTGCGTGTGATGAGAAGGGATGAAAAGAGTAATGAGAGTGTTAGAAAGAGGGGAGATTACAAAACACCTAGCGACTGATTAGAAGAGGTGCGCCAGGGTCATCAGGAACAGATATATTCCTCTTTGTGCACATTTTGGAGTACAAACGCTTTGCCCCTGACAAATTAACCCTCAGCGTTAAAACAGTGTGGGTGCTGGACACAGCACGCCTAATATATGGCTAAGGGAATTAAAGAATGTGGCCCAGGTCAGCTCGAAGTGTCAGTCTGCCTAATGGTAGTCGAAACACACCTTAGGATACAACAACCGCAGAGAAGACTTGGCCAAAGTGTCTTCTACAGACTGTGCAGGCCTAAATTGCCTATAACTTCTAAAATTTTATCCAATAACAAATTTCAGGTAGTGGTGTAAAGTTTTGTTTAATTATGCCCTACTCTCTTTTAATCAAAACTGGACAGGGCCAGAGTAGAAATGAAGCCTAAAGAACAAAAGAAGCATTAAAGTGGTTACTTAAATTGGTCTGAATGACACTGAATAAGTTCAAGTAACCTACATTTATATAACTTGTTCATTTTCAGTAACTTGGTCAGAATCACAGTAGACAAGGACAACATACAGTTAAATCCATATGTGCACTTTTCCGCTGCCGATTTTAAGGAATATTGGAGAATTATAGTGATATACAGTAAATAATCTTAAGAGAGAAGTGTCTATCAGCCAGTTCTATTAAAAGTAGGTGTTGGAAATGCATTTTGCATTTTTTCTTTTACCCTCTCTGCTGCTCACTAAAACAGAGAGCACTCATTAGTCAAATACCACCATCAGGTGTCTACTGCTTACTACTTATTTCATCCATTTAAATTTACTCTCCATTTACAAACCGGTGCTTGACCATGCCCCAGCTGCCACATCTATAAATGTCTGCATTGAGTATTATCCACTTGAAAAAAAAAAAGCATTTAACTTTGTTTGTATTCTCTTTAATATTAAGATAAACTAAAAAAAAAAAGACCTATCCCGCTGATGTATTGGATTTTCTCCATACGCCTCAGAGTGTTTCGGGTCAATTGTTGCTGTACATTATTAATGATTCTTGACAAACTACATCAAAATTAAATGCATAATAAACGTGAGTTACTTACATGAGTTTTTTGACTAATAACATAGTTAGTGTATTGTTGTTATTAGCATCATTTTGGCACAAGATCAGTTGGCATCATACAGTTAAGGTCAAACGACATTTAAACTCAACTTTACACATTTCTGGTTACCATACTGTCTTAAATCATACACCTGAAGAAGCTTTACAAAAACATCTGGGAATTTTACATACACCCTGCTCTATAAGATTTACAGCAGTGCTTAGTGATGGCCATTGTTAAGCCATTATGCTATTAGCCACCTTATTTTGATACAACTTTAACAGTATGCTTTGAATTTTTGTCATGTTTAAAGACCTACAGTAGTTATGATTAAGATTTAACTTTTTTTCTTGAGGTGTTGCTTCAGTATTTGTACCTATTTTTAGTTTACCAGTCTCTTTTTACCAGTAAAACACCTAAACAACAGGATGCTGCTAACCATTTATGTATAAATATGGGTTGGTGTTCTTCAGATTAATAGTCCAACTCTTGTTCCTCCATACTGTAAATAGTGCTGATCATTATGTTGAAACTTTTTGATTATATCAAAACCTCAGAGAATATGTAAAAAATACTATAAGTTGAATTCTCAGTTCTAGCAGGCCTGTTTTTACAATCCAATCCATCTCTCTCTTACCATGAGAACTGAGAAAAAGCAGTTTGCACCTTGGTCTCTAGCTCCACCACATCACCAATGACAGTAAGTTGGTTATTGATGAATAAATAAATGAATGGAAACTCTTTTTTGCTATCATTGCTTATTCTATAACTTGATTTTATCAGCATGAAATATTTAAAGACTGATACTAGAAAGAGTCAGAGAAAGTTCTCTGCTGAGTCAGACTAATAATGCTGTAAAGAAAAAAAATGCAGTGGTCTAAGGCAATTCAGTTTATTGTACTGTCTTTGATTGCACTCTGAATTCTGAATGAGTGAAAGAAACATAAATAAATGGATTATTATTAGCTGTTTGGAAGTTTGTCTACTTGCAGGAGCTTCTGAATCAGCTGTATTGGGGCACACAATCAGCTAATTGTTATGGAAATAATTTTGGTGGCGTGTTCATTTACAATTATTTCGGTCACTGAAGGGCATACAGCTTAATTACGCAACCAAATTACATCCCCACAATAGTCAGTGTAATCCTAATGAACATAAATGGCTTAATGTAAATGTATATTATTGCTTTATATTTATATATATATATATATATATATATATATATATATATATATATATATAAAATCTATAAATCTTTATTTTGCATTGAAATAAACACACACAGAATATAGAATCATTTCAACATAAAATGTGTGCATTTAAAAGCACATCCTGTTAAACCACTGTCAGAGAACCAAGAGTTATTGATTTTCTGACTCAGGGTATGTCTCAAATTACCAAAGGGTGAATAAAAACATCTAAGGGTTTAAAACAGGAGGGGTATTAGTTTGGAATATTTCAGAGGATTGTAAACACACATCTCTGATGGAGTCAGCTCTGTCTGGGAAGAACTCAAATGATCATAGAAAATATGCTTTATTAATCTTAGGTGGTGAATTCCAGGGTTATAGCACAGAACAGACATGATGCAAAAGATGACACATGACAAAAGACAATATAGCAGCAGAGTATTAAAGTTGGTTACATTAATAGCTATGCAAATACACTAAACGAATGAAAATTTGTTGACACCTGACTATAGGACTTATGTGTGCTTTCTGAACATCTCATTCCATATTTTCTCCATTTGTTGTTAATAATGTGTGGTTAAAGAGATTTGTGCTCATTTATCTACAAATCCTACAAAGTCAGGTACTGATGAAGGACGAAGAAGTCTGTGGTTCAGTCGGCATTCCAATTCATGCCAAAGGTGTTCAGTAGGGTTGAGGTCAGAGCTCCAAAGAAGGCCACTAAAGATTTTCCACTTCAACCCATGTAAACCATATCTTCATGGAGCTAGCTTTGTGAATCCTCAGAAAGTAGAGTCGCTGTTGTGCCTTTTATACTAATGCTGTAGTGTAGTCCAGATGAGATTATCAGCAATATGTGTACCCAAGAACCTGAAAGTGGTGACTTTTCCATACAGTCACCATTGATGTAGATCGGTTTAGGAACAGCCATATGTTTGCGGAAGTATATGATAATTTCTTTTGTTTTGTGGTGTTCAGGAAGATATTGTTTTCTGAACACCATGCTGACAGTTTTTGGACTTCATGTCTGCAGGCTGTTTCATCACCCTCTGAGATGAGACCAATCACAATTGTGTCATCCGCAAACTAGATAATGCTGTTAGTGGGACGGGTCCTTGATGTGCAGTCCTGAGTGTAAAGGGCAAAGAATAGGACTCAAAACACATGACTGTAAGAGTGGAGCAATCTGTTAGAGAGTCTATTTCAGTGGTTGGGAAAGTCCAAGATTATAAAATTTTGTGACTAAACTACTCGGAATCACAGTATTGAAGGCAGAGCTGAAGTCTAGGAAAAGCATCCTAATATAGTTCCCCTGATGTTCAAGGTGGCTTAGTGCAGTTTAAAGAGCAGTGACAATAGCATCTTCTGTAGATCTGTTTGTTCTGTAGGTGAACTGATGAGGGTCAAAAGATGGTGGGAGAGTAGCTTTGATGTGCTGTAGAACCAGCTTCTCGACACACAACATTACCGGCTTGAGGCCATATGCAACACTTTTTTTCTGCAGTAGGATGATAGTGGCAGGCTTTAGGCAGGATGGTATGCTGGATGAAAACAATGATAGGTTGAAGATCTTGGTAAAAACAGCAAAGAGCTGGTTTGCACATTCCTTTAAAACCCATCCTGTCATGCCATCGGGGCCAGCAGCTTTCCTTGGGCTTACTGTTTTAAACACATGCCTCACTTCATGCTCCTGCACTATGAGGATGTGGTTGTTGGAAACTGATAGAGATGTCATAACAGTCTCTGCTGCTATTACCTCATAGCTTTCAAAAAAACAATTAAGTTCCTCTGCTAATGAGGCGTCCCCTTCAGAAGTCATGCAATACCTGGTCTTGCAGTTGGTTACCGTATGTGCTGAATACCTTGCCACACCTGTCATGTGTTGTTGTTGTTGTTGTTAGTGAAGTGATACTCAATGTTTCTCTTGTAGACCATTTTAGCCTCCTTGATACCTCAACTGGTCAATCTATCCTTGATCTATCTTTGATCCTAGATAGCAGCCCGGCAGTAGCATGCAGCGGTCTCTCCAGAGCAAAAATGGTGCTTTTCGTGTCTTTAGCCAGAGATTTTTAAGTATATGGACACCAGAGACAGTTGTGTTCATGTATATGACCATCAGATGCTGTTACAGTACAGAAATCATGCAACAACCATTTTTCATAATGATGTACTAAATAACCTTCACACCTTCATCTTGCTGTGACCTCGGCTACTCTGCGTCGCATGATTCCTGTGGCCGGTAGAGGGGACATCGGAAGTGGTGCATGAGGAAGGGGAATGTGTCCATGTTAGGCTAAAGGCTAACCCTAGCTGGCCGGCTCTCCCGTCCATTCTACTTCTACATCCAACTCCAGCTGACCATGTGGCAAAAGTTTAGAGACTGATGCATCTTTGTTTTCATGGAGGTGTGTCTCAGCAACAGAGTTCCAGACGTCGACATCCAACTAAACAGAAATGTAGCTCTGCGTTAGGATTTGCAGTGGTGGTGTGTGTGTTTATATCAACACGGAATGGTGCAAGAACTCTGTGCTTGTCTCCAGCTACTGCTCATCACTAGTGAAGTTTGTGACTGTCAGATGCAGACCATTTTATTTAGCCAGGAAATATACCACTGCTCTCATTGTCAAATTGTACATTCCCCAAAGCGTTAATGCTAAGTACATTCCCCAAAGCATTAATGCTAAGGAGGCACTGTGTAAACTCTATGGGGCTATTACCGACCTGCAGAATGCTCTACCCGATGGACTGTTTATTATTGCCAGAGATTTCAACCATGCAAATTTCAAATCAGTGCTCCCTAAATTCCATCAACATGTGGACTTTGCAACGAGATGGGGGAACCACCTGGATCTTGTTTACACAAACAGCCCCGGGCGTGTACCGTGCAGAGCCCTGCCCACACTTCGGCTACTCACATCACATCTCTGTTATGCTAACTCAAGCATGCAGACCACTCATTAGACTCGCTAAACTGATTCTGAAATAGGTGAAAACCTGCCCAGCAGGACACACCTCTGCTCTTTTCTCTGGACTGTTTTGAGTGCACATACTGGGAATCGACTACAAACTACTGCTACTTACTTACAAAACACTAAATGGTTTGGCTCCCATGTATCTATCCAGTCTTCTAACACAGTACTCCATCATGCTCCCTTCTTCTAGTAGTTCCTAGAATAGCAAAGTCCACTAAAGTTGGTAGAGCATTCTCACATTTATCTCCTAAACTTTGGAATAGTCTTCCTGACAGTGTTCGGAGCTCAGACACACTCTCCCAGTTTAAGTGCAGATTAAAAACATATCTTTTTAGCAAAGCCTACACATAACATACGTCACATATCATAACCTTGTGCTCCAGTACATCTGATCACATCTGACCCCGCAAACATCCCGAACCATCTAGAGACGTACCAGTGCCAATTGGATCCCACTACATGTGGAGTTTTTATATTAGACTTCCTTGAGTGTTTAAAAGCTCTGTCATGGAGAAGCTGGTGTTTGATCTAAGATGATCGCAAATGTTGAGTTATTTTATGAGTTACTCAGTAGCTCCTAGTTTTATAACCACAAATACTGTAGCGAGAACATTACTTATAATCTTACATTCCAGTGCTCATGTTAGTTTTTACTCTCCAGTGTTCTGTATTGTTTAAAGATTTATAATCACACTCTTGATGTCACCCAAATGAGGATGGGTTCCCCTTTTGAGTCTGGTTCCTCTCAAGGTGTCTTCTTCATAACATCTATGGGAGTTTTTCTCTGCCACAGTTGCCATTGCTTGCTCATCAGGGATAAATGCAAACTATTCACCTTAACTCTTAAAATTCTGTAAAGCTGCTTTAAGACAATGTCTGTTGTGAAAAGCGCTATAGAAATAAACTTGACTTGAGTTGACTTGACTTGACTTGACATGTTTAGGGAGGCTGCAACCAATGGCGATTCCAACAACTTGAAGGAGTACACATCATCAGTGACCAGCTACATTGACAAGTGTGTTGATGATATGACTATCTTCAAGACCATCACTACACTAATACAGAAGCTGTGGATGACCGCAAAAATGCGTGCACTGCAAAAATCTAGAGACTCTGCTTTCAGAGCAGGGAACAAGACGCCTTTAAGAACTGGCAAGGGCCAAACCTGATTGTGACAGTGATGCCTCTCTCGCAGATGCGCTGAATAACTTCTACAACGTGTTTGAGGTGCAGAACAACGTGCCGGAAAGGAAGACCACCCTTTTTCTTAACGACCAGGTGCTCTAACCACGGTTGAAGTAAGGAAAACTCTATGCAGAGTTAAACCACAGAAGTCTGCTGGACCAGACAACATTCCTGGCAGAGTGCTCAGGGAATGTGCAGAACAGCTAGTGGATGTCTTCACTGACATCTTAAACAACTCCGTGAGCAGTGACATTGTTCCTGCAAGCTGCTTTTTGAGGAATTAACATATGATTTATCTTGTGAGTATTAGTGCAGAAAACTTCTCAGATGGAGAATTTGTCTGCAAACTACTTCAGTCTGATGGCTGCAAGAAGAAAGAATTTTACAAAGCTGTTTCTTTCTCCACAAAGAGAGAAGTAACTTCCCATTCAGTGTGCTCCTCTATGATTGTTGGATGGAGAGGGTGAGAGTAATTGCTAATGATTACAGTGATCTAGGACAGTATCCTCTTCTGTCTTCCACTGTGTCCAGTTATGCCAAGACATATCCTAGATCCAATGCAAAATAGACATGGAAATGCCAATAGTTGAAGATAGTTAGATAATCTAGGTAAAAAGATTTATCGGAAAGATAGATAAACAATTATGTGAGATATTCACTTTATCACATTCTTGCCAAAGGCTGTACCATTGTAGTCACTTTACCCACACATTACAGAATATCAGGATATTGTTATGACATAGTGAGCTTGAGTTTTTGGAATGAATGTCTACCAGACAAAAATATTTCCATTGAATATCAATGGAAAAGGTCTAACCTGATCCATTGTTGGTGTTCGTGTAGCATCTTCTTCTATGTCCATATGGGTTTCTTTTAGGTTCTCAGGTTTCCTCCCACTATCCAAAACATGCATATATAGATTGGTGTGGATGTATGGCTGTTATATTTACACTAGGTGTGAACGATGTTTGTGTGTGCACGGTGCCTGTGATAGATTGCTGTACCATCCTGGGTAATTTTTCCAACGTTACTCCTAACCTTTCTAGAGTTAGAATTTGAATCATCCATGACGGAAGATAAGCACATGAATAGGTTCTGTTATCTGAAGAATATATGAATGTGACATCACAGGAAGGAAGTTAAAATTACATCTCGATGAATCACCATAATAATCCTACACGATCGCATTCGTGTCTGCATTCTGGGTTCAAATTTACAAGGGATTGTTCGAACAAATAATGATTTTGAATGAGAAAATGTTGCCTTTAAAGCAATTTATTTACCCTAACCTTAACCATTTACAATTTCACATTCCTGTCTTATGAAAAGGTTAATGATTTTTTATTCATGCTAGGTGAAGTCACTGTTTATTCCAATTACCATCAGCATATAAATTTTTGTTGTAATTTCATATGCAAATACTGAAAGCGGGGTTGTTGGTGTGTGTAAAAACATGATGCTAACAGGACAAGGCTTGTTGTATTTTTGAACTTGATTGCAGTTTGGGGCAAAACCATTATTGTACCAGTGTTCGGCATGTGGGCCGTGTTAAACGAAAAAGCTTAACACATCTCTATTACAGTGGTAGCAATTGTTAATAAATTCGTTCACAACCACAAAGTAAATTTCAGATCTGTCACACAATGTGCATTTTGGCAGCAGCTGTCTGTCATTTACTCTCGCTGAATAAAGGCTGTTAAGTTTAATTGCATATTTTCAGAAGTGCATTTCAGTGTATCTCTCAGGGACTGTAATTACTGAATTCAAAACCGGGTGTTGATAGAAAATGTCCTATAATGTAGAAAGCCCACATTATCTTACTAAACCTGACTGGTGAAATCTGCAGTCTCTTAGAAAGCCTTTTTAGTTTTCAGGCTTGAAAATATCCAAAGCCATGACTAAGATACATTTAGGCTACTGCACTACTGAAGGATTTTTAGTTAATACATATGATAAGAAAGAATAAAGAATAAGCTTTTGACCAATTTTGAGTTTTTCCTTCGAATAATAAAATGATGTGAAATATAATTTTTTGTTATGGTTATTTTATTAAATTGCCTTGACTTCTTCTTGAGAGGAACACATCAGGTGAGAAAACAGTCAGTCTACACAGTTTGCTATGAACATTTGGTGCCATTCATCATGTCTTGGAGCAATTCAGTTCGCCTACTGATGTGAAAATACATTGAAATTTTGGACAATTCATTATTAAATCAATTACCTTTAACTATTAATTACAAACGGTAGAAGAAGCTTAATGGTTAAGACTTTGGGTTACTGAGTGAAAGATCAGATATTTAACACCACCAAGCTGCCACTATTGGGCCCCTGAGGAAGGCCCTTATGCTCATTGTATCATGGCTGACCCTAAACTCTGACCCCCAAACATTCTAACAAACTTTGTTTTTCCACATGAAAGTTTGACTTTTAATTTTTTTTTGTCCCTCAAACAAACTCTAATAATGAGAGGGTACTTTGCTTGCTGTCTCATTTAATCAGATAATACTGCATATTAAGCAGAATTAGGAACCATTTAGCAAACTGCATGAATCCCACTATAATTCAAATCACCAGTGACAGTACTCTTTAACATATTGCCATTTGCCTATTGATTGTGCATTTCTCAATCCATTTAATGAGAAATCCATTATTCAAAAAAACTAAAATTTTTCACTCACATTATTTATTTTTAAATTTGTAATCTGTAGCAAACTCATTCAGTTGTAAAGGCTTCCTTCGGTTTGATAAAGAGGAGAATGTGTGGTCTGAAAAAGCATCCTGGAAATGTTGCCAGGTTTTCAAATAAAAAAAATAAATTTTAGTGTATCTGCTGGATTCTGGTGTTTAAAAATGTTTTGAATGACACCAGTCAAGTCCCAAACTACTGTAAGTGAATCTAACCTCTGAATCCCTAACCTTATTTTCAGTTTGGACCATCCTGGGAGTTTGAAAGAACATGTTACAGCATATGTCATGGTCTGGAAAGCAATACTTTGACATTGTAGGTGTGTGCTATATAGAAACTCTGCTATAACTTGTATGTGACTGTATATGGTGTGTGTTGCTAGGTCTTGAAGCACCCTGGATGAAAATGTCCCATATTCATGCAATGCAAGTTACCAAGCATTAATAATTCTCTCTCCTATTTTTGCTGACTCGCTTAGAGAACCTCTTACCCCAGGCGTTGTGTTAAGCCTTCAGACATAGCACACACTGGCAGCTTCCTTATAACCTCTACAAGAACCCAGACTCCAGCTCTCTCACATTACTTGCCCCCTTCCTTTCCCCTCACTGCTTGTCCTGCTCTGCTAATTGCCTGTAAGGGTTATGTTTAATGCCTTGGACTAAACACTATTTTCAGTTCCAACGGAGCCTCTAATTTGATTTGAGAATATTTTAATCATTGCTAACTTTTTATTTATATAATTATTATATCAGTTGTTTTTTTTTTTTACTTAGAACTTATTTAATGCTTTAATGTAACGTCATATTTTATTGTACAGCAAAAAAAAAAAAAAATGATGGTATTTCTTATATTGACAACATTTTTCACATTAAAATTTTTCCTTATTTTCAAGGGATTAAAGACAAAGGTTTGTGTTCTAAGTGATGGTCTAAACGCTCTAAAAAAAAAAACAACAATTAATACATTGTCAACCCCAATGATAACTACAAGACAAAACACTACAGAATGTGAACTACATTCTGTCAGGATTAAAGACCATGAACAATGTTTTCCAGCAGCCCTGCACTTCCACATTTTGATCATGTCAATCTCACACACACCTGTTTCCACACACAAATGTACTTAGCCATGCACAGCCCTTCAGTCTTTGTCTTGCATTTCTTTTTCATGTTTTTCTTCATAGGTATTCAAGCCCAGATTTGGGTTCTTGTATTTAGTAATTTCATGTTTCGTTTTTTTGGCAAGTTCACAAAATCAAAAATATCGCCACTTGCATTTACTTACTTATAACACTTCAGTTACATGAAAAGCACATACGGAAAACTTAAGTGCTTAAACAGCTGCAAACTTAATTCTAAATACAGCTAGTTTCCGAGTTTCTGTCCGACTTTTCGACTGGTCCGAAGATTTTCTCTTATAATGACAATATCAATACGACAAAATTATACGTAGCATGTAGCAGTGTAGGTGTAGTAAGATACGTTCGGATGCTGTCAGGATGTACGCATCTTCTGCCTTGTGAGATGCCTCAGTTGTCTCTGTGTTAGAGCGTGTACTTTTCTTTTACTGTGTTTTGGTGTTTCAAACAACAATTTTGGCTCTTGTCTCTCTGCTCACTGATTAGTCTCATCAACTACAGGTTTTGCTCACAAACCACATACATATACATTTTGAAATCCTCATGCAAAGCTTTGAACTGTGTTTAAGCTCCAAAGAATGACCAAAGCCAGCTAAAATGGAACTTTGTGTGTGTGTGAGAGAGAAAGAGAGAGAGAGACAGAGAGAAAGTGAGAAGATATATATTCCTTCCCAGTGCTTGTTCCTGTGCAAGTGGCAGCCTGGAGGACGTGGCTGACCCGGTAAATTACGGCCTCGTAAGGTTCTGCATATATTTCCTGGGAGGAAAAGAGGAATGTGTGCGTTTCACTCCTTTTGATTTATGAGTTTGTTCATGATGGTCCAGGTGCAACCTTGACTTTTCAGCCTATCAATGTTAAATCCAGTCTCTGCTACTTAAGGTAATATACTACTTTTTTCAAGGTGGAGACAAGAAGGAAAACAAATGAGCTTTTTATAATCCCATACAGTATAATCCTATTTCACATAAAAGAGCTGCCCTTTTATTTCATATGATGTAATAATAAACACTATTAAGGCCAATGGTTCAAGTTCATTATAATAACCATTCTATCAGTAAATAACAAATTAGTCTGTAGTACATGTTTTTTTTTAACAGCTGGATGGAGTCAATAATCTGAATAGATTAAACAGCAAACAAGTGAATGAAAAACCGGGTAGCTGGAATGAGTGATTGGAGACTATGGAAGCGTTCAATAAGCTACGTAGGAGGAAAAGTGAATCCATTTGCGCTGAATGACAGAAGGTGATGCTTTCTTATTTCTCTCATTGCTCTGTCATTTTCTTTCAGCCATTTGTTTATCATCATGCCCTAGAAGTTCATTTGTATCAGAAAGAAAATCAAGTGTTATTCAACTTCCAAGAGAAGAACATAAAGAGATTAATGTTGGTTTTGATGCAGTGGCAGAAAATACACTTCCTCATTAGCGATCAGTCCAAAGCTCACCGAGGATCAAACGTGGAGGCAAGTCAGACTTTTGTTCTGCACTGTGTCTGTCTGAACGTCCATTCTTACATGAGGACGCATTACAGTTAATAACTCATGCCGTGACTCATACTATCTTTCATACTTTTGTATGTACTTTCATACGCTTGCTTTCACCCCATTTCCCCAATTTCTCTTTTTCACCAACATTGCATAATGTAATTAAACTATCAGTAGATGTTTAATATCAAATAGATATTCTAAACGCATTATAAACACTGTCAGCTCTTGTCATTCTTTATCTTTATTTGCAAACTTCATAGTTGCTAACATGTAGTAGACAATCTTTTGCTTTCACTTTATTTGAATGCTTTAGTTTAGCTAATACTTTTCATTACCCAGGCTCCCAAAATAGGGATTGTGACCCCATGTTGAGTCACTTGATTTACAAATGAGTTCTGCAGAACAGAACAGAAACTCACATTCTCCCCAGTTTTATTCATACATTTTTTTCAAACAAATATTAGAAAAAACACGTTTAACCTTGAAGACACATTGGATATTGAAGACAGATTTTGTGTGCTAATATTATAAAATGTTACTGGAAAGACACAACCAAACAAGCCACGTTTAAATCAAGAGAGTAAATGTTATTTAATATTTTTTCATTTTCTTGTGTAGGAATTCAGCAACACAAATAGGCAAAGTCAACCTACCGTTGTATAACAAATAAGCAGCTCGGTGGTTATGATGGTGGATTTCTGATCAAAAGGATGTAAGGATGTTGATGACGCTCAAGACGACAGTCACGACAACAGTGAAACATATTTGAGAAAGGCAGAGCTCATCCAAGTGTTTAACACTGCTGTGCATGAAATTGCCAAACAATTTATAGCTCGACTTGGAAACCAGACAGACAGAGATGCGTTAGCTCTGACATTCTACCTACTAAATGTCACATTTAATCCACCAGATGGACAGTTCATGTAAACTGGTTCATTTTACTACGTTTTACATATTGTTAAAAGACAGAGAATTATCATGTACTGACATTCACTTTATAGCCTGGTTCATGATAGTGTATGAGTATCTACACTGGAATATACAAATAAACTGCCATGCTTTTTTTAAACCTTTTTTTTTTTTCTTTCCTCTCTTTTATTTGTTTTTCTTGCACTTCTTGGCCTCTCCCTCATGATATATTTTCTGTCTACCCCTTTTGAGTTACTTCTTCCCTCTTTTTTCTTACTATTGTCTTATCTCTTTTTTTTTCTCCCTCCCATTCATTTTTCATCTTTTTTTCATTCACTCTCTCTTTATTTCATTCACCCCCCCCCCTCTAAAAACTCCTGCATTACTTGCTTGTTCCAATTCTTCCATTCATCATTCCCTTTTTCTTTTTCCTTACCATATTTTTTTGTTTTAATCCCTGTACCCAAATCTCTCTCTCTTTCTCTCTCTCTCCTGACATTTTTTTTCTGTTTGTCCTTTCCTATTTCTCTCTCCCCTCGCTCCCTCTTGCACATCTTTGGCTTATTTTTGCTCACTATCTCAAATACCCTCATTCCATTATTTTTCACTCTTACAGTCTTTTTGGCATACAGTATCTCCCAATGTCCATCTCTATTTCTCTTACTTCTTCCTCTTTCTGTCCCACACTCTTGAAAAAACACCCCCTGTTCCTTCCACAGCCAAACCCTCAAACACACGCCCTGTCCCACATCCTCTCTCTGAGTCTGTCTGAAAGCACTGCTGATGTACTGTACATTTCTGGGAAGCTCGGCTCATTTACAAGCAAATCAATAGCTCCAGGTTCTCCAGCTCTTATTGCTCATCTATGATTGATCTTTTAAGAGAATTCTGTCTGACAGCCTCTTCGCACAGCATGCATGATTAGAGCACATCTTAGCTACGGACCCTAGCATTTATTAAATAAATACTCATTTTCTTCCCATTGGGTCCCAATGCCAAAGACGTCACAGAGTGTCTGCAGTTTATTTTTATTACAGCGTTATTATCTCCAAACCCCCCACCATGTGATAACACTTTGATAACACTTAGAATAATGATATTCTATATATCACACATCATTTATCATTAATAACTATGGCCAAATCATTAGAAAAGATGCTGCTGATGATGATGATAATAATAGTAATAATCATCATTTTCATGATGGGTGCCCTGTAGCTTACAATCCATGTTGCTTGAAGCTAATGCGAGTTGCTGACTTTGGAGCCATCTAGCAGGCATCGAACAACATCTGCATATCCTTTGATTGGATGGTCAGAGCTTACAAATCACATCTGTAGCAAAGTGCACAAGTTCAAATATATTTGTGTGGATTTAACAGCTGTTTTCTTTATTCATACAAGTCATTCATTTCTTCATTCATACAAGGAGAAGAAATTAATTTGTTCACAGATATACTTACATTTATAAGACAGGCATTTCAAGAAAATCTGGACTTGAGGAAAGGTCAGCCAAAACAGTTCAAAAGACTTGTTAGGCTTCTACAAGAACCAATTCTACTTTTGCGTTTTTTTTACAAAAAAGGTTTAGCACAAAAAAAAACGCACAATTTGCCTTCATTTCAAATCCCCTTTAAATGCACAGAAAACCCGAAGTCATTTTATGAGGTTAATATTTATGCATCTGCTTGAAAATATGTTTGTGGGCGATGCAGTTGTGGCGGCTATGAAAGGAGATTTGTTGAATTGAGTATGTTGGGTTTCTTGCTTTAGCAATGGCATTCATTCTTGCTGAATGAGATACCTGTTTGTGATGCAGCACTCTGTTGTACTGCATCTCTCTACAATATTGATGGTTTCTATAGTTATGGCGTCATAATGCTGCTATTAAGAGGTGGATTGATTCATGTAGGACACCGCTGAAGACCTGGGTGTGAAATGCATGGTCCACCATTGTTATTAATAGTATGCAGAAGTCTTTAAGTTGTTCTTTAAGTGTGTATGTGTTTATTACTATCGATTCCATTCTCTTCTTTCTTGCACCATCCATCTACCCACCCCATCTCTTTGTTTCTCCCATTCTGTCTTTCATACTGTTTCTTATATTCTCTTTCTTCTGCACCTCTCCATTGTTCTCTGTCTCCCCCTCTTTTTCCCTCCTCCTGTAGCACTTCATCACACATCATGAATAAGTCAGTGCTCAATGTCCTTGCACACCCAGAGACCTGTGACACAAATACTGGATGTTTGTGAAGTATTTCCCATGTATTGTACAAAGCCTCTCTGTTAGGATGTCACATCCATAGCTCAATTAGTTTATTTTTTGCCAGCCCTACCAGGTGCATAGGTACAATATTCATACACATTCACCAGTTGTGGATATTTAAATGCACCATATGTGTACAGGAAATGCAGTACACTCTACTATTTTCATTACGGAGTTATTCTGGTGTCCTGCATAAGTGCAGTGTATGGTGCTTTAAGAAATGCCCTCTCTAACTTTTGTACTGCAAATACTTTTCAATGGGGAGCTATTTGACGTTTAGGCCTTTAGTCTATAATAAATATATAAATGTTTTCAGTAAATTTCAAAAGCGCACCTGCTTTCAAAGTTTATATAAAATACACACATTTACGATTCCCTAATAATTTAACTTGATACATAATTTGGGCTTAGACTGTAAATAATGCTAGCTAGTATCAAGTAGCATTTGTAGCATTAAAAAAAAAAAAATAAAATAAAATATATATATATATTTCTTTTTTTTCACTACACTGCTTTCAAAAATCAACCAGATGTAGAAGAGCCCTTAGTAGGCATCATTTTATGCAAACATTGGATCAAGACTTGACATGATGCCTTCTAGCCTTTGAGTGCTGCCTGAGTAGGCAACATCTCTCACTACTACAAACCCTTATATTTTACTTCAGCTCTCCTCTAAAGTTTTGGCCCTGCCAGCTTTTATTTATTTATTTTTGTTTTGTGATTTTGTTTTTTGATCTTCTCTCTTCTCCAGTGTGCATCCATATGGATTACAAGATGAATCTGGTTTATTTATATACTTTTTTTTATTATTGTTGTATTGAAATTCCCCAGTAAAAGGTTTCAATATAACACTGTTCAAGATATTTCTTTTTTCCTTACAAGTTTGGTTATCTAGCCCCACAACGTAACACCAGGCAAAATTTCTAATGAATCACAGAAACATTCAAGCAAACATTCAGGCACAGTTATTGTTCATGTTAAGCTCAGCTGAACACTCAAGAGGGTTTGTACAAGCACAGGGCAATCATTCTTGAATAAAAAAGACAAGATGAGTGAGCACTTATAAAAACCTCATTTTGTTCAGCATTGTTAAAACAAAGAAACTGTAATACCTGAGCTACACTATAAGGACAAAAGATTGTTAACCCCAGACCATATATTTGTATTTGCTTTCTGAACATCCCATTCCACATTTAGTACCCATTTGCTCTTATATTATACCGCTCTCATTCTTCTGGGAAAATGTTCCAAAAGGTTTTCAAATGAGCTTGTGGAGATTTGTGCTCATCCAGCCACAAGGGTTTTAATAAAGTCCGGTACTGATGTAGGAGGCCTGGGATGCAGTCAGCGTTCCAATTCATCCCAAAGGTGTTCCATAGGGTTGAGATCTCCAACCATAGGGTTAAGAGCTCCAAAGCAGCCCATTCGTGAACTTCCACTCAAATGTAAACCATATCTTAATGTAGCTCACTTTTGTACAAGGGCTTTGTCATGTTGGTACAGGTTTGGGTCTTCTCATTCAATTAATGGACAAATTTAATGTGACCGTATCCAATAAAATGTGTGCTTGGAAATTTGTGTTAACTGTTTTTTGGGAAGAGTCTCATGGGACTTGAAAAATGTGGTGTCCCAATATTATTGGGTCTTGATCATGTAAGTCACTTCACTATATTAAAATAAGTGTAATGTTATAAATGTGATTGGTGGTCATTGTTCATGAGGTTTTATATAAGAAGTCTTTAGAGTGTAGATAGACACTTGTCTTGTAACGAGACAGGTGTAGATGCAAGTGCAAAGAATTTTAATAATGTTCAAACATATATGAAACAACACAGCAAAACAAAATACGTAACAAAAATAAATGAAATAAAAAAACAACAAACTTAGCATGAATACATTCCCTGGTAACAAATACAACCATGGAGAGACAAACACGAGACAAAGAATACTGTGAATCTACAGTATATTCAAGTGCTAATGAACGGTAAATGTGATTCACACATTCAGGCATGCAAACAATACCAACACGTAGTTCAGCGAGGTGCAATAGCTGATAGGAACCATAGTTCTAGTCCATAATCCTGACATACCTTAATTCATAGATATTTTTTTCTTTCACAGTTGTGGTTAGTGACCTAGCATGAGCTAACCTTTTCACTGTTATTGGTAAATATTTGGAGATATTTGGAGGCTGTAATAGTTAAAAAGACTAAAATAATTTGTTATAATAAGATATTACTTTCTAAAGCACAACAAGACACAGCTAGTCATTAAGCATTAAGTATAAAGCTGGATAAAAACTTATTTGTGCAATCCAATTTTATGCAAACAACACAATACAATGGGACATTAAATGCATTGACAGGGCAGCATCAATCAGTACAGTGTGAAGTGCACATATACTGAAAAAATAATTTCATGAGCTGAACACAAATATCTAAGACGTTTTCTATGTACACAAAAAGCCTATATCTCTCAAAAATTGTTCACAAATCTGTCTAAATCTGTGT
This sequence comes from Silurus glanis, assembly GCA_014706435.1. Classification (NCBI taxonomy): domain Eukaryota; kingdom Metazoa; phylum Chordata; class Actinopteri; order Siluriformes; family Siluridae; genus Silurus; species Silurus glanis. The sequence goes on along the minus strand of JAAIIK010000101.1, from coordinate 7,468,061 downwards.
TAGTGAGCACTTCTCCATTGCCAAGATAATCCATCCACCTCACAGGTGTGGCATATCAAGATGCTGATTAGACAGCATGATTATTGCACGTTTGCCTTAGTCTGGCCACAATAAAAGGCCACTCTAAAATGTGCAGTTTTACTTTATTGGGGGTCCAGGGGGGTCTAAAACCAGTCAGTATCTTGTGTGGCCATCATTTGCCTCACACATTTTGATTAATCCGTGAAGAGAACACCTCTCCAAAGTGCCCAGACGCCATAGAATGTGTGCATTTGCCCACTCAAGTCAGTTACGATGACAAACTGCAGTCAGGTCGAGAGCTTGATGAGGATGATGAGCAAGCAAATGAGCTTTCCTGAGATGGTTTCTGACAGTATGAAAACTGTGGCTGGTCTCAGACAATCTTGGAGGTGAATATGCTGGATGTGAGGTTCTGGGCTGGTGTGATTACACGTGGTCTTGTTAGGCTGGTTGGATGTACTGTCAAATTCTCTGAAACGCCTTTGGAGACGGCTTATGGTAGAGAAACTAACATTCAATTCACAGGCAACAGCCCTGGTGGACATTCCTGCAGTCAGCATGTCAATTGCACGCTCCCTCAAAACTCGCGACATTTGTGGCTTTGTGCTATGTGATAAAACTGCACATTTTAGAGTGGCCTTTTATTGTGGCCAGCCTAAGGCACACCTGTGAAATAATCATGCTGACTAATTGCCATCTTGATATGCCACATCTGTGAGGTGGATGGATTATTTCGGCAAAGGAGAAGTGCTCACTAACACAGATTTAGACAGATTTGTGAACAATATTTGAGAGAAATAGGCCTTTTGTGTAGATAGAAAAAGTCTTAGATCTTTGAATTCAGCTCATGAAAAATGGGGGCAAAAACAAAAGTGTTGCGTTTATAATTTTGTTCAGTGTAAATAGCCCATATAATAATAAATACTGTGCATGTAAACATATAGTTTAGAGTTTTATAACAGTTATATAGAGTTTTGCAACAGTTTTTGCAAAATAAATCAATTGAGATCATTTCAGATAAGTCTCCTTGCATTTACAAGTAAATGACTTCTGGAAAGAAACTGTTACATGGTCTGGATGTAAGAATGTACCTTTTTCCAGATGGAAAGAGGGTAAAGAGTGTGTAAGGGGTATGTGGTCAGCCAAACTGCTGGTGGCTTTGCAAATGGAACATAATGGATTGAAGAGAAGAGACCACCATAATCTTCTCTGCTGTCTTCTCTTAAAGTAAAGATTCTGCTGGGTTTTCTTTGTTATGGTGATTGTGTTAAGGGAGCAGACAAGGTTCTGCATCAGGTGAACGCCAATGCATTTTGTTTTATTTTATCTACATTCTGAGACAGTTTGTTGGTGTTACATCAGATTGTTTGCCTCAGTATTTCATTTCTGTATGTATCTCCATTCTACAAATCCTACTAATTTGTACCTGTTGACCCAAAAACACTTTTGTATTAGTTGTTTTACTGTAACCAGTGCAGTATTTACTGCAAAATCCTTTAAAAATACAATAAAAGAGCAGTATGTTGCTATTAAATATTGTACACTATTATAGTACATTTACAAAATATTCATTATTCATGGAAATCTTGTAATTTTGGTGAAGCCTTTTGACGTCTGCTTCTGAGTACATGTAAATTTATGCATGGGAAGACTAACGAAAGCACTTTAATGCACAGATTAGGCTGTCAAGTTTATATTGCCTATTTATTTATATTTACAGCATTTAACAGATGCTCTTATCCAGAGCACGAGAAGTGCTTTGTAATCTGTATCAAAAATATATCCTTATCCTACTTCACTGAGTCAGGGAGGAAGAATACCATCAAGTTAAAACCTTGCACTTGTGAAATCCGGTTTTTCTTCTAAATGCCATTTATTAAAGGAATATTAAATATATATGAGAAAAAAAAGAGAAAGAAAGCAAGCCAAGAACAAATCCATATATTAAGACAAATAAGACCAGTAATTTTATTAAGACAAAAGAAATGCCTTCTTATAGACAGAGGACAGGGCTGGTCTTGGCATAGCCATAAGCCGTAAGTAAATGTCTAAGCTGACTAAAGATTTAGCACATGCTGCACATATTTAGGAAGGGATATTCCAGTATATATATTTTTTTTTTCAGAGGATGAAAGTTGGCTTTTAAATCGGTTCTTTTTGCCATGGCATCTTCTTTAAATGTTGTGCCGCACTTTAGAGCCAGCACTAATTCACCTGACAAAACAACGTTGTGCCTTTCCTGTGCATGTTCAAGTGTATGTGCTTGGATTTCTGGCACATTTTAAACAGCAAGATATGTGGTAAGTTGTCCTTTAACTTTGGCCTTTTTATGTGCTGTTACACTGTTAGAAAATATTTCTTATTGGTGCAGGTGTGTGTTTGTATTGCTTACACTTCTGCCTCTATGAAACCCCTTTTCTTTAAGACACTTAACTGTTATTTCCTGATTTCAGCCCTATGTTCACTGCAACTTTTATTGGGAGTGACAAAGATGGACAGGATTAGAAACAAGTTAATTAGACGGACAGCGCATGTAGGAAATTTTAGTGACAAGGTGAGGGAGGTGAGACTGAGATGGTTTGGACATGTGCAAAGGAGGGACATGGGACATGTGCAGAGGAGGGACATGGGGTATATCAGTAGAAGAATGCTGAGGATGGAGTTACCAGGAGGGAGGAAAAGTTGAAGGCCAAGAAGTAGGTTTATGGATGTGGTGAGGGATGACATGCAGATGGTTGGGGTGAAAGAGGGAGATGTAGAGGACAGGGGGGTATAGAGACGCATGATCCGCTGTGGCGACCCCTAATGGGAGAAGCCAAAACAAGAAGAAAAAGAAGTTCACTGCAACCTTTATGTGGTTTTGTAGGATGTTAGGAACATGCTTTGAATTATATGGTTGATTGTATCAACAAGAACGTCTTTAGGTTACGTATGTAACCCTAGTTCCCTGAGGGAACGAGATGCTGCGTCGAAACACTTTGGGAACGACCTGCGTTGTCCACACTCTAAATCACGTGTGAAATCCAGCCAATAGACAAGTCGTGACATCATCGGCAGGCGATGTCGCGTAAACCAGAAAGCTAAAAAATGGCTGAGCGATTGTAGTGACATTAGCTTCTGAAAAATAGAAGGTAAGCGCCGCAGGGATGCAGGGATTATGGCCTGTTGACGCAGCATCTTGGTTCCTCAGGAGACTAAACTTACATATGTGAAGTTAAGACGCGAACCGAAACCGTGACTTAAAATCCGAGAAATTGGCGAAACTGCGGAACTGAATTAATTAGACGGAGAATACCGAGTGCCGAGACGGGTCGAAAATGCCGAGTGACGCGGAAGAAAAACTCGCATAGCAGGTGCACGCACGCGGATTCAGAATGCAGTGAGATTTGGAAATGCGATGAGAGGGAAAACGCATCAGCAAATGGTCACCTCAGGGACACTGATGGTATGAAGAAGTCTCTATCTAAAGACTCAGTGCCACTAAATTCTGTGTTATTTTTTTGGAATAATATGCAATCTTTTAAGGTTGTCAACCTAATTCACTCTACTTGAGCTGAATTGAACAATCTCTGTAAGCTTGTACGAACTACCAAATACAAGAGCTGAAAAGTGATTTGGAGTTGTTCCCTGTGTCCCCTGTAGTTGATTAATGCTCTTTTCGAGTTAGAAGCAGATACTGGTGTGTAAAATTCCCACATAACTCGACAACATACGTAACCTAGAGACTGCCCCGCAGGCGGGATAAATTAAGCCGCAATAACGGACACGTAAACCTTCAGGGTGAACGGGACTAACCCTGTGGCAAACTGTTCCTGCAAGAACTCCAAAACTGAACCAACCGAGCAGTTGATTGGGTCTAACTGGTGGTGCTCACACCACTTAAAAAATAGCTGCCATCTAGTGGCATATTACCTTCTCGTGGAGGGAGCTCTGGAATGGAGAATGGTCTCAACTACCTCAGTAGAGAGACCAGCTGCTAGAAACTGTGCCCTCAGGGGCCACAGCCATAGCTTCAATAACTCTGGGCTGGGGTGAACTAGGGTTCCCCCTGCCTGCGAGAGAAGATCCCTCCTGGGATCAATTTCCCAAGGAGGTCCCTCAATGAGGGACAGAAGGTCCGCAAACCACGGTCTGCCCCACTAACGAGGTGCCACCAGGAGGAGACGTACTCCTCCTGGCGGATTCTCTCCAGAACTCCCAGGAGCAGCAAGATAGGCGGGAAGGCATACAGATGTAGCCTCGGCTAGGCGTCCAGCCCCAGTGGGGCTGGGTGAGAGAGAGAGAACCAGAGGGGACAGTGCGAGAGCTCCCGAGTCGCAACAGATCCACCTGAGCTCTGTAATATCTCTGCCATATCTTCTCCACCACCTCGGGGTGGAGCTTCCATTTTCCAGGTCTCGGCCCTTGCCTCAAAAGGGCGTCTGCTCTCCGGCCTGGGATGTCTTGTGGTGTGTTGTGGTGATCTCTCAGGTCTTGGAGGAAGTGTTTGAGTGCTATAAGCACAGCCATCATCTCCAGGCAGTTTATGTGCCATGAATGATGTAGCTCGTTCCACCGACCTTGGGCGGAGCAGCCACTCATGACTGCTCCCCACCCCATGAGGAATGCGTCCGTCGTTAGCGTTACGCGACGACAAGGCACTCCCAGGACGGGGCCTTGAGACAGAAACGTGTATTCTCTCCATATATCTAAGCTTTGAAGAGCCCGCCTCGAGACCTTGATAGTACGGAGTGGGCTGCCCCCTCGGGAGAACCCTCTGTCTGTGAGCCACCACTGGAGGGGTCTCATATGGAGGAGGCCAAGAGGAATCACGTTGGACTCTTTCGCCATGAGACACAGCAGCCTCTGGAACTGCTTCACAGTGAGTGGTTGGCCTTCTCTTACTCTCTCGACTGTTGTGAGAATGGCTGCAGTCCGGGCGGGAGACAATCCTGCCGCAACACGGTCGAGTCCCACACTACGCCCAAGAAGTTGGTTCTCTGCAACGGGCAAAGCACACTCTTCCCTGCATTCAGTCTTAACCCCAGCTCCTTTATGCAGGTGAGAACGATATCTTGATGCCGGTCCGCCTGAAGCTCTGATCGAGCTAATATCAACCAGTCGTCTATATAGTTCAGAATGCGGATGCCCTGAAGGCATAGCGGGGCTAGAGCTGCATTCATGTACTTTGTGTAGGTGCAGGTTGAGAGTGCTAGGCCGAAGGGCAGAACCGATATTGGTAAGCTTCTCCCCCGAAAGCAAACCTCAGGAACCTCCTGTGAGCAGGAAGGATGGCTATGTGGAAATAGGCGTCCCTTAGGTCTATTGTGACAAACCAGTCCTCGGACTTGATCTGTAAAACAACCTCTTTGAGGGTAAGCATCCTGAACCTGAGCCTCATGTGTGAGTAGTTCAAGGAGTGTAGATCTAGGATTGGCCTCAATCCACCGCCCTTCTTCGGAACAATAAAGTACTGCCCGTATTAGCCTGACTCTCTGACTGATTGAGAACCAATTCAATGGCCCCTTTTCCTCAGGAGAGTGCGTAATTTTTGCTCCAGGACCAGAGCCTGCTTGGGTCCCACCAGGGTGGGACACAACCTGTTGAACCGGGGAAGAGAGGACCCGAATTGAATCAAGTAGTCCCTCTCTATCGTATGCAGGTCCCACCGAGATACGTCTGGCAGTTCTTCCCAACCTGCCAGTTAATCTCTCAAGGGAACCAGCCTCTCGAGGCTGGCCCCTGACCCTCCCAGAGTGGCTGGAGCAGTGCCCTGCAGTCGTTGGAACCTCCTGAGAGGTGGATGTATGTCTCTTGTTTCAACACTCAACCAACATTCAACAAGCAACATTAGTTATGCTGGGAAATGCGCTGAGGGGATTTGAGACAAGATGTTGGCATAATATATAATATTATATATATAT
>JAAIIK010000101.1:7429023-7458502 GCA_014706435.1 Silurus glanis | reverse complement strand
AACACACCCCTTTCAACTAATTGCCCAATTGCACAGCCTTACGAGCGTGCATATCATAAATGATGGGTCTTGTTTGTTTTCTGAGAATCTACTGCACCTACTGGTAACTTGTTTGTCACGTAGCAATAAAAAATATACTAAAAACCTGGATTAATCTGGTTAGTCACATTGTACTGCTATTATTTTGAACATAACTGTATATAGCAAAAAGTAAATCATCCTTAACTCAAATAAAAGATACTGATCTTTGTTCTCAGTCATGTTTCATCCATGTTAGCCCCATACTTCTTGTTGCCTTCTGCCTTGCTTGTTGTTAGCTTCATAGGCTAGACTATGCCTGTGATGCTTGATAGCCAGGAAATGTTACACCAGTGGTTATTTTTAATAATAATATAGACATATATTTATATATAATATAATAATCTTTTATAATTATTTATTTACAATTACCCTTAATAGTTCACTGTAGTAAAATTAAATTAAACAAGCAAAAGGTAGCAAAGAAACTCTCAGGGGTACATTTGATACATTCTTTCAAATATCCAGATCAATGATTTGTTGTTAAGGCCATTAAAAGCTTGCCAAGGAATGTACTTAATTTCACCCATATGCATTATCACAAATTTTGCTTTGTAATTGATAGGGTGTAACGGTCCCAACAATGACCCCTCCGCTCAACCAGAGGGAGCAATCACCTGAATTCTGAAACCATCCAGATCATAGGGCACTTCCAGCTTTTTAAGCCATGCTCACGCTACCCACAACGCAAATTATTGTTAGTTCTTTCTACATACCGAGCCGTTCATGTTCATGACTGTTTGTGTTGCAGACTCTGTTCTGTTCCCTTGACTTTGACGCTTTCTGTGTTAATATGGTTTGTTTGCTCTGTGAATTGATCTACTTGATATTTGACTCTTTTGTCTGTTTTCCAACTCTGCCTTCAACCCTGCTCTCTGGATTTGTGTGTGTTTTAATAAACGCATATGGATCTTACACAGCCCGCCTACACCTCAACCTTACATAGGGCTAGTAATGAGGATGACAGGTTGGTTTACTAATGTCAGTTTTTGGTGTAGTTGAACCCAACTACTAGCTCATTATGTAAACCCTAAATGGAAATAGACAATGTTACATTGAGCAAGTTAGAACCCTTTACTTGTAATCATATATAGGGCATGAACAAGTTAAATATACACTATACTGTATAGCAAAAAGTATGCAGACCCCTGGCCCTCATACCCATGTTACCATGTATCTCTTGCCACAATCACAATGGATAAAAGTGTTGGGGTGTTCTGTAGGATTCCAGGCAGACAAACCTAAAAGTAATCATGAAAAGTAAAATTGCAATAAAATAGCATCTGAATGTCCCAAATTCCATCCTCTTTCGGCTGATTTTTGTCACCCACTTTTACAGCTCTTTTTCATCTCCCTCCTCCTGTGAAGAGTGTCTTTTCATTTTGCCACAGTGTAATTCTGCCAGTGTCATGCTCCTGTGATCCATGCTACTGGGAAGAGATTAAATCCAGGCACTCCATTCAATATTTAAAATTTAACATTTTATCCTGGACAGTGTTGAAAGTCCAGACTTCACTGAGGCGGTGTGACGAAAAAGCTAACATGGAGACTGGCACCACTCAACTAATTTGACATGATAGACAACATAATGCATTAGGCATGATGCTGGTTTGAATTGCTGGTTTAATAATATTCAAAAAGTCACATTTTAAAATCAACAAAGTTCGTTCACTGGGAAAACATGTATTGTTAATTTCAGTTCTTTTTTTTTCATGTAAAAGAGATTGCATTTATTGGTTGAAAAATATGGAGTTGAAATTTACAGGAAATAAATATACCGTAATTTCTGGACTATAAAGCGCACCCTTATATAAGCCGCACCCACTGAATTTTACAAATATTTTTATTTTTAACATAAATAAGCGAACTGAAACTGAAACTAATTAACTTCACACAGGCTTTACAGAAAGAGAGTGTCTGTTACACGGTGTAACGGGTGAAATATGTTGTGGCTCCTTTAAGAGCAGAGCGGCATTTTGGGAATAGCACGTCACTGCATTCTTCCGGTATTACTGCGTGTGTGTGCGCGTGTGAGACTGAGGATTATGTCCTTATTATTTTCTGATGCTCATTTCTAGGTTTCTTTGACTAACCCATAACGCTGTTGCCAAGAAAAATAAAAAAGCACGCGTTTTGGAAACCTGTCTGTGCTTATATGATTTCTGTTGCAACTGGAGTTTTAGTGAGCTCTCCCTTGACCCAGACTCAACGCGCTACAACGGCTTGTATCTAAACAGTAGCCGACCAAGTAAGTCATTGTTCACTGTCTTCCTCCTTCCTTTCACAACTACAGTGGTACCTTGACCTACAAGTGCATTAATGTACGAGTTTTCCGAGGTACGAGCGGTCACTCGGTCGATTTTTTTGCTTTGTTACGCGAGCAAAAAATTGAGGTACGAGCTCGAGACGCCGCTGCTAGATGGCGAAGCGAAGCCAGAAAGCGAAGATTGTGACGAAAATTAAGATAAGCAAAGAAGAAAAAGTTACACTTTTAAAGTTTAGGGATACGTAGTGTAAAGGAGTGATAGTAAAAAACGAGTTTTCCCTCCGCCTCCGCTTATCGCCTCTACACATACACCCCCACCGGCGTTTTCGTTAGCTCAAGTCGTCTCATCTCCAAGGAAAATACACCGAATAAAACCTTATTATATCTTTACATACTCTTTCTATTATGTTTTTATACAATATTTGTTATTTAGAAATGTATTTTCCAATTGAATAACATGAAACATAAAAACGGGGTGTCATTTTGAGGGTTGGAACGGATTAATGCCATTTTAAGTATTTTCAATATGGAAAACTGATTTGATGTGCGAGCAAATTGAGATACGAGCTCGTCCACGGAACGAATTAAACTCAAGGTCAAGGTACCACTGTATTTCTCTCTGGAGTTTATCTTTTGTCATCGGCGTGCGTTTAAAAATCAACACCGGTGAAAGTTTTTCACAGGTGAGGTGCGTTTTTTCGTTTCCGTTCGGAAATTTCATTGGTCTAATGTTATGTCGCTCAGTTTTTTGGCTTGAAGTTTGTGAAACCGGGAAAAACCCAGGAAAAATCCATATATTAGCCGCTTCGTTGTTTAAGCCGCGGGGTTCAAAACGTGGGAAAAAAGTAGCGGCTTATAGTCCGAAAAATACGGTAATTATTGTTATGTCCCAGTCTAGGGCTGGGGCGCACAGTGTGATTAAAGGCCAGGGTGGTAGATATTAGGTGGATGGGAGTTTATTTGGTATATGAGTGATAAAGAATGGAAACACAAACACTGAGGTATCTTAAAAATGGGAGATTTATTGTAAAATGTGCAGCACCGGGATGGACTTGAGGGTGGACCAAGGCAGAAATTAATGTAACATGTCTGTATTATGGTTTAAGCATGCAGATATCAGTAGTCTAGCAAAGTGTTTGTTTGTTTTTTTTTATATAGAATGCTTATACTAAATATTAATAATCCAGGAGTTATGTTTGGAGTAAATAAATGTTTTGGCACCCCACATAGATAATTATTAACCTTATAAGTTAGATGTTGATACATCTTACCTATACCAGTCGAAATAAGCAATATTCTAACAACAAAGAATTACAATTCACAATATACACTGATCAGGCATGGCATTATGCCATTGTGACATTATGACCGGTGAGTGAATAACAGTGGTCAACTCTTCATCATGGCATTGGGTGGGATTTATTAGGCAGCAAGTGAAGATTTGGTTTCAAATTTGATGTGTTAAAAGCAGGATGGGCAAGCGTAAGGATTTGAGCAAGTTTGAAAAAGGACAAATTGTGATGGCTAGACAACTGGGTCAGAGCATCTTCAAAACTGCAGCTCTTGCGGGCTGCAGTGTTCAGTGTCTTTTAAAAGTGGTCAAAGGAAGGAACAGTGGTGAACCGGTGACAGGTTCATGGGTGGACAAGGCTCATTGATGCACGTGGGGAGCGAAGTCTGGCCTGTGTAGTCAGATCCAACAGACGAACTACCGTAGCTCAAATTGCCGATGAAGTTAATGCAGTTAATACTCGACAGGTCAAGGTTGTTTTGGCAGCAAAAGGGCAACCAGTAGAATATTAGACAGCTGGTCATAATGTTATGCCTGATCGGTGTACATAGTGGTTCAGAGGTATGCTTCTCACCTTTAAGGTTGGGGGTTCAAAAATGGTGTGCCTGGAGTTTGTATGGTCTTTACCATGCTTTGGGGTTCCAAAAGATATGCATTTTAGTTTAATTATGATTTGTAGTAGCTGGTTCTCTCTCAGGTTGTTGTTTCCTTTCACCTACTTGAAAACCTGCTGGAAACTTGGAACTACTAAATTGTCCTTTGGTGTGCACATATGTGTATTTTAATGATAGCTTTCTTGTAGACACATGTACTGTAGAACTCCTTCTGTTACTTTGTTCTTTTGTCGTTGACAGTGATTTTCATTAGTTACTGTATCTTTGTTCAAAGAAGATTTAAGTGTAAAGAGATTTTGTAACACTACTTTTAACTGAAATGACATGGGTTGTATCTCAGATGGCGGATGATGTATAGGTTGAAATGCAGTCAGCTCTCAGTGTGAAATACTGTGATAATGTTCTTATTTTCCTATGAGTTCGACTACACATTATGGATCAACTGTTGGAACACCAAAAAAAAAACACTTTTTATGCATTATTAGCCCTGCCTAGAACTTTACCATATGTTTGATGTTTATCCCGATTAGCATCTTGTTCCTAAATGTGCTTTTTATGAAACACATTTTTAAAAAAAACTATGCCGTTTTTTTTTTTGTGTATGCCAACAAGAGATTTAATATAAGCAAACTGTATTACCCAAATAAATATATCATCCAGGCTTTAGTGTGCAATTAAGACAGTTAAGTTAAAAGCTTAACTCTTACTGCAAACATTCAAAGCCAACAAAATGCGATAGGCTGACAGGCAAATGGCACGAGATACAATTATATTACTGCAATATCACATAAGCTGTCCATTCAAAACCGGAAAAAGCTGCACGTTGTTCTTTCCCCCATGGATAAGTGTTAATTAAGATTGTGAGGCATTTCTTGATGTCTGATGTGAATCTCCTTCACATCTCTGCATCTGATTGATCCTAATAAATAGGCACCACATGATACCATCTTAAACGAATCCCTGCAATTGAGCATTTAATTGCTTCATTTGCAATTATTCTTGGATTAGAGGGCAAATGAGCTCACATTTCCACTGGTGTGTGAATGTGTGGTTTTGACAGTGTAGCTGATGTAAAATTCTATTGCCACATGCTATAATGGTAATTATATATATATATATATATATATATATATATGTATATATATATATATATGTGTGTGTGTGTGTGTGTGTTAATCCTATTTAGACAGAATTAGTTTATATGGGGTAGATGGGGTACACTGTCAAGACAAGTAATTAAAAAATAATAATTATAATTTAAAAAATATTTTTTTTTTCATATAATATAATGTTTGTATTATTTCTCATTATTAATTTTATTAAAATGTAATTTGTATAAAACTTTTAACAATATACAGTATGTCCCGTATGGCTCAATATGTGCCAAAGCAGTTTTACCTAAATCTGGATGTCTTTAATTAGCAAGCCATAGGTGACTTTGGGGGAAAAAGACAAACAAACCTTAATGAGAGGAAATGGACACAAACTGGAAATTTTATGGGTGACATGGGATACCTTGCAGTACATCTTACATGCATGGTGTCCAATGAAGTGAACAGTTATTCAAGTTGCCTGAAGATTAGCTGAGGGTGCATTCTACCAGGTTTTATTTATTTTTTTTTTTCACATTTGTTTTATACCACAGCTAGGTTGGATACATTATTTTTTATGGCTTACATTAACATTAACATTCAGTAAATAGTTGAGTGTTTGTTCACAATATTTTACATTACCTTAATTTAACATCTCTTACAATGGTTTGTATTGTATATGTGCCATATATTCTAAGACTAGTAACTTTATTAATTACTTTTTTTCTATAAATACTTTGTTTGTTTAAACTGGCTTGAACCCAATGTTGTAACCTATCTACCTCAAGGGTCAATATAATATGTATTTTGAAATGGTTTTCTGGTGGTAGGCAAAGTCGGTAGGCAATGGTGGCTCATGGATTTGGGCTCCAGGCATCTGAATGTTACAGTCTTCCTATCGACTCAAATCAGTCTGGCCTTTCTTCTCAGATTGCTTTTTCACACCATTATTCGTAGATATTGCTGATGGGTGACAATTCCAGGAGATCAGCAGCTTCTGAAAATTGCAAACTGTCTTGCATCAGCACCCATGCCACAGTCAAAGTCACTGAGATCTCTTTACTACTTGGATGTTTGTTGTAACCATGATGGTATTGATCTGTTTAAGTCAGATTTAATCCATTGTGCTGCTGCGGCATGATTGGCTGATTGGATAAAAACATGAAAGACAATTGTCCACGTGTCCCTAGTAAAGATAACAGCAAGAGTACACGTGAAAAGAAATACAGTGCGTGTAATAAAATGATCTTCCAGAATAAAAAACATATTTCATCAGCAGGGCAAGCAAAGAGTATCTTCAGTTTTGCTTCCGATTCCATTTAGTAAGTCTGAGTGTTTGTTTTGACCTTTTAACAAGAATTCACTAGAGAAACAGTATACATAAAACAATCCGTCTTTCACCGTCTGCCTGTAGTCGGTCTGCAGGAAGACAACATTGTGAGTGAATACAAACATCCACTTCCCTATTCCACCTCCTTAGAGTACTGACAGTTATCCCAGTGCAGTAAAATAAAGCATGACATTTTCCCCTGGTCCCTCTGAAGGGTTGTAAATATGCAGAGATTTCATTTTTCATTATTTATGACACATCATGATTAGCATGTGTAAAAAAACGGGGAATATTTTGAAATGGAAATTAGAAACACATTTGCATTTGTGTGTAATTATTCAACTCTGTATTTTATAGTCTGAGAAAATGAAAGCCAGGAGCAAGAAATAAAGTTTAAAGCCTATATTAAGTAAATATACATTCAGGTGAGCTTGAGATAAATCATAGCATTATACATTCACTGACTAATCAGCACATACTGGATACTGAATTTTTAAGGGGTACAAAAATTATAATGATGATTTGACTGAAAGTTCCAAGCAAATCCTCTTTATTGTTAATTATATACAGTCAAGTCAAGAAGCTTTTATTGTCATTTCAACCATATATAGCTGATGCAGTACACAGTGAAATGAAACAACGTTCCTCCTGAACCCAGGTGCTACAGAAAACAACATAAAACAACAGTCACAGAACAGAAAAACATAGGGCCGAGAACTAAGATCCTCGCCACATAAAGTGCATGTGTGCAGCTGGTGCAAACAGTGCAAAAGACAACACAAGACAGTGCAAGACAACACAGGACAGTGCAGGACAATACACAAAATATAAAAATAAAAATAGCAATAGCTCCGCCAGTAAAACCTGTCGTGACAGAATAAGGTGCACAGTAGCAGAAAAATGTAAACAGAAAAATGTAAACAGAATTGTGAAAAGAATTGTGCAATTCAACAATAGCAGCAATCAAAATAAACGGAACAGTGACCAAAGGATTTGGACAGAATATTGTGCAAAAGAACAAGTCCCGGAAGATCAGCAACAAACGGCATGTAAACATTTTGCGATAATGAAAAGTGTGAATGGTACTGAAACCTGGGTGTGCGAAGTGTATGATATGAGTTGAGTCCGGTTTGTACAGATCAGTCACACAGTTGTGTGTGTGTGTGTGTGTGTGTGTGTGTGTGTGTGTGTGTGTGTGTGTGTGTGTGTGTGTGTGTGAGTGAGAGAGAGTTCAGTTCAGATGTTTGTTGAGAAGCCTGATGGCTTGCGGGAAAAAACTGTTGCACAGTCTTGATGTGGCGGCCCGAAAGCTTCGGAACCGTTTCCCTGATGGTAGGAGTGTGAAAAGTGTGTGTGATGGGTGTGTGTGGTCGTCCACAATGCTGTGTGCTTTGCGGATGCAGCGTGTGGTGTAAATGTCCATGATAGAGGGGAGAGAGACTCCGATGATCTTCTCAGCTGTCCTCACTATCCTCTGTAGGGTCTTGCGATCCGAGATGGTGCAGTTCCCAAACCAGGCAGTGATGCCATAATATTACAGTGACCTGTCCATTATGGAAACATTTTAGCATTAGTATATTGCGTTACCTAAACTGCAAAAAAAAGGTTTTAATAGGATTTTAACCATAATATTAAAACTGATACTTAACTAAATTCTAAGAGAATGTAATGAGTGAGGGAATTTTTATGGTTTCAAATGAGTACTAGCCCTAGAGTTACATTTTATACTCAAGCTGTTATGTCACTTGGCATGCATAAATGTACAGGCCACTTTATTAGGAACCATTGGCAGCAGCAAAATGCATATTATCATGGAGATACAGGTTAAGGTCTTTAGTTAATATTTGCATTAAACATTTCTTCTTCTTTCGGCCGCTACCATTAGGGGTCGCCACAGCATATCATCTGTCTCCATGCTACTCTGTCCTCTACATCTGTCTCTTTCAAATTAACTACCTGTTTTACCTCATCACATCAATAAACCTCATCCTTGGCCTTCCTCTTTTCCTCCTCTCTGGCGGCTCCATCCTCTGAATTTTTCTACCTACAGTATATACCCCATGTCCCTCCTCTGCACATGTCCAAACCATCTCAATTACACCTCTCTCACCTTGTCCCCAAAACGATGCACATGCGCTGTACCTCTAATAAACTCATTTCTATCCTCATTATAAATCCTGTCCATCCTCATCACTCTCAATGAAAATCTTGGCATCTACAGCTTTGCTACCTCCAGCTCCACCTCCTGTCTTTTAGTCAATGCCACTGTCTCTAAACCATACAACATCGCAGGTCTCACCACAGTCCTATAAACATTCCCTTTCACTCTTGCAGATACTCTTCTACACAAATCACTCCTGCCACTCTTCTCCACCCACTCCACCCTGCCTGCACTCTTTTCTTCACTTCTCTAACACACTCTCCATTACTTTGCACTGTTGACCCCAGGTACCTGCACCACTCCACTGCCCTCCCTCTCATTCACACACATGTACTCTGTCTTACTCCTACTGACTTTCATTCCCCTTCTCTCCAGCACGTACCTCCACCTCTCAACCTGCTCCGTACTCTTACCACAAATCACAATATCATCTTCAAACATCATAGTCCAGGGAGAGTCTTCTCTGACCTCGTCCATAAACCTGCCCATCATCACTGCAAACAGGAAAGGGCTCAGAGCCGATTATTGATGCAGTCCCACCGCCACCTTGAACCAGTCTGCTGTACCTGCACACTTCACTGCTGTCACACTGTCCTCATACATGTCCTGCACCACCCTCACATACTTCTCTGCCACACCTGTGCAACTTCTTCTGACCTTCTCTACATTTCTTCATCAACATTCTCAAAGCAAATATAGCATCTGTGGTGCTCTGCCTCGGCATAAAACCATACTGTTGCTCACAGATGGTCACCTCTTTCCTCAGCCTGGCTTTCCCTATTCTTTCCCATAAGTTTATGGTGTGACTGATCAACTTTATTTTCCTGTAGTTACTGCAGGTCTGCACATCTCCCTTACTCTCACCTTCCAGAATCTTGTAAAACAATTTGGTTAAAAACTTCTACTTTATCCTCTTAATTGCTAATCTCACTTCCTCCTTACTAATCCTATCCACTACCTGCTTCACCATCTCCACATCATCCAACCTTCTCTTTCTCTCATTTTCCTTATTTATCAGCTGCTCAAAATACTGCCTCCACCTTTTCAACACACTCTCCTCACTAGTCAACACATGTCCGTCTCCATCTTTTACTGATCTAACTTGTAGCTTGGCAGCTCGGCCTGGCCAATCAATACAAATCCTTTTCTCCTTCCCTAGTGTCCAACTTCTCATATAGCTCCTCATATGCCTTTCTCTTAGCTTTTGCCACATCCCTTTTCACCTTCTGCCACATCTTCTTGTACTCCTGCCTACTCTTCTCGTCTCTCTGCCGATTCCAATTCTGTTTCGCTAACCTCTTTCTCCTTATGCTCTCCTGTACTTCCTCATTCCAGCACCATGTCTTTGTCTTCCTTTCTCTTTCCAGAGAAACCCTAACCCTGCCCTTCTACATTTCTCTCCATAAGGCCATATCTACCCATCAAATTCTCATCACCTCTGTTCCCTTCACCAACATGGCCATTGAGGTCGAAAAGTATTTGATATAAAAGTAGATTTTTTTGGTATCATTCACTCATCACATTTATACACAAATATCTGTTCTTTCTACTTCTTAAATTTTCAAAACAGGCTCATTAGTTTTGTTTTCATATTTTTGTTGAAATGTCAATATTTCTATTCTCATTGCGTGATTCTCATTTCCTGGCTAGTTTACGAGGCTAACAACAAGCGTGGCAGAAGACCGCAAGAAGTATGGGGTTAACGTGGATGAGACAGAGGGAGTCAGTGATGTAAACATTACTGAGAACAGAGACATTCCTGATCATCATCATCTTTTCTCTGCTTGTGTTCTATATGGTGGATGTTCATCTTAAATACATTAATTAGGTAACAAAATTTTTCATTAGTTTTGTATAAATATATTAATTAGGACGGTACTGGTTTTAATAACGCGCAATTAATGCAGCACGCATATCTGTTTGACTAATTTTATAAAAAATATAAATAAAAAAATATAAAAGAGGTGAAATTAAAACCTTTAGTCCTTTCTTTACTCAAATATTAAAAATAAATTAAAAATAAAAACTCCACCAAAAATTTATTTTTAATCAGTAAACATTTGTTTTACTGATGCATCAAGTGTCAAATCAGCACTAAAATCCACCATGATGCATACAATAAAACCTCTGGGGTCAACAAATGCTGTATTTAAATGCTCGCTTCGTGGCATTTTTCCTCATAACGCTGAAACCAACTTTAAATATTTTTTATTTTTTAATCGTACAGATAAGCAGCAATACATCATTTGAATCTGTTAATAACAACAAAACACTGTGCTTTTTTAACATAAAGCAAACAGACAAAGTGCGCTTTCTGCCATCTCTGTCTTCTCTCAAATTAAACAGGCTAAATCTCAATGAACATTTACCTCACAGACATAATAATATATGTATAGAAAGGTTGAAATGTCTAGTTTTAAATAAACCAATTCACATCGAATACAAATAATCTCTGTTTGTGTAATCCGTATGAAAGTTATAAGAGGTACAGTTTCTCCGGTATCACCTTATAGTAAAGTACAGTAAAGGTTTCGTTTCGTGTCCTGATAATTTACATAATTTAAAACATCATAATTACTTATAATGTTTACAAGAATATTTTGTATTCATGCTCTATGTTGAGTTTAATCTTACAAATAATAAACATACTTTTGCATAAATCATCAATATTTGTCCATGCCCATGTTGATTAGAGTATAAAAAATTGAAAAGTTTTAATTAAGGGTACATTTAGAACAGATAAAAATGTGAGTTAACTCATGACAATCATGCGATTAATCATGATTAAATATTTTAATTAACTGACAGCACTAATATTAAAATGACGTGACGTCCAGTTCCCAGTGTGACACTTTAACAGGTAGTAGTAATGGCTACTTTTTACTTAAGTACATGTCAGAGCCCAAACGTCTTTACTTTAACTTGAGTAAAAAAGGGTAGTCAGTACTTCAACTTTTACCCGAGTATTTTAAAACATGAGTATCTGTACTTCTACTTAAGTGAAGGATGTATGTAATTTTGCCACCTCTGTGGTAATGCCAGTGTTACTAAGGAATATTTGAGGGATTCTTACTCCCAACAATTTTTTGTATTAAAAACATTCAACATTAAAAAAACAAAAAGCATAGTGGAAATGCCTTGTTAATTAGAGTGGTCACAACTCAAATGTCAACTCAAATACAACTGTGGTGAGCAGAAATGCAGAATTCTTCATCAATTCTTTTCAGTTGGACTTTTTTTAGACACTTTTTATTTTGAATGTAATATAAATACTTTAAAGTTAAAACTTTTCCTTTAGGTTTTGGACTGTGCTTTTGGACATTTGTATTCATCAGCCACAAGGGTGTTAGTAAAGCCAGGTACTGATGTAGGGTGAGGAGGCCTGGGGTGCTGTCAGTGTTCTAATTCATCCCAAATGTGTTCAGTAGGGTTGAGATCAGTGCTCTATAGCAGGCCACTTAAGATCTTCCTCTTAAAACCATGTACACCATATTTTCATGGAGCTCACTTTGTGCATAGGGGCATTGCCATGCTGGAACAGGTTTGGATTTCCAAGTTCAAGTGAATGCAAAATTTAATTATACCGCATCCAAAAACATCCTATACAATTGTGTATCTCCAGATTTAAGGTAACAGTTTGGAGAAGAACCACATATGGCAGGTCAGGTGTCCCAATACCTTTGTTTATATAGTTTATGGTAGAATTCATAGATCAATAAATGGCAACATGTATGGTGGATTTTTCTTTTTTATGTTATTCATAATGGATACCAAAAGATGCATAGCATCATGCCAGATGTGTAATAAAATTCATAATTTACTCATAGTGTATTTAAACTTAGGTGAAATGTAAATCCTAACACAACTATTGGTGACGTCAATTTGTCATGTATATTTTAGGATTATTATTTTTCACTGTTTAATTGTAAAAGCTCCATTTTTTAAATTTTTTTTTCTATAAAACTGACAGAAGCAAAGCACACATAACCCCAATCATTGATTCAATAACTAAATAACAATGCTGGAAAAAAAAACAATCAATATCCTCACAGCATTGCATGCTTATATTAATTAAATCTTTCAGAGAAAAAGAATAAAAACTATTGACTTGCATTCTAGCCATTGTTGTATAATGTGTATTACAGTATAAACTGTTACAGTGGGTTCTCTATAAAGCCATAAAGCTTTTTTTTAAATTGCTTTGGCACAGCACAATTACACCTTTGCCAATAAAAGCACCTTGAAATTAGAAACTGAATTAACTTTGAATGGAGAGAGTTCCCAATGCTGTGCAGTTGGCAAAGCAGGATTACAGAGGTTTGGCCTTGTGTGCCCACGTGGGTTGAGACAGAGTGGTATTTCAGCTGCTCAATTAGTTCTCCACGAACACAAATCCAAAAAGCACTGGATTTGCAGGCTAGTCTGGAGGAGGATTTAAAACAATCCTCTAAATGTTTATTCCTAAATGTCCCTCTGCTAAATTCTTATTTTTTTACTGTCTACCGCAAAACATTAATTTACAGAGTGACAAACTGGAACTCAAATCATCTTTTAACTCCATTCAATGGCTTTTCCTTTTGGTGGCTTTAAATTAAAAAGGGAAGCAACATAAGTCCTTGTGTCACTTTCCATCTCTTACCTGATTTGCTTTGCCTGTATTGTTGCCTTAGCTACCTTGATTGTATTGTTGCCTGATGTGTGTTGCCTGTATTGTTGCCTGATGCAAATGCAAATCTCAAGACTGTGCTTCCAAACTGAGAATGTGGACTATGCAACCAGAGGGGAAAACACACTGGATGATGTTTACACAAACATCCCGGGCGTATACCGGGTGAAGTCCTGCCCCCACCTTGGCTACTCAGACCACATCTTATGCTGATCCCACCATACAAACTCCTCAACAAGCGTTCAAAGCCAGTTCAAAAGCAGATAAGAACCTGGCCAACAGAAGCCAATCTCTGCTCTTCAGCACTGCTTTAAATGCGCTGACTAAGACATGTTTATGGAGGCTGCAACCAATGGCGACTTCACCGACTTGGATGCGTACACATCATCAGTGACCAGTTACATTGGTAAGTGCATTGATGACGTGACCATCCCCAAGACCATCACCACACACTCCCACCAGAAATAGTGGATGACTGCAAAGGAGTATGCGCTGCTAATGTCTAGAGACTCCTTCTTCAGAGCAGGGGACAAGAGAGCCTTAAGAACAGCAAGGGTCAAACTGTCCTGAGCCATCGCACAGGCCAAGAGAATCCACGGCCACTTCCAGGAGAGCGGAGACACCTGGCACATGTTGCAGGGCATCCAGGCAATCATGAGCTACAAAACAATTTCACCTGCCTGTGATGCCTCCCTCCCAGATTCTTCTGCACCTCAAACCCAGCGTAGAATTCATTCAGCTGAATGAATTCTACGCTGGGTTTGAGGTGCAGAAGAATGTGGCGGCAAGGAAGACCACCTCTCCTCCCAACGACCAGGTCTAACCACGGCTGAAGTGAAGAAAACTCTATGCAGAATTAACCCACGGAAGGCTGCTGGACCAGACAACAGAGCACAGAGCGGCCATTCTCCGATGAACATCGATGGAGATTGTCAAGAGCACCAAATTTCTTAGTGTTCATCTGGCGGAGAAATTCACCTGGTCACTCAACACCAGCTCCATCACCAAAAAAGCCCAGCAGCGTCTCTTCTTCCTGCAAAGGTTGAGAAAAGCCCGTCTCTATCTCCATATTTTAACCATGTTCTACAAAGGGACCATCGAGAAATTCCTGAGCAGCTGCATCACTGCCTGACCACAAGACTCTACAGTATAGAGGATAGTGAGGACAGATGAGAAGATCATTGGCGTATCTGTCACAGACGCCGCACGCTGCATCCGCAAAGCTAACAAGGTTTTGGATGACCCACAAACACACCTCATACACACTCTTCAATCTCCTACCATAAGGAAAGAGGTACCGAAGTATTCGGGCCTCACAATTAGACATTTTTTTCCTCAAGCCATCGGGCTCCTCAACACACAGAACTGAACTGGAACTAAAACTCACACTCACATGCTCACTCAACTTTGTGTTACTGAACTGCTACAAACCTGAACTCAAACCCACACTCAATATTTAATTCAATTTATACACATC
Source organism: Silurus glanis (assembly GCA_014706435.1). Lineage (NCBI taxonomy): Eukaryota > Metazoa > Chordata > Actinopteri > Siluriformes > Siluridae > Silurus > Silurus glanis. The sequence continues at coordinate 7,443,528 of JAAIIK010000101.1, read as the reverse complement.
CATGTCTACAGCACCATACATTTTATAATATATATATATCTATATTATAACTGCACACCTACCCGATTGCTGCTGTTGCTGTTTTGCACAACATTTTGTGTTTATGTTTACAAGTACACACTTGTTTACACTTTTTTTACACATTGTACTGTATGACATATTATACAGCATGTATACTGGTCAGCGCTATTATGTGTTTTGTGTATCTGCCACACACTGTCTTGTATTGTCTGTTTGCACTGTCTTGCATTGTTTCCATGATGCACTTTATCAGTGTCAGATATATTTGGTTAAAATAACAACAAGAGCTTCTTGACTTGACTTAACTTGATGTGTTACTCTTAATATTAAGTTATCTGCATCTTCTGTATTGTTATCCACACTGTGTCTCCCATACTGCCACCTGATCTGAGTTTCTTTAAGTGATCTGATTCCTTTTGTAGTTTTTTTTTATCCAAAACTTTCCCTTTGTACCAGATTGATGTCCTTGATGTCTTTACCTAATCTGTGCCCCCTGTAATGCTACTCAAGCTACAAGCCCTGTGTCAGTATTCAAACTGTGTTATCTAGGGTTTTTTTTAATCCGATCTGCCTCCTGTGGGAATTTTACCTACTTGTTGTCTCCCCACTGCTATCTGAATTGTGTGATGCTACTCAGTCAACTTCAGTGTGCCGCCTGTTGCTATCTAATCGGTGTCCCCTGTGTCTTTTTTTATCTCTATCACCTGTTTTGTTTTAACCTCCACCCCACATGGTGCTACCTGATACTTGTCCTCTGTATCTTTACCTGTTCTTCATGCTGCATGTCACTACTATACCTGTGTCCCCTGTGTCACTACACGACTGTGTTCCCCTTGTTGTTACCAGATGTAATCTGCATTGATTGTGTTGCTTCTCAGTCTGTGCCCCTCAGGTTGAGCATTTTTGTTGCATCTTCTGCATCTTCACCCTTTTCTGCATCTCCTGGCATTTTTAACAACCTGATTTGTGCCTTTTTTTTGTATATACTGATCTGGCCTTTGTGTCCCTACTCAAACTGTGCTACTCTTGTTACAGTATGTTTTTGTGTCTATATGATAAACATCCACTTCATTATCAGAGGAGTTTTTACTGTCTTGTGGCCTAATCTCCCTGTGTTGTTGCCATATTATGCTGTAATTACCAGATCTGCATCCTGTTTGTCATACCCTAATATGCATGTGCTTGCTGCTATCCATTGTGTACCAATCTTCTCACTTTCCTGATCTTCATCCACTATGTGTCACTGATGGATGTCAAGATGTGTTTGGAGCCTCTCCCAGAATACTAGATAAACACTGGATTACCAGCCAATCTATTGTTTTGATGTATGCTAAATTTAGGCTGTGGATATTATCAATAGACCAACCTGTAATTCTCTATCTTCTTTCGGCTGCTCCTATTAGGGTTCACCATCATCCGTCTCCATACTACTCAGTCCTCTACATCTTCCTTTTTCATACCAGCTACCTGCATGTCTTCCCTCACCACATCCATAAACCTCCTTCTTGGTCTTCCTCTTTTCCTCCTTCCTGGTGGCTTCATCCTCAGCATTCTCCTATCGATATACCCCATGTCTCTCCTCTGCACGTCCCAACCATCTCAATCGGGTCTCTCTTACTTTGTTCCCAAAACGTCCTACATGCGCTGTCCACGGTGCTAAATGTCCTATAAATCCTTAAGCAAATGTAGCATAATCATATAGGAACAGCAGATTTGGTTCATTCTTTATGGTGGTTCATCAATGATACAGTCATACTGAAACATGTCCACCCCATTCTGATTGTCTTATTGTGCTAATACCTTACCACACATCTTTTCTTTACTATACAGCTTACATTAACATTACATACGCCTCAGAATCATCCTCATTCCTCTATGAATGTATCCCAAAGCACATATTCTATTTACTAATAGAGCACATTAAAACAAGCACAATCTTCTCATACAGTGTTTTGCTGTCTGGGTGTGTGAGATCTGATCTGCAGTGTTTTCTAAATTGGGCTTAAGTCTTGGCATAGTTTTACAGAACAAAAGTAGTTGTTATTTTGACTATAAGCACTTCCTTGACATGGCAACACACTGAAAACTCACCATTTTGGGTGGTGGTGTAAACAACAGATGCACTCATCTCCCTAAGGTAACATAGCGTTGCATCTGACATTGACTTTGTCCTCTGAACAAAGTTGGATTTATTTATTTATTTATTTGCTTTAATGGCAGCCAAAGAGTGATTATGGTACTTGTAAAAAAATTATTACATGTAAGCCAGCCATGATTCTGAAGAGATCATAACAGTCTCAAAAATAGCTTTCCAAAGTCGATAGATGTACCAATATCGTAATTGATAAACAAACAAATATATAGCTTTTGGTGCACATCAGATCAAGGCACACAGATCAGGTAGCAGCACAGAGACACAAATTGGATAACAATACAGATGATCTAGAGCATTTGGGTCAAACTCAATCATAGAGGCGGTTAATATTAAATCCTGGGTCTAAGTAGAGGGCCAAACACTCACTGTCAACATTTAATAAACATGACAAACAGGATACAGAATGCAGTGCAAAACAGAAAGTAAGAGCAGTGCATTCTGCACATTTTTTTCTTTTGTTTATTTGCCCAAGCAATTTGCTTGGCATTGTTTGTTGGCTGCCAATTCATTAATGTTTTGGGGTTATGTTCTGTGCTGGGGCAACTCTCAGGACAAAGTGAAGGTTTGCATCAGTGAGACAACTGTCCTGCGACTTCCTCCATGGACTCCTGTGGAGGTATGTGTCCAGTGCTCGCACACTGACAGGTCGTGAGGAAGCCTCAGGCACCTTAGGCACGTGACCCGGTTCAGGGGAGAAAAAAGCCCTGGCAATGCCAGGGGCAAACTCCACGAGAGACGGGGCCATGGAAAGAGCCTGTAGGTCCCCGACCATCTTAAGGTAGGAAATTGGGAGAAGAAAGGCGGTCTTAACCGATAGATACGTAAGGGCAACCTCGGCCAAGAGCTCAAAGGGGAGCTCAGATAGAGCCACCAGCACAATGGCCAAGGCCCACACAGGCACTCTGGGTCGTATCCTGGGCCTCAGCCGCCGGGTGCCGTGCAGGAAACGTGTCACGAGGGGTGTTTCCCCAGCGACTGACCCACAGGTGGGGTACAATAAGCCGTGATAATGAACACGTAAACCTTTAGGGTTGACGGAGCCAACCCTGTGGCAAACTATTCCTGCAGGAACTCCAGAACTGGACCAACCGGGCAGTTGACTGGGTCCAACTGGTGGTGCTCACACCACGTGGTGAACAGATGCCATTTAGCGGCATACAACCTCCTCGTGGAGGGAGCTCTGGAATTAAGGATGGTCTCTACTACATCAGTAGAGAGGCCAGCTGCTAGGAACTGCACCCTACTCAGGGGCCTTAGCCACAGCTTCTATAAAACTGGGCGAAGGTGAACCAAGGTTTCCCCTGCCTGTAAGAGGAGATCCCTCCTGGGAGGAATTTCCCAAGGAGGTCCCTCGAGGAGGGACAGCAGGTCTGTGAACCACTGTATGCCTGGCCAACAAGGTATCACCAGGAAGAGAGAAACTCTTTTCTGGCGGATTCTCTCCAGAACTACCAGGAGCAGCGCAATAGGGGGAAATGCATAGAAGAATAGGGGGAGAAGTGCAGAAGCCAGTGTGTGAGAGTGCAGAGAATGACTCAGGAGGTAGACTAACAGTAATAAGACACAGGTGAGAATCATCATGCATTACTTGTTGGTTCAACCCGCCTTCTCTCTGTCCCCGGTTGACCTTTAACCACTCCTGCTGCCAAAAAATTACTATGTTTTATGTGAATTTCAGGCCAGTTTGTACAGTGATATCATAGGCAGAGTAACAACTGATGATTGAGAATAGACAGAAAGGGAAATTAGAGCAGAGTTTATCTTAACAAGAAATAATGCTGCTCTAGTTATATCTATAAGTGGTAGACTTGGCAGTGCTATCTCAGATTATCTTCATTAGTCTTAAGTAGAGGTGTGCACTGTAGTTGATTAATTTATATACCTATCTCACAATTAATGATTCAGATAATCAGACAAATTTTAATATACAAAGATAACCAGAGTGAATTAAAAATGCAGTTGAATACATCCTGCCCATACTCTATTAAGGCCTGCTGTGCATAAATGTAAATATTATATTTGTTCCACTGTCCCATCATTCTAAATAAAAAAAAGAATACCCTCTATCTGTGATGGTGAGTCATGCATGTAGCTAGTGTTTTAAATATGCTTCCTCATTCATGCAGATTTTTTGTAACTAGGTTTATTGAATAGTATTGACTTTGTTAGTGTTGATCATGTTTCACTGTAATTTTTAGTGTAGGTGAAGTAAAAGGCAATGTTTGTTTTTAGTGCCACTTAATAAGGATGAGAAGCAGATGCAAGTGCAGATATTTAATACAAAAAAACATACAAAAAAAACATAAAACTAACCTGTGACTTAACAAAAAACATATCCTGACACTTGGTGTGAGAAACAGTAGTGTGGTGTGGTGAAAAGTGTGGCTGTATGTACGATCAGACATACCATTATGACATTATGACAGGTGACATGAATAATACTGATTATCTTTTAATCATGGCACCTGTTAGTGTGTGGGATAAATTGAAAGCATTAAATAAAAGCATCTCCAAAACTGCAGCTCTCGTGGGATGTTCCCAGTGATCAGTATCTATCAAAAGTGGTCCAAGGAAGGAAGAGTGGTGAATCGGTGACAGGGTCTGGTTGGTCAAGGCTCATTGATGTATGTGAGGAGTGAAGGCTAGACCGTGTGGTCTGATCCAACAGACGTGCTTCTGTAGCTTAAATTGCAGAAGAAGTTAATGCTTGATGGCGCAGGACTGTTTTGGCAGTGAAAAGGAGACCAACACAATATTAAGCAGTTGGTCATGATGTTGTGCCTTATCAGTGGCCATAAATCTATGCCTGATCGGTGTAAATGCTAATTACCAGAGAATGTGAAAAAGTTGTGAAATCTCCTGACATGGGTCTGTAAAGGTGCCGTGACTAAGAAAGAATGTAGTTTTCGTATCTCTTTGCATTCAGCTTGTGGTAAATTTCTAAAAAGTGAATATTACAGTGTACAGTAGGTAAAGTAAAAGCAAAAAAAAAAGTAAAGTACACGCTGCTTGAAGCTGAGTTTTTAATTTGACTGCACTGGGGTCGTCTAGCAGGCATATAATATTTTCAGAATTTTCACACCCTTTGATTGGACGGTCAGAGAGCGCAATAGCCAGAGCTCCCAAACCACCTCTGTAGCAAACTGCACAAGCTTAGATATATTCATGTGGATTTAATTGCTGATTATTATTTTTTTTTTTTTCCATTCCACAATTGCTGACAAGAAGATGAAATTGATTTTATCGCAGATATACAAGGACATATGCAAGATGGACTTTTCAAGAAACACTTTGTGAGGAAAGGTCAGCCAAAACTGTTCAAAACATTTGTTAAACTTTTTCTCGAACCATTTACACATTTGCCTTTTCTTTCTCATAGAACTTGCACAAAAACATCTTAATTTCAAATCCTGGAAAACGGAAATCCTAGAAAACTGGAATGCATGGAAAAACGTTACAAAAATGCATGGAAAAGCAAGAGGTCATTTTATAAGATTAATATTGATGCTTCTGCTAGAGATGATGTATGCAGGGGGCATGGCTGTATCTGCAGTGAAAAGAGACTTTTTGAATTGTTGAATATTTGTTTACTAGTATTTAGTATGAATATATAACTAAGAATTTTACATCATGTACATAGAATTAGGTTATATATTATCAAGTACAAATTTCCAAAAAGAAAGAAAGAAAGAAAGAAAGAAAGTGTATATATATATATGTATATATATATATATATATATATATATATATATATATATATATATTATTATTTTTATTTTTATTATTTTTATTATTATTATTATTTTTTTTTTTTTTTTTTTTTTTCTTAATGAAGTTGGAATTTAAATGAAGTTTAAATGAAGGCATAATATTTTGTGTGTGTGTGTGTGTGTGTGTGAGATGAATGTTGGAGTTTTTTATGAACAATGCTGATGCTGGAGAATATTTGTGCAAAGTTGGCATGGTGGTATTTGTTAATGAATTATGTTTTGATGTGTTGGCTTTTTATGTAAGGCATCTTTATGCTCACATTTAACTAAATGTGACATAATGCGAAACAATAAAGCATTTGCACATGAATATTATAGAGGCTGATCTCTCTTGGGAATAAGGAATCAAAGGAGGAAACGAGGACAGAGAGACAGATTGGCTGAGGAATAGATTGGAATGAGAGAGAGAGAGAGAGAGAGATAGAGAGTGAGAGAGAGATGCTTTAGGGGTCCACAGTGCAGTGTTTGGAGCGTGGATCAGCTGTGTAAGCCGCTCTAGGCCGAGTGTGAGGGAAACGGCAGCCATGTTTTTGCGCAGTAGAGTCGCAAATCTGCTTTCAGCAGGAAGATTATCTGTGGCCTGGCAGCCTCTGAAAAGACACACAAACACACACATACACAAAACACACAGATAAGGCAAAATCAACAAAAAACGCACACACTCTCAGCAGCCACCAAACACAAAAACTCTCTCTCTTTCTTACTCATGCTCTCTTTCTATGTTTTTCTGTCTGATTGTTTTGTTTTTCTCTCATTTTTTCTCTCATGTCTCTCTCATACATATTGTACATACATACACACAAAGGGAAAATGTTGTGCAGCATATAAAACATATTTAAACATTAAATTCATTTTTTATAAACACAAATTATTATATATATTTTTTTAGGATAGGGAGTGTGACAAGGATGAAGGGGACTGCAAGATAATTCTATTTAACAGCAACACAAAATACGGCAGTAAACAAACAGATTAGGAAACAGGAAGCATAACTTGAACCATGAAGGGTGACAACAACCATGAAAAACAAGTGACGTGCATGGTGAGTCCAAACAAGTGCTAATTACTGTACAAGGCAGTGCCTTTTTCTTTTTTTACTTGCCCTTGATAGATAAATAGAGAGATAGACAGACAGACAGACATACTGACAGACAGACAGATACTTTATTCATCGATTGGGAAATTTACAGTTTTCAGCAGTATCCACAAACATAGGCTATAAGGCATGCAATAAATACTACAAAATACTTAATACAAAAAAATAAATAAATTTAAGGTAAATTAAAGAGTCTGTGTAAAAAAAATGAGTGTTTGTTTAGTCTGTGCAAGTTAAATGTCTGTGCAAAGACTCATTGTTTTATCGAGTCCTGTGCGACTCAAAAAGTTTTTGGAGAGTTATGTGCAAACCGGCGTGTTAATGTGCATATTGTACAGTGTGTAGTGCAGTTCAGAACGACTGAGGAAGTTCATAACAGTGAGGAAAGTAAGCACCAAGCCCACAACTGAGCCAGCCTTCCTCAACAGCTTGTCCAGACGTGTGGCGTCCTTCTTCTTGATGCTGCCTCCCTAGCACACCGCCGCATAGAAAACAGCACTCACCACGATAGTCTTATAGAACATCTGCAGCAGCTTTTTGTGGATGTTGAAGGATGCCATGCCAAAGATGTCTCTAGTTTCCTGCCTCAATGACTATCGTCATTGACTGTTTATCTGGCAGAGAACTTCACTTGGTCACTCAACACCAGCTCCATCACCAAGAAAGCCCAGCAGCGTCTCTACTTCCAGAGAAGTCTGAGGAAATCCCATCTCCCTCTCCCCATCCTGAACATGTGCTACAGAGTGGCCATTAAGAGCCTCCTGAGCAGCTGCATCACTGCCTGGTTTGGGAACTGCACTATTTTGGATCGCAAGACCCTACAGAGGATAGTGAGGAAAGAAGATCATCGGAGTCTCTCCCCCTATATTACGGACATTTACACCACACACTGCATCCGCAAAGCCAACAGCACTGTGGACGACTCCAAACACCTCTCACACTCTTCACCCTCCTGTCACCAGGAAAGCGGTTCCGAAGCATTTGGGCCATCACATCCAGACTGTGTAACAGTTTCTTCCATCAAGCCATTAGGCTTCTCAACACAGAACTGAATTAAAACTCATGCACACACCCAAACTGTGTGACTGATCTGTACAACCCAGACTCAAACACACAATCGTACTCACTTCACACATCCATGTCTTCAGCACCACCTATATTATATCACTTCATTATTACAAACTGTTTTACATGCTGTTTTTGCACATCTTTTTGCTGCTATTGCTGTCTTGCATAAACCTTCTTGTTTACATTTTGTTAAATTACAATGTACACTCCTGTACTCAGTTCTCTTTCACACACTGCACTGTGTAATATACAGTAGGTTTACTGGTGGCGCTATTTTGTGTTTTGTGTATTTGTCCTACACTGTCTTGTGTTGTCTTGCACTGTCTGTCTTTCACTGTTTGTCGTCTCCTGCACAGAGCATCCATGTTGGCAGTCCAGTCTATTCTATCATATAGCTGCACTTCTTTTCAATCTCCACACAGTCACTGTTGATAGTCACAGGCTCCGGTTGAGGCCTGGGTCTCCTGACGTCTACCACCATCTCCCTGGTCTTTGTGGTTTTAGAGGTGCAGGTGGTTAAATTCACACCTTGCAACGAAGTCTTGGATCAGTTTCCTGTACTCCTCCTCTTGTCCCCTACTGATACAACCTATTAAAGCAATGTCATCTGCAAACTTTTGTACCTGGCAGGAATCTGAGTTGTATTAAAAGTCCGACGTGTACAGGGTCAACAGGACCAGAGAGGGGTTAGGGTCCCTTTGTTAGATGTCCCCACAGAGGATCATCAGAACCAGAATCAGGTTTATTGGGCAAGGAATTTGGTTCCAGCTGTGAGTGACTCTTAAAGTACGTACATAAATACCACTACACATTTAGCTTGGACTATACAAGACAAAACAGACAAGACAAGACAAAAACACACAATAAAAGACAATACAGACAATGTGAGACAATATAGACAGTACGAGTCCAGTACGAGATCATCCATCTCCATATCACGCTGTCCTCTACAGCTTCCTCTTTCAAACCAATCACCTGCATTTTATTCCTCAACACATCCATTTATAACTCCTCCTTGGCCTTCTTCTTTTCCTTCTGCACGGCAACCCCATCAATTACAATACACAAGGTCCAGTGATATGCAGCGGCTGATGGACAATGTATTCCAATGTCTCTTACGTCTGATGAAATGTGTGTTTTTTAATGTTATATTTTAGTATTTTACAACTTTTAACTAGATTTGCACATTTCTTTTCTCTCAGAATATTTTCTAATAATTTGTAGATTCTATGTGTATGATAACGATAATTGTAAATGCAATATGTGTGCAAACATTATTCTTAAATGATTTAAATAAATACAACAGCAATAAAGGCTCACAATTACTGTAAATCATTTCCCATCCAACCAGACAACTGTCAAGAACAATTCTTTCTTTAGCAGAGGAAAAGTAAGTACAGACTCTACAGTAAAATTGTCTCTGGAGGGCCTGTCCCTGTTGTGTTGACAGCAGGCTAATTTTTTTCAGTCTATCTATACAGCTGTCTAAATGGCATAATGACAGGCAAATAAAATCCAATCACAAAATGTAGATAATGAGGAAGAATATAAATACCAGATATAAATGTCCTGGTATTCACTCAAAAGCGTGAATACCAGGAAGGCAGCAGGACCAGATGGCATCACAGCTCGGGTTCTGAAAGCCTGTGCTGACCAGCTAGCACCGGTGTTCACTGAGATATTCAACCTCTCACTGGAACAGTCTGTTTTGTTCCTTCATGCTTCAAACAGTCCACCATTGTTCCTGAAGAAGCACCAGCCCGCATGCCTCAACGACTACCGTCCTGTAGCCCTGACCTGACTCAGTAGTGATGAAGTGCTTTGAAAGTCTGGTCAGAGACTTCATCACTGCGACACTACAAGACACACTGGATCCTCTACAGTTCGCGTACCGCTAGAACTGCTCTACTGAGCACGCCATCGCAAATCTTCTACACACAATGATGAGCCACCTGGGCTACAGAAAAGAGAATTATGCAAATATGCTGTTTGTGGACTACAGTTCAGTGTTCAACACCATAATTCTCTCCACGCTCACCTATAAGTTGGAGGTACTAGGACTCAGCCTGCCACTATGTCAATGGATCTCCAACTTCCTGACAGATAGACCACAAGCCATATGGGTGGGCAAACACCTGATCCACCCTTACCCTCAGCACTGGAGCTCCCCAGGGTTGTGTTCTGAGCCCCCTGCAGTATTCATTGTACACATATGACTGTGTGGGCCCTTTCAACTCCACCACCATCATCAAGTTTGCTGACGACACTGTTGAGGTGGGCCTGATCTCCAACAACAAAGATATGGCCTACCAACAGGAGGTTAAAAACCTGGAGAGATGGTGCCAGGAGAACAACCTTCTCCTGAACGTCAGCAAGACTAATGAGTTGATAATGGACTTCAGCACGAAGCAGGAGTGGTCATACCAACCGCATAACATCAACGGGACCCCAGTGGACAGAGTGGACAGTTTTCGGTACCTAGGTGTTCACATCACACAGGACCTGTCTTGGTCCTGTCACATCAACACCCTGGTGAAGAAGGCCCGGCAGCGTCTGTACCATCTGAGACGCTTAAGGGACTTAAAACTTCCCTCTCAGGTGCTAAAGACATTCTACACCTGCACCAATGAGAGCGTCCTGACAGGTAGAAGCACTTCCTGGTTCGGGAACAGCACCAAGCCCGGATAAATGGGGAGGGTTGCGTTAGGAAGGGCATCCAGCGTAAAAACGTGCCAAATCAAACATGCGGATCATGAATACGGATGATCCGCTGTGGTGACCCCTAATGGGAGAAGCCGAAAGAAAGTTTACATGATAATGACATTTTTGAAGAATTCACTGTTATGTTTAGAGAAAAAAATACTTTTTTCATAACGCCTTACCCATCATCTCTCAAATTACACAATGTTAGTACTAGTTTATCTCTGTGTTCTGGTTTATTTGTACATTTTAATTATTCAATTGTAAGCTGGAAAAATATAATTTTCTCATTTAATGAGTAGTAACCAAACAATAAAGTCAAATGATTTCAAGTTATATATAGATTAGAGCTGTACAATGAACTAATTATGCTCAGAATTATCTGATAATTCTATGAAAAGTATGAAAGCAATATGCACAATCGTAAACATTATCTTTTTTTATGAGATAGCAAAGTATGTCCCAGTAAACAGTATTCCTTTTGAAGTCTTTATCTTCGAACTCCCATTTCTAAGGATTAAATACATAATTGTGATTATCATGCAGCCCTTCTGTACAGTCGACCTGTTCTTTCCTCGCATAGCAACACCAGAGACCATAGAGAACTCAAAAAGAAAACTATAAAATATCACGTTATTAAAAGGTCAAGTTCTTCACAGTTCGGCAAGAAGAGCGTCATTGACTCATCGCTTCAACATGAATGCATATTCTCTATCATTTTGACAAGACATTGCCAATCCCAGTAATTTCATTCACTGTTGCATATGTGAACTCAAATACCTCATTAGTCATGTCTCCCATTATTGTTTTGTTAAAATGTCCCAAAAAAAGGGTTATGAAGGCGGGGGGTAGTGGGTTTTGATGCACTGATTTGCGTATTCTCTCCCTCAGACTCTCACAGCAGTGAATGATTTGATGAACAGATGGTGTGTTTGACTTGTTAAGGATAAACACTCAGAAGAGAGTTAAGTTTTGTTTTTTTTGTCACATCTGGAACGGCAGGGGTGTTGCAGTGCACATCGTTCCCTCCTTTTATCTCTTCTATGAGATGATTCCTACAGATTTCCAAACACAGCGGTGGTTCTGGTGGGGAATATGACAACATGTTTAAATGATAATCAGGGCCTGCAGTGGCTCTTAAACTCAATCATGTTCTTACCAGCAGATTTCAAATCAAATCTCAAGTGAAGTCAAGTCATACTATCATCCAAATTACTGCTAACAAACAATTGTGCCTTCCAATTTCGTTCCACCTCTCCTTACCTGATGAAGAGGATGCTTGCGTAGATCAAACTATGCACTGTGATGAGAAATTAAGTGATTCTGGTTTCGAGATGGATGCAATTACCGCTTCATTTTAGGATTTTTTTTTATAGTTCTGGTTAAAATGCAGTAAAGTAACAGAGTGGGTAATATTCCAGGTTTCATAGTTCAGTCATAACCATGGTTTTATATCTGGGTAGAGTTTCAGGACTCAGGACTCTTGTTAGCACGCTTGTTAGCACCCCCATCCCCAAAAAAGTGGAATGCATACATGATTTATTCTAGCAAACAGTGCAGCATGGTAAGGTTATCCATGCATGGTAGTCACTTTTTTATTAAATGGAAAATGTATACTTTACACATCTTTTTTGCAAAGTCATTAATGCATCAAAGAACAAATTTTGCGATTGAATCTTCTTCTTCTTCTTCTTCTTCTTTCGGCTGCTCCCATTAGGGGTCGCCACAGCGGATCATCCGTCTCCATCCCCCCCTGTCCTCTACATCTGCCTCTTTCACACCAACTACCTGCATGTCTTCCCTCACCACATCCATGAACCTCCTCCTTGGTCTTCCTCTTTTCCTCCTACCTGGTGGCTCCATCCTCAGCATTCTTCTACCAATATAATTCATGTCCCTCCTCTGCACATGTCCAAACCATCTCAATCTCGCCTCCCTCACCTTGTCACCAAAACATCCTACATGTGCTGTCCATCTAATAAACTCATTTCTAATCCTGTCCATCCTCGTCACTCCCAACGAAAACCTTAACATCTTCAGCTCTGCTACCTCCAGCTCCACCTCTTGTCTTCTACTCAATGCCACTGTCTCTAATCCATACAACATCGCAGGTCTCACCACAGTCCTATAAACTTTCCCTTTCATTCTTGCAGATACCCTACTATCACATATCACTCCTGTCACTCTTCTCCACCCACTCCACCCTGCCTGCACTCTTTTCTTTACTTCCCTAACACACTCTCCATTACTTTGCACTGTTGACCCCAGGTACCTGAACTCCTCCACCTTCTCCACCTCTTCTCCCTGCAACTGCACCCCTCCACTGCCCTCCCTCTCATTCACACACATGTACTCTGTCTTACTCCTACTGACTTTCATTCCCCTTCTCTCCAGCGCATATCTCCACCTCTCCAGGCTCTTCTCAACCTGCTCACTACTCTCACCACAAATCACAATATCATCCGCAAACATCATAGTCCATGGAGACTCCTGTCTGACCTCGTCCGTCAACCTGTCCATCACCACTGCAAACAGGAAAGGGCTCAGGGCCGATCCTTGATGTAGTCCAACCCTCACCCTGAACCAGTCTGTCGTTCCTACTGCACACTTCACTGCTGTCACACTGTCCTCATACATGTCCCGCACCACCCTCACATACTTCTCTGACACACCTGACTTCCTCATACAGTACCACAACTCCTCTCTCGGCACTCTGTCGTACGCTTTCTCTAAATCCACAAACACACAATGCAATTCCATCTGTCCTTCTCTATACTTCTTCATCAACATCCTCAAAGCAAATAAGGCATCCGTGGTGCTCTTCCTCGGCATGAAACCATACTGTTGCTCACAGATGGTCACCTCTTCTCTCAGCGTGGCTTCCACTACTCTTTCCCATAACTTCATGGTGTGACTGATCAACTTAATTCCCCTGTAGTTACTGCAGGTCTGCACATCTCCCTTATGCTTAAAGATCGGTACCAGCACACTCCTTCTCCATTCCTCAGGCATCCTCCCACCTTCCAGAATCTTGTTAAACAATCTGGTTAAAAACTCCACTGCCATCTCTCCTAAACATCTCCATGCTTCTACAGATATGTCATCTGGTCCAACTGACTTTCCACTCTTCATCCTCTTAATCGCTGCTCTCACTTCCTCCTTACTAATCCTATCTACATCCTGCTTTACCAACTCCACATCATCCAAACATCTATCTCTCTGATTTTCCTCATTCATCAGCTGCTCAAAATATTCCCTCCACCTTCTCAACACACTCTCCTCACTAGTCAACACATTTCCCTCTCCATCCTTTATTGTTCTAACTTGCAGCACATCCTTCCCAGCTCGGTCCCTCTGCCTGGCCAATCGGTATAAATCCTTTTCTCCTTCCTTAGTGTCCAACCTCTCATACAGCTCCTCATATGCCTTTTCCTTGGCTTTCGCCACATCCCTCTTTACCTGCTGCCGCATCTCCTTGTACTCCTGCTTACTTTTCTCATCACTCTGTCTATCCCACTTCTGTTTTGCCAACCTCTTTCTCCTTATGCTCTCCTGCACTTCCTCATTCCACCACCACGTCTCCTTGTCTTCCTTTCTATTTCCAGATGTCACACCAAGTACTTTTCTAGCTGCCTCCCTCATCACTCCTGCAGTAGTTTCCCAATCACCCAACACCTCTTCACCACCACCGAGCC
>JAAIIK010000101.1:7373167-7414944 GCA_014706435.1 Silurus glanis | reverse complement strand
TATATATATATATATATATATATATATAGATAGATATATATATATATAGATAGATAGATAGATAGATAGATAGATAGATAGATATATTTTTTTTTGTTTGTACTGGTGCTGCTCCTGTACCACTAAATTAACTGTTCTAATCAATCTAATACTAAGGGTGGATCTAGTGAGGGGAATATAGCTTAGGAGTCCCAACACCATATGCTATTCATAAATTAATCGAGCCATTAAATGAATAAAAGAGTGAAAAGTCTTGTTTTGCCCATATACTTATTAGTAAGAAATTTGAATATCTATATTGATCATATTTGTTGTTGTTGAGTAGCTGGACTCTGAGCTTTTGCCAAAACTCTTCATTTGTTTTGGATTATTTTTCACCATGTCAAAGTGCATACACACTTTAGATTTTCATCTCCCAGATAAACTCATGGAATCATGGAAAAATCAAATTAAATCTGTTGCAGGGGTGGTTGGATTTATTCACAAATGTAAAAAATATTTATTAGAATCCTCTTTCTTTTTACACTTTACACATTTACAGCATTATCATAATAGTTTGTATTTTAAGTTATAGGGAAAAAAACTGAGTTACAGTGCAGTGGCCAGGGTCATACAGAGGTTTTCCTAGACAGGTTCCATTTGGAACAGGCCTCACAAGGGTGGATCAAAGAAGTTGAGTCCTCGTGCTGTGCAACAGGTGCAGAAGCTGGTTTCAAAAAAACTGATGCATAAGTGCTGCCAGCATTACCTTAAACGTTGACTGTCATTACTCAAATCATATGCTGCACACTGCAACAATTTGATTTGCATGGCTGTCATCCCAGAAGAAAGCCTCTTCTTAAGCTGGCTCACAAGAAAGAATACAAAACCTTTTCTGAAGACAACTTGTCCAAGAGCATGAATTACCCTAACCATGTCCTATGGTCTGATAAGACTCAGATGGTTTTCTGCATGTGTGGCGACACCATGGTGAGGAGTAACAAGTTTCTTGGGTCTTGCCTACAGTCAAGCATGGTGGTGGTAACATTATGGTCTGGGGCTGCATGAGTGCTGCGGGTACTAGGGAGTACTGGTTTATTAAGCATGGATTCCAACATGTACTGTGACATTCTGAGGCAGAACATGATTCCCTCCCTTCAGAACCCTCCGTTTCCACATAATAATGACCTCAAATACATTGCCATTCTGAGGAAGCTGAAGGTGAAGGTGATGGAGTGGCCAAGTACCTGTGGGGCATCCATAACCCATCAAGTAGCTCAGTGATGTCATTATGGAGAAGTGGAAGAGGATCCCAGCAACAACCTGTTCAGCTCTGGTCAATTTCATGCCCAAGAGGATTTAGGCAGTGCTTGATAACAGTGATGCTCACACTAAATATTGACTCTTTGGACACAGTTTTGACATGTTCACTTAGGTTGCACCCACAATTGTTGCCAGTTATTTAGACAATAATGGCTGTATGTTGAGTTATTTTTGGAGGACATTAAATCTGGACTGCTATTCAAGCTGCACATTGAATACTCTAAAGTATATACAATTTTATGTGATATATATATATCATATATGTAAAATATATATAAAATAGATCAAATAGAATACATATGAAACAGATATATAAAATAGTTTAATGTTTTATAAAATACATAATTAGAACATTAGGAATACAGACATCAGTGGCAGATGTATGTAAGTATTACTGTATTTTGAGTAAAGTTCAGATGTGTGCATTTGTTAGTGGGATATATGAAAGATTTTGTTTAGATACAATAGTCAGGCTGAGGTAGTCCGTGTTGCAAACTAATCCAAGCTCTAGTCCTAGGTGTTGTCCTGTTGAAGATAAAAATAACCTGTGTAGTGTAGAAGTACTTAATATTTGAATTTCTAAGGTCATTTACTATTTTCCTGGCCATAGCCCAGCAATTTTCAGCAAGATTTCTGTAGATAGAGTATAGTTCAGGAAGGTAATGATGAGCTCAACTGATTGCCCCACCTTGTGGAGAGCCTGCCTATCCTGCTTAGTGCTTTTCCCAAAACCAGGCTGTGATGCTTCCTGTCAGGATGCTCTAGATAATGCAGGTGTAAAAGTTCCTTAGCACCCTAGAGGACAGATCAAAGTCCTTTAAGCATCTAAGGTGGTAAAAACGCTGACAGGTTTTCTCCACAAGCTTGTTAATGCTGACAGGACCATGGTAGGTCCTGCATGATGTGAACACCAATATGCCAAAGACTGTTCACTCTTTTTATTAAGACCCCATTGATTCTTAGGGTATGGTAGCTTCTCTCCAGCTTTGTGCTAAAGTTCACTATCAACTCTTTTGTCTTGCTGATGTTCAAGAGGTGATTATTCTCTTAGCATCAATCTACATGCTTTTATTCTGGAAGTTGAAAAATATGAACGTGACAACAGGGGGCTCAGGACACAACTCTGGGGTGCTCCAGGGCTAAGGGTGAGATAGGGTGAGACATATCTACCCACCCATACTGTTTGTGGTCTGTTTATCAGGAAGTTAGAGATACACAGCGTACCACCCAGAGATGTACCAGTGCCAAGTGGATCCCACTTCATGTGTGGAGTTTTGACATTGGACCTCCTGGAGTGTTTAAAGGCTCTGCCATGGAGAAGCTGGTGTTGGATCTGTGATGATCGCAAATGTTGAGCTATTTTATGAGTTGCTCAGTAGCTCCTAGTTTTATAACCATAATGACTGTATAAGTGTTGAAGGAGCATTAGTTATAATGTTACACTCCAGTGCTCATGTTAGTTTTCACTCTCCAGTGTTCTGTATTGTTTAAAGACTATAATCACATTCTTGATGTCACCCAAATGAGGATGGTTCCCCTTTTGAGTCTGGTTCCTCTCAAGGTTTCTTCCTCATGACATCTAAGGGAGTTTTTCCTTGCCACAGTCGCCATGGCTTGCTCATCAGGGATAAATGCACACCATTCACCTTGACTGTTGATTTCTGTAAAGCTGCTTTGAGACAATGTCTGTTGTGAAAAGCGCTATAGAAATAAACTTGACTTGACTTGAGATAAGTTCCAGGGCCTCTAATTTAATTATGGGTTTGGGGGAATTAAAGTATTAAATGTTGAACTGCACTCAATAAACAGCATTTTAGCATACCTTTATTTTGTCTAGTATCCAGATCCAGATCAGTTCCAGCTCCAGATCAGTCTCATGCTTTAGTAAGTGTTTTTAGAGCACTTTCATCACAACTGAGGTCATGTCTATAGTTGCTGGGTAGTAGTTGTTAAGGTGAGTAGGCTGGGGTTTATTTGGGACAGAAATGATAACAAACTGTTTGAAGCATGTGGGGATTCCTGACTGTTAAAGGCAAAGGATGAATATCTTCATGAACACTGAAACTAGCTGGCCAGCGCAGACCTGACCTGTGATCCCATCTGTTCCTGCTGCCTTCCTGGTGTTCTCACTGCTGAAAACCTTTCTCACAACATGCTCAGGGCTGATAAAAGCATTTGCCACTTTGTCATTCTTCACATTCATGCAGCCTTTAGCACTGTCCTATTAATGCTGCTAGTGTTGTAAATACTACTTTCATTCTTGCAGCCTTGTATTTGTCCAGGTTCCCAATGATCAGCCCGACATAATAAGCAGTGGTGCAAGATCTTACAGAATTTCAGATTGTTTTATCCACCCACAGGTGGTAGATGTTATGATGACGGTTTTGTGGACTGTATCCTCGAACAGTTTCTGATGAATAACACAACAGTTTTCATAAACACATTTACATCATCAAAGTTGTGCCTGAATATGTTCCAGTCTGTGTTATTCACAGCATCCTGTAAAAGGCACTAATTGATCCATCCAGCACATGGCCAAACTCTGAACTTGAGCTTACAGTTTTAGCCTTTCTTTGTATCTAGGGGTGAGGAAAATGGCAGCATGGATGAGTCTGTGTCTTGTAGCCTTCCTTTGCAATTAATTTGAATGGAATGTAGCAGTGGTCCAGGATCCATTGGTGCTTGAGAGGGCAGGTGAAGTGCTTAGTTGTGATAAGTTTGCATGTTTGAGGGCTGCACTTTTAAAGTCCCCTTTAAAATTCCACTAAAACAAAGAGTGCTGAACATTACACTGGTTGTTGGAAGAGCTGGTAATTGTTAATTGTTTTAGCTTGTGGTTTCCTCAGAGATTGTGACACTCTGCCAGCTGGTTAATGTAACAGTAAACCAGTCATGGGCAGAGGACTTGGCAGTATGCATACTGCAGTTCCTCTATGTTGTCAACAAGCTCCTACACTGCTGATGGTCCACTCTAAAATCACAGGACTATATTCTGCTATGAGAGCATAAGACTATTGAGACCCATCCTGCAAAGAGTTTGGGGTTATGGTTAGGGACCTGCAGCTACCCCATAGTAACATGCACTTGGCATTGATGATGTTTTACTAGAGTAGGAGGCATTGTACAAACCACAATTGCTGATCAACATTTGAGGCTTTTACATAAAATTGGCCCTGTGCTTTTATTTTCTTGTTGGAATTTAAAACCTTGAAATTACAATTTTTTTCACACAATATAATTGATTTTTTACTGAAGAAAGTCGTTTTTCTGCTTTTATATATTGTTCTAGCCTAAATAGGTCATTAAAAATGTTAGTTAAGTTTCACCTTAACTGAATTTGTATCCCTGGTTTTAAATTACAATCCCAATTTCAAGTGTCAGATTAGTTCTAGCCTATTCATTCTTTTCACACAGGTCAATAGTGGAAATATACCTGAGCAGGTAAAAATAAATAAATAAATAAATAAATAAATAAATAAATAATCTAATACTGAATGTCTAATACTGAAATCTAATACTTTCTAATACTGAATGAAAATTTTCCACAATAATATAAATAGTTATAGTTCATATTATTTTATTACAAGCATATTAGGCAAAATATTTTATTTATATTATATACAATATTTTTGTATATAGTAGTTGTGAGAAGGCTTTGCATTCTTTAATTGAGGAAAAACTTGTAATTATATTTATTTTTAGACCATTTTGTGTACCATAATTAAGTTCAATGTTTTGTAAATATCTATTTAGATATTTATTGATTAATCCCAACTTAATTACATATAATGCAACCTGCATAAAGTAACTCACTCACATCTTCTTATTTCCCTTCTCCTTCCATGTCTTTTTTACAGTAATGTCATCTTTCTTCCCTCATCCTCGTTCCATCTCCATGTTTTTCTAGATTGTTCTTTTGCATAGTTTTGCTGTATCCTTTCTTTCATCTTCCTCTGCCCTATTTTCTCTTTACCTTTCCCCTTTTGCCTCCTTTTTCTAGTCACTAATTAAGTCTCTCCAAGCCTGTTTTCTCTCACCAGCTTTAAAATAAATAAATAAATAAATAAACTAATGAAAAGAAAGAAAGAAAGAAGAAGAAAGAAAGAAAGAAAGAAAGAAAGACAAATTAATGCTTATATTTATCCTTTATTAATGAATTCATAACTGTGTAAGCTGTTTAATGTGAGTTATGAGTGTGGCAGGTGCTTCATTATAGAAACAGTAGCCGAAGGGTAAAAAGAAAGAGAGAGAGAGAGAGAGAGAGAGAGAGAGAGAGAGAGAGAGACTTTCATTGTGAATGATATAAATAATATGAAGAGGAGCAATGAGTGCTGATTAATCTACTTAACCGCAATTAAGGATACTGAGTAGCATATATCTGAATGTGTTAAAAAGATAAGAAGAGTTATGTAAATATGTTTGAGCAACATTTATTTGAAGTCTAGCTACACAAACATAAGTTTAGCTCATCCAACATTAGCAATTACACTTCACAATGTGTAATAGAAATTTGTTCACAACCTTGAAATAAATTGTTGCCAATAAATGTTAATCTTTCAGTTTCATTATTATTTGGCGATGATGCCTAATAATAATGAAACTAAAGCAATCTTGCCAGTCTGCTTTAATTTTTCACTATAACATTATTTTTGTTTACATGGCTTGCTCTGTTTCCACATTTTGCAGGGAATGCTAGAACTTTCTTCTGAGAAATTCTACAAAAAAATAATAAAAATCATGCTTTATTGTGTATTGTTGGTCAATAACTAAAATGGCATATGTTATTTACATCAACCAGCAGCACTGTTTATTCATATTGTTGAAGAAATTTAAATGTAATAAGTATAGCTTTTTTAAATCAGGAAGCATAGGAGCCCTGTTAACATCAGCCACTGAGCGTAGACATTTGTGCTGCAGATCAAGGTTGATGTGGTGTGGATAAAGCATCTGTCAAGGTCCTCTAGCACAAATTCCACTGCCATGCATCCTGTTATTTGCAATTTTTGCCCTCTGAAAACATGTACAGTAATTCAGGGTTTGACTCCATGTTAGAGGTGCTCCCTCCAAGATACTATTACTGCATTAATGTATCATAATCAGCATATACAGACAGACAGAAATGAAGCTTAAAGTGACCATAAAATTGAGTCTACATCCCTTTGCTTCTGGTGTAAAAATTGGTTTTGTATCCATCACTTCAGTATAAGGTTTTATGTTATGTGCATTTAGACAGTATCTAGAGTCCAGTATCCAGAGCTTCATTGGTTCCAAAGTCAATAAGGCTGTCACAGAGTAAGGTAAATTGCTAGGAGACCCTCAGGGTAGATTGGTTCACCTCCGATCAACAATGTAGGAGGTACTTAATCGTCTCAAACAGTGCACTGTGGCCATTCAACCTGCTCTGGCAAGCAGTAACTCTCCCTAATCCTTGCACCACCTCTAACAATGACACCTGCCAGACCGTATTTGAAAATTACAACAGCACATTCTTTAGATCCTGTGTCTTTCTGCTATTGTGTTAATCTCAGCTGTGAAACCACCTAACCTAGTAATGCCAAGGGCATCCCTGTACTGGTTTTCAAATCACTAGGCCCATTAACCTTTTGTTTATTTAACAAAACTTTTGATTAGAAGCATTGCCTTCGGCTCTTATCGGCTGTCCTGAAATACCTGGAGCCCTGTGTCAATCACAATTAAGTCGTCGACAAGAAATTGACCAATCAGGAGACATTAACTGGACCCAAAGAAGCAGAGCCTATTATATAATAAAGCACTCCAAAGCCCTTGTGTGCTCCACCATTTTGTCTACACTATCCCAAAAGTTACATTTCACCACTTACAGTAGGTGATGTTGATTGTTTAGACATCCTAGGCTAGAGATCAGGTGCCACCCATTATATTTTTGGTGAGGTTAGCTTAGCTTAGTGTAATCAGTTATATCCTGTGTCTTCCCTGTCATTCTTGCTTCAAGAAAATTGATAAGCACCAACGTCCTTCCTA
This sequence comes from Silurus glanis, assembly GCA_014706435.1. Taxonomy (NCBI): domain Eukaryota; kingdom Metazoa; phylum Chordata; class Actinopteri; order Siluriformes; family Siluridae; genus Silurus; species Silurus glanis. The sequence continues at coordinate 7,407,642 of JAAIIK010000101.1, read as the reverse complement.
TATACAGTTATGTTCAAAATAATAGCAGTACAATGTGACTAACCAGATTAATCCAGGTTTTTAGTATATTTTTTATTGCTACGTGACAAACAAGTTACCAGTAGGTGCAGTAGATTCTCAGAAAACAAACAAGACCCATCATTCATGATATGCACGCTCGTAAGGCTGTGCAATTGGGCAATTAGTTGAAAGGGGTGTGTTCAAAAAAATAGCAGTGTATGCCGTTGACTGTACAAACTCAAAACTATTTTGTACAAACATTTTTATTTCTAGGATTTAGCAATCCTGTGAATCACTAAACTAATATTTAGTTGTATGACCACAGTTTTTTTCACATCTGTGTGCCATGGAGTCAACCAACTTGTGGCACCTCTCAGCTGTTATTCCACTCCATGATTCTTTAACAACATTCCACAATTCATTTACATTTCTTGGTTTTGCTTCAGAAACAGCATTTTTGATATCACCCCACAAGTTCTCGATTGGATTAAGGTCCGGGGATTGGACTGGCCACTCCATAACATTAATTTTGTTGGTTTGGAACCAAGACTTTGCTCATTCACTAGTGTCTTTGGGGTCATTGTCTTGTTGAAACAACCATTTCAAGGGCATGTCCTCTTCAGCATAAGGCAACATGACCTCTTCAAGTATTTTGACATATGCAAACTGATCCATGATCCCTGGTATGCGATAAATAGGCCCAACACCATAGTAGGAGAAACATGCCCATATCATGATGCTTGCACCACCATGCTTCACTGTCTTCACTGTGTAGTGTGGCTTGAATTCAGAGTTTGGGGGTCGTCTCACAAACTGTCTGTGGCCCTTGGACCCAAAAAGAACAATTTTACTCTCATCAGTCCACAAAATGTTCCTCCATTTCTCTTTAGGCCAGTTGATGTGTTCTTTGGCAAATTGTAACCTCTTCTGCACATGCCTTTTTTTTAACAGAGGGACTTTGCGGGGGATTCTTGAAAAATAGATTAGCTTCACACAGACGTCTTCTAACTGTCACAGTACTTACAGGTAACTCCAGACTGTCTTTGATCATCCTGGAGCTGATCATTGGCTGAGCCTTTGCCATTCTGGTGATTCTTCGATCCATTTTGATGGTTGTCTTCCGTTTTCTTCCACGTCGCTCTGGTTTTGCTCTCCATTTTAAGGCATTGGAGATCATTTTAGCTGAACAGCCTATAATTTTTTGCACCTCTTTATAGGTTTTCCCCTCTCCAATCAACTTTTTAATCAAAGTACGCTGTTCTTCTGAACAATGTCTTGAACGACCCATTTCAGGCTTTCAAATGCATGTTCAACAAGTGCTGGCTTCATCCTTAAATAGGGGCCACCTGATTCACACCTGTTTTTTCACAAAATTGATGACCTCAGTGATTGAATGCCACACTGCTATTTTTTTGAACACACCCCTTTCAACTAATTGCCCAATTGCACAGCCTTACGAGCGTGCATATCATGAATGATGGGTCTTGTTTGTTTTCTGAGAATCTACTGCACCTACTGGTAACTTGTTTGTCACGTAGCAATAAAAAATATACTAAAAACCTGGATTATTCTGGTTAGTCACATTGTACTGCTATTATTTTGAACATAACTGTATATATATATATATATATATATATATATATATATATATATAAATCACCTTTTCTGCCCAAACAACACATTAATTTTTTTCCCTACAAACTGCCCCCTAACCCCCATTGCCAAATCTAATTCTTAGTAAATATATGTTTTAACACATAAGCAAAATGTTTGACTTTTAATCTCCCATTATTGCACGATTTTTAAACATGATGTTTTTAAAAAAATGAATCCAACACCCAGTACACACTTGTAGCTTATCTGATTACTAATCACAAATACCTGAATTTAATCACATAGCCAGATATATAATATATATTTATATAAAGTATGTACGTCTCACTGAGCATGTATATTGTCATAGCCATTCTGGTTTTCATTTTTCATAGTGTTCATCACCTGATCATAGTTTGTTTGTATTTTACTTTGTTTTTGCTTCACATATTAGATTTGTCTGCAGGTTTAATAAAGTTTATAAGTGGCTCCAACTGCACATGTATCAGCTGCCTGACAACATCACACGATGGGTTGGTAAGCTATATTTGTTCTGCCATTTATTTTTTCCCTTAATGGCTCTTATTCATCAAAGTTGCATAGAAACAAACAGTGTTGGGAGGAAGTTGGAGCTGCCTGGACATACAGTAAGTCACTTATTTACATTACTTACAAGTCATTTGCATAAGATCTTGACACTCATATACATTTGATTTAGCTGAAATGCACCCTAATATATGCAGGTGCTATTATAGTGAGGCAATAAAAGCGAAGTATTCAGCCAGAAACCAAGAAGCAAATAAAAAGAGCTATTTAAATTTGAAGAGCTATTACTAGATAAACTGAAAAGAGGGGAAAAGTTAAAACTTTTGTCCACGATTGTTTTGAAAGTATGTTCTGATTTAGTTTTGCTTTGTTGTTTTTTTTTGTTTTTTTTCTCTCCATCATTATCTTTTCTTTTAGAAAAGGTTCGACTTAATTCAACAGTAGCTTTCAAAAGGAATAAAATGTTTTAGCATTGATATGAAATTATTTATTAATTCATATCCGATAAATCTGGATATATTCAAAGATAATTAAGTGTCTTGGCATTGCCTTGGAGTGGTATCAAGACTATGTGTCTAGCCAAATATTTTATGGTGCCTCTTGTCACAAATATGCCCGGTACTCAACTAAAGGATTAATGAGCTGATATAGACCCATATTTGCATATTCTGATTTACATTCACAGAAGGTGTCTATATTTTGGAACATTATTGAGCTTTCACACATGCACAAAGACTTGCTATGACTTACTGATGATATTAATAATGATTTGCATTATTTTACTGGAAGATATTTGAATTTACCGCAACGTGATTTTACTGAGATCTACATATACTATACGCTATATGGCCAAAGGTATGAGAACACCTGGCTTTTCAGTCGTATGTGGTTCTTCCCTAAATGTTTTGCACAAAGTTGGAGGCACACGATTGTATAGGATGTCTTTGCATCAATAGTCAAAAGTAACAAAGTAAATTTAATTAGTTACTTTACATAAGTAGCTTTTTCAAGTATCTGTACTTTACTGAAGTATTTACAATTGGGAAGACTTTTACTTAAACTTCACTACATTTCAAAGTCAAATATCTTACGTTACAATTTGCTAAATCAGTCGTTCCTTTTCATTTATGAGTGGATAAAACCTTAACTGGTCAAGAACAGAGCAAGACACCAATCAGGATAGAGCACACTGTTTTGACCTTGTTTTGATTGCCACTTTGTGGTATCTACTTAGCACAAACATACAGTAAGTATAACACTTTGAGAGTAATAAATAATAAAATAAAATCCTGAATCCACAACACCCACCGGCCTTATTTGCGTGACTTTTTTCAATTAATTGAAAATAATGTTTTGGGCTCATGATAATTTAATATAAATCAAACAGTGTTTGACTCATTAATATTATTTTATTAATAGCTTGGTGTGCTAAGAGAAACATTGGAGTCTTTTCACATAAACTGAATTGATTAAGCAAGAGTCTTGTGACAAAAATGATAAGACAGCTATAATAAATCATATTACTTTGGATACTTAAGTACATTTGAAGACAAATACGTTTGTACTTGTACTAGAATGAAAGTTTAAAAGGAGCACTTTAACATTTACTGGAGTAATATCTTACCTAGTGCATCTCAACTTGAACCCAAGTACATGGTTTGTGTACTTTGTCCACCACTGCATTGTTTCCCTTTAATTGAACTAGATGATCCAAACCTGCAACATTACTCAATGACTCATATACACTCAGCCACATATTCATGCCCAAATACTTATACAAACATAATGAATGTGCTATTCTTTAAGCATAAACAATCTCTCTCTCTCTCTCTCTCTCTCTCTCTCTCTCTCTCTCTCTCTCTCTCTCTCTCTCTGTATCTATCTATTACTCACTTTCCTACTGGCCTGGAATCAGAGTGGAAGTTAAAGGTCAAGTTTGATCTGCCTTGCTGCCCCATAGTCTTGACTCTCTCTTCACAAGTCATTTGCAAATATGCTGCTAATTAGTGTCACTGTTGGTGGTAGCAGCAAGCCTCTTTCATGTGCCTGTGCACGCACACACACACACACACACACACACACACACACACACACAATTTATTGGATTTTTCAATCATATAATATATAATACATACTGTATATATTCAGTGGAGTCAAAATGTCTGTACTGAGACTGCATTGAAAATCTGGATTTTTTTATTTATATTTTTTTTTACATTTAAAATTAGAAATAAACGACAATTAAAAAAAAGCTTCAGATGTTTTAAATGCTTATTTTTAAAGTAAGTTATTACTTAAGTTCTAGTTAAAATGTAGGTTCAGCTGTGATTTTGTTACCTATTTGCACAAAAATGTGCACATTGCTTTTTTTTAAAGCATGTGTTCAGATGACTATGATAGATATTAATAATGTGTAAGGTTTTGCCTTAAAATGTTTTTTTGGTCTATGCCAATTTAAGCGAACACTGTCATTACTGAAAAGAGGGGACCTAATACCACGAAACTGAAATCTGAATGTGTGTGCATGGGTGTGTATGCATGCATGTGTGTCTTTCTCTTTCTCTAACTGCTTTTTTTTTGGTTTAATATTGACTTCTTTTTTTTATATAGATTTTACAAATCACCTGTAAAATTTGATCTACACATTTTTATTCTCTTCATTGACAAATTTAATGGGGAAACCGTGTTTATCTGATGTACATTTATCCTTAGGGTGGGTGATCTGACATTTGCAACTTTTTTCACCAAGAATGTATTTAAACTAAAAAATAATATTTAAACATAAAATAAAAATGAATGACTTGAAAACATGTGGCTTGTCTCACTCTTGAGAGGTTTGTAAAATGTCAGTTCAAAGGCATGCCATTTTAAAAGTAATGTTTGAGAATCCCTGTTGTCCTTAATTGCATAAGTCTAGACTGTTAATTGCTTCAGTTACAGTCCTTTACTTAAACAGTATTAGATAGATAGATAGATAGATAGATAGATAGATAGATAGATAGATAGATAGATAGATAGATAGATGAATTAATTGATTGATTGATTGATTGATTGATTGATTGACTGTTAGTCTGTAGTTCTAGAAATTGAAAACATCATTGGGATCCATTGGATTACTAACAGCACCCCAGGCCTTCTCACTCATTCAGTATCAATCAGTATATAAGAGCAAACAGGTACCGAATGTGGAATTGGATGTTCAAAAAGCACATACAAATTTTATGTCCAGGTGTCTACAAACATTTGTGTATATACTGTAATGTATCATGATCATACAGATAATGCTAATGAAGCAATTTTACTGCTAAAAACTACAGACAAGTTGAAGTGACTTGACTAATTAATGCTCTCAAATACCCACCAGCACAATTCCGGTCTCACATTTCTGCCATTGACAAGTCTAAGAAGAGTATAATAGCTTCCATTTAAAGTATGTACATATTATTTCACTTTTTTAAATAAGTGAAGTTTCGCAGACAGCTCAGCTTCTACAGTTTGCTGACCCAGAAAATAAATCCACTGCCTGCCTTCCTTCACTAATAGTCATCTTTTCCACATTGCTAAATAAACCCAAATATTCAAACAAAGTGTAGAAAGCTTGGCTGACTACGAAAAAACCTCATATCATATTCCCCAACCTGTTTGAAATAATATCCCTACATTCATCTCCATTTAAAGTAACTCAGGAAGGAAAAGAACCATGCTCATGCATAAGGAATGCATTTCCTCTGATCATTTTGTGCACTGGGTATTTGTGTGTGTGAAGTTATGGCATTGGAAAATCAGGTTTTGAGCTTTCCATCCCTCATCAGATAGGGTTTATCAGTGGATGAGTGTATATCAGAGGGACCATGACCTGCTCTCTGCCCATCAAATGTATGTTTAACCAGGTCTTTCCTCCCCTGGTGGTGGTGCGATGATTATCAGAAACTCAGCATATGTGTGTGTGTGAATGAGCCTGACTTTAACGACTTCTCTCAGCTAATCTGTCCAGGAGATCTGTGAGATCAGGCTAAACACAAGCAACCTGCTTGTCTCAGCTATCATATTACACATATCTTCGCTTCCTCTGTTTATCAGCCTCATCCTTTTTCTGACTGTGTGTGTGTGTGTGTGTGTGTGTGTGTGTGTGTGTGTGTGTGAACGTGAACACAATATTACATAGCTCATGAAACAGAAAGGAGAATTAAAAATAAGGAAAATAAAATATTGACATGAATCAGTTTTCATTCACTAGCGTTTCCCTACATGCTTTTTTCCTGCCACTGTACATTTTGAGTTTATCTGACCTAATGATATTTGTTATATTTTAATTATATACAAATATTTTCTTTAAAAAATGTACTCTAACAAAATAAGACAATGATTGACACAGTCAGATTTTTACATACCATTTTCCCATCAGCCATTCCAGCTGTTCTCTTCCCTTTTTTCTGTATGTCATCTTTTTCAAGATTGTTGTCCTATATGTGTCATTGACATTCATGTCCGATGCCATTCAATGTTTAAGTTATGGTTTGTGGTTCTTTATTTTTTCATTTAGTGTTTTTTCCCCCTTTTTTAAAATTTATTTTTATGTTTGTTTGTACTGTTTTGCATTTGTATTCACTTCTTGCTTCTTCATTACATGATATAATGTCAAAAATTAGATGAAACATACACAACAAGACCAAGGGGGTAAAAAAAGGAAACGTCACTAGGTTACGTATGTAACCCTAGTTCCCTGAGGGAACAAGACGCTGCGTTGAAATGCTTTGGGAATGCCTCGCGTTGTCCACGCTCTAAATCACGTGTAAAATCTGGCCAATAGGCAAGTCGTGACGTCATCGGCGGGCAATGTCGCGTAACCCAGAAAGCTACAAAATAGCTGAGCGATGGTAGTCACATTAGCTTCTGAAAATAGAGAAGGTAAGCGCCACAGGGATGCAGGGAGTAGGGCCTATTGACGCAGCATCTAGTTCCCTCAGGGAACTAGGGTTACATACGTAACCTAGTGACGTTCCCTTTCAGGAACTCAAACTGCGTCATAACGGTTTGGGAACGAGTGTCCAATCACGATATACTGACCAGACCATGCCCAGTGTGTCTGAGCACCACAAGCAGTAAGGGAGGTCAGTAAGAGAGCCATAGGCACCTTAGGCACATACCCAGTTTTAGGGTAGAGAAAGGCACTGGCCATGCCAGGGGTAAACTCCAGGAGAGACGGGCCACAGACAGAGCCTGTAGGTCCACAAACCTCTTAAGTGAGGATATCGCCAAAAGAAAGTCGGTTTTTATCGACAGGTACCTAAGGGCCACCTCGGCCAAAGGCTCAAAGGGGAGCTCAGATAGAGCCGCCAACAAAACAGCCAAATACCACACTTGCTCTCTGGGTCGTATCTGGGGCGTAGGAAACGTGTCACAAGAGGGTGTTTCCCCAGCGACTGCCATGCAGGCGAGGTACAATAAGCCACGATAGCGGACACGTAAACCTTCAGGGTGGATTGGGCCAAACCTGTGGCAAACTGTTCCTGCAAGAACTCCAGCACTGAACCAACCGGGCAGTTGACTGAGTCTAAATGGTGGTGCTCACACCATGTGGTAAACAGCTGCCATCTAGCGGCATACAACCTCCTCGTGGAGGGAGCTCTGGAATGGAGGATGGTCTCAACTACCTTGGTAGAAAGACCAGCTGCTGGAAACCATGCCCCCTCAGGGGCCACAGCCATAGCTTCCATAATTCTGGACGGGGGTGAACTAGGGTTCCCCCTGCCAGCAAGGGGAAATCCCTCCTGGGAGGAATTTCCCAAGGAGGTCCCTCGAAAAGGGACAGCAGGTCTGTAAACCATGGTCTGCCTGGCCAACGAGGTGCCACAAGGAGAAGACGTACTCCTTCCCGAGCCTCGGCCATGTCTGCACCATAGCGTCCAGCCCCAGTGGGGCTGGGTAAGAGAAAGAGAACCAGAGGGGACAGTACTAAGTCTCCCAAGTCGCAAACAGATACACCTGGGCTCTGTAATATTTCTGTAATATCTGCTCCACCACCTTGGGGTGGAGCCTCCATTTCCCTGGCCTCGGCCCTTGCCTCAAATGGGAGCCTGCTCTCCAATTCATCCAGCCCGGAATGTAAACCGCTATCAGTGAGAGGAGTTTCCTCTGGGACTATAGGAGGATCTGCCAGCCTGTACAGGGGGCGAGATCAGAGACCCACTTGGAGGTTGATGTATGAGGCCACCAACGTGTTGTCCGTATGGACCAGCACGTGGCGATCCCTCAGGTCTCAGACGAAGTGTTTAAGTGCTATAAGCACAGCCATCATCTCCAGGCAGTTTATGTGCCATGAACGATGTAGCTCGTTCCACCGACCTTGGGCGCTCCAGGCAGTCATGAACGCCCCCCACCCCAGGAGGGATGCGTTCGTCATCGGCGTTACGCGATGACAAGGAGCTCCCAGGACGGGGCCCTGAGACAGGAAAGTAAGTTCTCTCCATATATCTAAGGTTCGACGAGCTTGCCTCGACACCTTGATAATACGGAGTGGGTTGCCCCCTGGGGGCCCTCAGGAGGCCAAGTGGAATCATGTTGGACGCTGCCACCATGAGACCCAGCAGCCTCTGGATCTGCTTCACAGTGAGTGGTTGGCCATCTCTTACTCTCCCGAATGCAGTTGGGATGGCTGCGATCCGGGCGGGAGACAATTGTGCCCGCAACACAGTCGAGTCCCACACTAAGCCCAAGAAGGTGGTTCTCTGCAATGGAGAAAGCACACTCTTCCCTGCGTTCATTCTGAACCCCAGCTCCTTCATGCAGGCGAGAACGACATCTCGATGCCGGACCGCCTGAAGCTCTGATCGAGCTAATATCAACCAGTCGTCTATATAGTTCAGAATAGGGATGGCCTAAAGCCGTAGTGGGGCTAAAGCCACATTCATGCACTTTGTGAAGGTGCGGTGTGAGAGTGCTAGGCCGAAGGGGAGGACCCGTTATTGAAAAGCTTCGCCCCCGAAAGCAAACTTCAGGAACCTCATGTTAGCAGGAACAGAGCGTAGATCTAGGATCAACCTCAATCCGCTGTCCTTCTTCGGAACAATGAAGTACTGGCTGTAGTAGCCTGACTCTCTGACTTAGGGAGAAACCACCTTGATGGTCCCTTTCCTCAGGAGGGTGCGTACTTCTTGCTCCAGGACCAGCGCCTTCTTGGGTCCCACCAGGGAGGGACACAACCCGTTGAACTGGGGAGGAGAGGATGCAAATTGCATCGAGTAGCCCCTCTCTATCATACGCAGAACCCACCCTCTTCCCAAGCTGCCAGGAAATCTCCCAGGGGAACCAGCCTCTTAAGGCTGGCCTCTGACCCTCCCAGAGTGGCTGGAGCAATACCCTGCAGCAGTTTGGAGCCGGCGGGTCTCCTACATCCGTAGCGATCTCTCGGGCGGAGACAAAGGGAGAGACTTGTTGGAGGGAGGCTGCGCCCCAAAGCACATCCAGTGGTAGGGCTAACAGACTGGCCTTCTGTGCCAAGGCATCTGATCGGGGAACCAACCCTTCGGGGCTGGCCCCAGACCTCAGAGTGGCTGGATAGGTGCTCTGCAACCGTTGAGGCCTCCTGAGAGGCGGCGGGTCTCCTTCAACCGCAGCGATCTCTCGGGCGAAGATGGAGGGAGACACCCGCTGGAGGGAGGCTGCACCCCAAAGCACATCCTGTGGTAGGGCTAACAGACTGGCCTCCTGTGCCAAACCACCACCAGGTGGCTGGTCCCGATGGCGGGCAGCGATTTTTTAGGCGAAGATGAGGGGAAACATCCGCCGAAGGGAGGCTTCAAGGCACATCCTGTAGCAGAGATAACAGCCTGGCCACCTGGTGGTGATGAGGAGGTACGGGCACCGCGCAAGGTGTAGACCGCCCTCCTCGATGTAGGGCGCTCTGATTGTTAGGGCTGCTTTACCAATGCCCATCTGTTCGAGGAGAGGAACACCCTCAGGTTGGCCGACTCCTTCGAATTTGGGCCTAGAGCGTATGTTTATGGGCTTTGTGATACCCGGCCATGTCCGGCTGGGGCTGCGCCCGCCGAGCAGCCCCAAGAGAGCAGCAAGGGAGGTATTGATAAAATGCCGCCGACTGCTTTGCTGACTTCTAAAACCTGTCTACGGCCGTGTCAACCGTGTCGCCGAAGAGGCTAGAAGTAGCTATCGGGGCATTCAGCAGAAAAGCCCTGTCCCTGTCGGGAATCTCCGACAGTGTGAGCCACAGACTATTTTCTGTAGTTACTAAAGCTGACATTGACCAAACTATGGCCTGCGCCATGTCCTTTGTGGCCCTAAGGGTTAGTTAAATAATGTATATACTTGTAATATATACTTAACCAAGCAGCCTTTTTTTTGTCATCTATCTATCTATCTATCTATCTATCTATCTATCTATCTATCTATCTATCTATCTATCTATCTATCTGTATAGTTAAGTAGTACAGTACTTACTTCCTGCTGATGATCCATTCTGCAGATCTGGGACTGAAGAGCTCTAGCTTGTCTCAGCTATTATATTGTACCAGTTATCACTTCCTCTGTTTATCGGCCAACCCCGCACAACACAGTACATGCTGCTTCTTCCTGCTCTGTGCTAAGTACTCCACTGTGAAATATAATCAGTGGAGAAGCTCTATGTGGGCGTTATGAAGTAATGTTATAATCATAACACTCTAATGGCAAAAAGTCTGAGCCTACTGCTTTCATTATTTATGAGAAAAGTACATCAAATTGGTTGTGAAAATAAGAAGCAGAAGTTTGTTCATATTGTTCTTATGTCATTTACTTTCATTAGCTAATCAGCTCAAGCAATTCTCTCTCATAGGAGGAATTCTGTATATAATATGTTGGTGTGATAAAGGAATGTTAATATCTTATTTGATAGCTCTCAGATGATAAACATGAGTCTTTCACAAGGGAAATACTTTATCCAGTACAAATTATAAGTTTAAATAAGTTTGCTTTTAACATGCCTCGTGCCAATATGCTATAAAAATAACACTGCAGATGATAGATAATGACTATACTAGAACTTAAATTGCACATAGTAAGCAAATTGTATTTAACTTGTACTTTTATTATAATTATCATCATAATTTACATAACGAAAAGTGGAAAGAGGAAAATCAAGCTGTTCATATCCATTTTTTCATTAAGTAATAAACCCAACTCAGTCTCATAAAGAAAAAAGATCCTTCTACACTTTGGAGATTAACATCTGTCACAAGCACATGTTGCTAAGCAACATACAGTATCAAACCTTCACTTGATTCTTATAATAATAAATAAATGTAACCCTTTTTTAAATATATTGAGTATGGTAAAGCAATACAGAAATGCAACTATCGCAGAATGTGGAAAGCATTCTCAAAAGCCTATTCTTTCATGTTAATTGTAACATGTCGCCATGTGACTTGCAATCAGAGAGAATAGAAGTTTCATGATTGAGGCGAGTCAAATCACATGTTTATAGTGTTCTTAAATCACAGCAAAATCAAATAAATTAACCACACACTACTCTTTTTCAAATTTCCTTTTATATTTCACATATTTGCTTTAGATGCCCCAGGCATACTGTAGTTCCGATCTAAAGCAATAGAGCAATGTGGACACTTTATCTTCTTGTAATTTGTTAGAATTTAGAGTACATTGACAACTGCTTTCTGATGCAAGACAACAGAACATTGCAAAAGTGCAGCTTTCTTACTTTATTAACTGAGGAATGTGAACTTTAAACAACTCTTTCTCTTGAAATATTTATATTTTTCGTTACTATCACAAATAATCTGCCCTTAAGCTTTAAAGTAACGCCTGTAGTTTTGCAGTTTTAACAATATACACCTATTCCTTACCATTTTACATTCGTTTTACTCAACATGTTTTTGCATTACTTTTGGGAGCAATACAATGTACAGTATTGATCTATCTATCTACAGTATAGGGACAAAAAAAAAGATGGGACACCTGACTTTTCAAACTATATGTGTTTTTTCCCTTAAACTGTTACCACAAAGATGTAGGCACACAACTGTATAGGATGTCTTTGAATGCAGTATCATCCAATTTCTCTTTCACTTAAACTAAGAGACCCATACCTGTTCTAGAATGACACTATTTTTGAGCTACATAAAGATATGGGTTTCATTGCTTAGATATGGAAGGTAGTGAGTGGCCTGCTACAGAGCTCTGACTTCAACAAGCTTGAAATGATTAGGAACACGGACTGCACCTTAGGCCTTCTCACCCTATATCCGTAGCTGCTTTTGCTAAAACCCTTGTGGCTGAATGAGCACAAATCTCCACTATAACACTTCAAAATCTAGTGCAACATCTTCCCAGAAGAGTGGAGGATATTATTACAGTACTTCTTCTTCTTTCAGCTGCTCCCATTAGGGGTCGCCAAAGCTGATCATCTGTCTCCATACGTCTCTGTCCTCTATATCAACCTCTTTCAAACCAACTACCTGCATGTTTTCCTTCAACACTCTTATCCATCCCCTCCACCCTGCCTGCACACTTTTCTTCACTTCTCTAACACACTTTCCATTACTTTGCACTGTTGACCCCAGGTACCTGAACTCCTCCACCTTCTCCAACTCTTCTCCCTGCAACCACACCACTCCACTGCCCTCCCTCTCACACACATGTACTCTGTCTTACTCCTACTGAGAGGTAAATATTACAGTACACGGGGACTAAATATGCAAAAAGAGTATTAGAAATCAGTTACGTGTCCACAAACTTTTGTATTTAAGACACAATAGTATAGAAAAATGTACAGAAACAGCAAAATCTACAGTATGCAAGCCATATATAATAGCCAGCAACTCTATTTCTTTCATTTCTGTTCAGGCACTTTGTATAATTTAGTGACAGCAGAAAGTGGTTAGGTACTTAAGTCTGATCTCACACTGTCTCTCACTCGCAGATGTGCAAAGAAGTAACCAGCATTGACAGGCCTGTTAATTTACAAACACATATTGCAGACTATTTATAATGCTATGTTTATGATTTCTATATAATGGCTGTCATAACACTCATTATGTGGGATTGACAGGATCTTCACATGACACATTAGAAAATTTCGAACTCTATGGGTTTGAGTATTACACTTTAATGCAAAACTGCAAATTTTTTTCCTCACAAATGGTATTATGAATTCATTAAGACAAAACAAAGGCCATAAAGCACACATAAAAATTACCTTCTGGTTACGTGGGCTAAATGATTCCCATCTTATAAAAGTGTGTGGGTGTTAGTGGTTTCATGGTGATGGACAGGCAGATTTTCTATTCTCAGACCACTGAGGTAAAGTTTAACTTCAAATGTGAGAGCAATTTACAGCATTTTGCAAGGCTGCACAGTAAAGCACTGTGTCAATCATGGGTATTTTAGTCGTTGCTCAAAACACAATAACTTGCCACAATTATTCAGGCAATTTAGAAACAAGTTTTATTTCACGTTTCATATTTTCATGCACACACAGATATGAATATACACCGTTGATCATAACATATACAGTAGATGCAATACCACATATTATTAGAAACAGTGCCCTTTACATTGTGTTGTTGTGAAAACAACATTAGATATATGCTGACTCAACATACTGGATCTGCATTAGATTTTATTTAAAAAAAAAATATAAAGTACCAACAGTTGAGAAGACCGTTGAGAAACCCTAGTTATGACATGATGCCATGCAAATATGCCCTCAATAGAAGTAAAGTGGCACGAGGGCTATTGCTCACTGGCACATTTGGGAAAACTACAGTTTTCTTCAATGCTCGGTTGATACACATTGGTTGGTTGATCAATTTTCATTTGTGACCTACATTTGTACATGCTTTTGTTATTGTTGTTGCCTATTCAAATGGAAATTACACTCATTGTTTGACTTTCTTATGGCGGGTAACAGCATAACTGTGATAAAGTTTATTGCCTTCCAGCCATTTTTCTTTTCGTGATCAACCTTGTGATTTTAGTTCCCTGTGTCTGTGTGTGCTGAATACACTGTTTGAATTGTGACAGCTGTCTTCTGAAAAAAATATGTACGAAAAGAAAAAGATGGATGGAAACCAGTCTCTGTTCGAGCCCTTATTCCTGACTCATGCCCTGCGAAATCCCTGAAGCAGAAGGAGGCCATGCCATATTAGCACAGGACTTTACAGGCAGGAGAGGAAGAATAGAGAAAAAAGAGAAGTGCACTAGAGTGCAGTGTACAGCCTCTGGAGTGTTCGAGTCACCCAGCATGGCATCGATCGGCCAAAATCTCATCACGGCTGCCTCTCGAAGTAGTTAAGAGCAGCTCTCCCTTGACTGGGTGAGCGGATTGCTTTTCTCCCAGGTCATGTATGGTTATTTTTAGATTGATGCAGTAAGCCAGATTAACACACTTTAGAGTTACTGGACTGAAATTATTGAGATTCTTTTTTTTTTTTAATCACTTATTATGCAAAAATAGGTACAACCTCACATTCAGGCATTTGAGTCAAGGCGAGGATATAAAAATAACAAACCAAGCATGAAAAATTATCATATTTTAAGTGGCACAAATGGAAAAAAAATACATCAATATTCAAAATAAATATAATAAAAAAATAAATAAAAAAAATTGTCCTGTCTAAATAAATATAGAAAACAGGGGTGATATGTTAACTAGTTAATAGTGATTAACAATGCATGCAATTGTTTGTCTCTCTTTTTGTCTATTTTTATTTAATTAAATTGTATTTGCATATTGCTTTTAACAAGGGTCATTGTCTTAAAGTGAGATAAAGTGGTAAAAAAGTTGCATAAAAGAATGTATAATTTTAGCGTCTATAAATGTGTTCCTTATAATTTTGCGTTTATTCCTAATGAGCATCCAGCGACAGCTGTGGCAAGGAAAATTTCCCTGGGATGCATAAGGAAGAAATCTTGAGAGAAACCAGACTCAAAAGGGAACTTCATGGATCTTTAGGCTGCTGGTGTGGAACCAACCTCAGCTGCACAGAGTGGTCCCCAATTAAAGAGAGCTCCATCCAGAGGTTGGGCATTGAAATGAAAATTGTATTCCACAAACAGCTAAAATCACATTAACATTGCATATGCATCTCTTGTGATTTGTAGGATTTTATGATTTTTGTAATACAAATAATAATAAAAATAAAAATGGTTACAAAATATAGATAATATTTATCAGCAATGACTAAAATAGCAGCATTTCCTATATTTATTGTGTATCTTATATTACATATAGTATACTTGTAAGAGATATATTTGATATATGTCTTTATATAGTTTTTGGTCTTTTAGATTCTCTCTGTCTTGCTTTTGTGGATCCACATATCTGTGTCAAAGTCTACATTGCTACCCCTGGCTCTTTAAATGGATTCTTTTCAAGACACTGTATGTAAAGTATCCTCTTGTGATCTTTCCAGTCATACTCTGAACGATCAAAAGCCTTTCCTGGTGTTATGTGATTTATTCACTGTCACTTTCCTATTAAAGTCAGGCTGTGACATGACCACGCAGACCTGGACTCTTCAAGCTGCTGCATTAGGATTCTTCTTTCTTGTTTCTGGCTAATGAGAGACCTCAAATCAGCTCCAGTACATTTTTAAAAGTCTGTGATCTGTTCCACAGCAAACAGATTGCCATCTGCCCCCTTTCTTCCTTTTCCCTCAACTCAAAAGAGCCTCCTCTTAATCACTCACTCACACAACCCTTGTGCCTGCTTATTGCACAAACAGTCACCCCAAATAGTCACCAGAGTAGCACGAGGGAAGCACCAGAGTTATGGGTCTTTATGACAGTCATGAGGTAAAGCAAACCATATTTTTTTAATGACACTACAAGACAAAGGTATACTGACTATACTGACCCAGAAGGTGGAAATGTAGAAACAGGTAACCTGCCCATAAGACTTGGGAAAAGTACATAAGACGTTTTTTTTTTGTTTTTCTATTTCCCCCCACCCCCTTGTGTTGGCTCTGTCTTTGGCTCTCTACTGTGATATAGGCGGAGTCATCTGTTAATTGTAGTGGAGGCCTGGGAAGAAGAAAGAGGAGGAAGAGAACTGTTTGCTAGTCACTCTGTTTGCTAGTCGCTCTCTTTGATAGAAGATAGTAGATAGTAGTTTGAGAACAGGTAAGAATGTGCATGCAGTTAGGTTTCATCATTGTGTAGACACCCTAGGTTAGAAGGCAGGTGCCACCCCTTGTGTTAGCGTTGCCTAATGTAGTCAGCTAGTTTGTTGCTAGTCAGGTTAGCTTTCAAAATACAGCCTAGAGTAGTCCTCTTTTCCTATGTTAATTTCTTTGGCACTATTCATGTTCTCTTGCCTGTCTTAGTCTAGTCTTTATGTCACCTATGAATAGCGTGTTGCCATTTTGTTTGTTACACCATTACACTTGACCATTAAAAGCAATAACCACTCTAACCCACTGTCCTACTATTTTTGTCCAAACAACCCGCAATAACTAAATCATTGTTCCTACACTCCCCTAGGCCTAGCCAAGGTGGGAATGTAACAATGTGTAACTACACATTTAAATGCCATATAATAATCAGATTGTTTTGAACTGTTTAAATATGTTTGATAAAGAATAAAGAATTCCCAATGGGTATTATCAAAACCCCCGTTTTCGGTGGACGAATCTCAGAATGAATAGTATTGGCCATCTGCTGGACTACATAGGCACTAATGTGTCATGCTCTTTAGTGAGCACATACATAATGGATTTTGGTGGTTTTCATGTTGAAAATAACTAATTTCACTTTAAAGTCAGGAAACTCAAGCTGTTATTCAGCTTTCCATGTTTTCCATTACAAGCAGGCAATGCACCTAACCTGGGATCATTCCTTACATGTAGTCCCATTGATGGCGATATTACTACAAGGGCAGCAATTATGATTGATTAAAGATTAATAATTGAGTCTTAATGAAGTTGGAATCTTAAATAATTAATAGTCATTGTTTCATTTAACACATTTAAATTGTAACAGGTAAGATGTTATGAATGTGTAAAAAGGAGACCTTTCCTAAACAGTGTTACTTTTTTATATTTGGAATAACAGTCTGATTACCACAGTGATACCCTAATGTGGCTAAAGTGTATATAAATGAATGTATTGTATTGCATCTAAAATGCAACTATTATCAGTAACAGTAATCACATATTTATATAATGAAATACATTATAGCATTTTTTGAGGTGACCAACCGCACCATGAATTTGCATCAAATTTATTGCCACAGTGCACCATATATGTGCATTATATATGGCTATATGGCTAGAACGTTGTGAATATGTGACCATCACACTGATATGCAAGGCTTCTCCATACTGTTACCACAATTCTGGAAGCACACAAGTGTGTGGAATGTTTTTGTATGCTGAATGCATTAAAAATTCACCTCACTGGAACTAAGGGCCCCAACTATGTTCTAGCATGACAATGCGACTGTTCACACAGTGGGATCTATCAAGACATGGTTTGATCTGCACAGATCCCTGACCTTTAACCCCATTGAACACCTTTGGAATGAGTTGGAACACTGACTATGCCCCTTGTCTCTT
Source organism: Silurus glanis (assembly GCA_014706435.1). NCBI lineage: Eukaryota > Metazoa > Chordata > Actinopteri > Siluriformes > Siluridae > Silurus > Silurus glanis. The sequence continues at coordinate 7,389,934 of JAAIIK010000101.1, read as the reverse complement.
TAGCTGACCCCAGTGCCTGCTCTCACTAATACTTTTGTGACTAAATAGGCCAATCTCCATAGCCACGCAACAAAAAAAAATATTGTAATAAGACTTCCTGGATAAAGATACTAGGAAATATTCATAAAGTATAAAGGAGACCAGATCCGGAATGGGATGTTCAATATATACAGATGGCTGTGATGATAATGTGATGTTGTACTTTATTTCTATACTATTACCATATACTGTAAATGTAGTACTATTTTTCAAGCACCCCGTTTTTCTAGAATTAAATTTAATAAAATAAAGGTTCCTCATATATTGTATTTATTAGTCAAATGAATTGTGAGTCACGTACATAATGGAAATTACATTATTTAAAAATTTTAATTAATATATACATAAAAATGCATGTGACCATATTATACTTGTATAGTTGCTCAGTATTTGAATATTGCTCATTTAAAAAATCGACAAGTTTGTTTTTTCCAAAAGACTTTTCATATTGAACCTGATTAACAAACATTTATGGCAAGGTTGTTATTCATCACAATGGCAACCCCAGAAGTATCAGCTTTGGGAATATAATTTACTACTGCAATTTTTTTTGGAAAATTCTAAACCATCCTTTACATGGTTTATCATATGAGATTTGCTATACGGTTGTTATTATTATTATTAAAATTATTATCATTATTATTTGTGTAACACTGTGATAAACACTCTACTTGCAAATGAATGTTGCATGTATGTGTATGACCTCGGTCTTTGGGTAATAAGTTATTTCCCTTGTTGCTAAGTTACTTGTAATGGCACTGCTAGGCAACCCATGACTAAAGCATTGCAGATGTGGTATCTAACACTAGGTGTGTGTGTGTGTGTGTGTGTGTGTGTGTGTGTGTACGCACAAGTCACCAGTTCTGAAGTGAAGTAGGAGGTAATTACAAAGCCAATCATGACACTGTTGACATGCGCGCTTCCTCGAGGGCTCTGATATAGAGACACCGTCGTGGAAGTGCTCTTCTGTCAGGGAATACATTTAGGGTTTTTTTTTGTTTTTTTTCTATGCTCTTGATTTTGAGTATGTCTCTGCCACTTTATCAGTCTCTCCTCTCTCTCTCTTCTTGCTCCTCTCCTCCTACTGCACCATTTTATGAAAGCTTTCCTCATAAATCATGGTGATAATTTATCCAATGCAGGAACCACTTTGTCAAACCTGTTAAGGCTGCAAGTGAGGCTGTGCTGTACTGGATTATCCCCACTATCTCAAGTATGCAAGTCAATACAGTCTCCTGATTGCCAATTCATAAGAATTCTTCATAAGCTTACTGGCATGTAATGTAATAAATGATTATAGTTCCGGTGGAAAATGGTGATGGCGTTCTTTTTACTGAAATCCATGGAAATTAATCTCGTTCTGGGTTTGCCATAATATCAGGTTGGCTCTATATTTAACAGTCTAATAGCTCTATCTTAGACTGCATGTATTTTTTTTTTACTTTACTTTGTTTCCTTTTGGAGTTTTTCTAAATTGGAGAGTTTGATGAGATGATACACTTTGAAAATTTGAATGATGTACTAACAACATGTAAACTAATGTGGAGCACTGGATGCTCCAAGGGAGGATTGCATTTAATGCATAATAATAAGCCAAATGATTAGTGTTCTTATCATAATTGTTGAGCTTGTAAAAGCTGTTTTCATAAATTTCAATAACATGAAATGCTTTTGTATAAAGTTTTTACAGACCAGTTAAGAAGTGCAAATATACCGAAGTACAAACTTTATAGTGTATGCGAATGAAACAGATTTGCCAATGGCTTGATGTTTGATGTTCCAGGTGTTGTTAGGTAAATTCTCTTCATCTACTTTGTTCTACTATATCTATTTTGTTCTACTGGATACAAAAATCACATACATTAAATTTCATGGATGGATCGCCACTCTCACAGATCAAACATGATATTATAATCTTTTGACTGACAGCCTGGCTGAAGCAAATCATTTTCCTTGGACATTTTGAACATATGCTTTATAAGTAAAAGCTGTGTTTACACAACAAAAACAATGCAGGTATACTGTATTTTTACACTTAGAAATGTTCTGAGATATGTTAAGTCTTGGTTGTTCCTGCAACGTATCACTTTCTACTAATCATTTACAATTCTAAAGTACAGTATACATTAAATTAAATTAAATTCACTACAGCAGAGGTATTAAAAAACTGCATGTTTTGTATCAGACATGCCAACCCAGGCATATGATGGACCTTATTACCATTATACAAAAAAAACCCCAAAAAACTAAAATATGTCAATTTTTCCAGGAAAAATAAATAAATAAATAAATACCCCACCACACCCCCCAAATAAATAAATAAATAAATAAATAAAATTAAAAAAAAAAAAAGTAATAAATTAAATTAAATTAATAACAAAATAAAAACAACCTTTGACACTTGTGTATGCATAATTTACCTATTAATAGGTAAATTAGGGTTTAATTTAAAGTTAATGGAAATGTCACTGTCTGGGTTCCAATAAGCATTTTATGTATATACTTCTGCAAAATATAAATGTAATATTTTATTTTTTTAATATCAATGTATTTTTTAAACATGTTTTGAATGACCAGAAAACCTACATAAACTATTCACATAGATTCAATGTAAAACAATTACATCTTGCAAGGATGTTGACACTGAGGAACTTTAATATTAAAGTGACTGAGTTATTCAAGACGGAATAGTATATTTTATTTTGAATGTACTATACACAAAAACAAATGGTTTTAATTCAATTACATTGAACCCAAAGGACACATTCTTTTCTTTAGAATGGCTGAATACAGCACAGGCACTTCCTTTAGCACCTCACCACTTAGTTTTAAAAATGTTACGAATATTACAATAAGGCTCCTTACAATACATCAATCATAAAAATTAATTTGCAAGACAACAAAAAGAATGAAATACATTGTGGCCATAGTACAAATAATCTAAATCTGCAAAACAGAGAAAAAGGAATAATCCATATAATGATAGGGGTGCTATTTACTTAAGGTAACAGGTGATGTACAGTTTTGTACTCTCCATTCTACAGTATATGTGCAATCCTAGGAACAATGATCATCTCTGGATTCAGGCTGTAGTAGTGAAAAGAACATTCTTCTGTGAAGAAGAATTAAAGATGGAAGGTTGATGAGCTATTACAATAACATTACCATACAGGTATATGACTGAAACTTTTAACTCCCAAAACAAGATTCTCAGTCTGTCTGTGCATAATTTCTCTCCATTCCTGTAAGCAGAACGTAAATATAATTGGGTGTGAACATCTGCTGTTCTTGACATTACTGCAGCATTTTTGTATGGTGAGGCATTATGTACAAGTTGCAGTGGTTGCTCTGGGACATAATGTGTAAGTGTAAAACATTAATGTCTACTCTGTATCATAAAGACTTCATCACAGCCAGTTCTGGTCCCTTTCCCAGAATTTTCAGTAACTGTGGTAGTAACTGACAAATCCTAAAGAGAACCTTAGCTGTGAAATATCTTTTGGTCAGGAAGCCTGTATAACAGCTTGGATTTTGTGCGTCAGTAGTGTGACCCAAGTAAGTGACACTGTTCTTGAGAAAGTCACACTTGCAATGACAAGTGCTCAATGTATGCTTTGTGAGCCTTTCCAGTGCTCTTTTTGCATGTGGTTTTTTTTTTTTGGAGCCTTCCATCATTTCATTTTTTCTTTTGACAATAACTTCTTATCTATGACCTTCTGTGTGGGTCCTAGAGCCCCCTGTAGAGTTTAACTCCTCTTTAATTTCAATTAAAAGATATTTATCCGCCCAATTAAGTATCATTGGAAACTGATATTGTTGTTCAAACATTAAAACATTTACAAACTCTGAAAGTGGCAGTCATGAAAACTCCCATTTTCCACCTTTGACAAAATTCCTTCGGTTTCCTTATGAAACAAATTACTGTGACCTTGGGAAATTTTGGTGTGCCATTTTCAATCAGATAAAATCTGCCCTTGATGTGCCTGAATGTGTGTGTTCCTTCTTGAAAAACATTGATTTCTCATCCTGAGCATGCACTTACATGTACTGTGAATGAGTCTCTGATTCAGCATTATTCACCTGACTCAATGATGGTCAAATGGCACAGACATTTCTGATTTCACTTACAACAAACTCAATTAACTCTTCTCACTGTACAGCACCTATGAGTATGCTATTATTATTCATGTACAATTCTTCAACTGGATAACAGATGGGTTTATTGTAATACAATTTAAATGATGATCAAACTTACTCTGCAAATTATAATGCATACCCAGTATACAGTTCCATTCTTACTGTTTTTATATTATCTTCTGGTGTCAGTTGTATTAGTAGTTGCCTAGCTGTCTTCTCATAGTAAATGACTAGACTACCCAGTTTTTGCCATCATAATGTTACCTTTAAATCTGCATTGTACTCAATGGTAAGGTGATTTGATTGGACATATTTTATTAAAATATTTTTCAAGATTTGGGTACACACATTTTTCTTTCTGCTCTTTTTAATATACCCTATTTTCCGGACTATAAGCCGCTACTTTTTTCCCACGCTTTGAATCCCGTGGCTTAAACAACGAAGCGGCTAATTTATGGATTTTTCCTGGGTTTTTCCCAGTTTCACAATCTTCAAGCCAAAAAAAACTGAGCGACATAACATTAGACCATTGAAATTGCCAAACGGGTTCAGGTGAACCAATGAAACTCTTTATATTAAATCGGGTGCTTTATATTAAATCGACGTTTAACCTGCCGCTCACTCGGACTGTCAACAGGAAATGTGATTCATTCGTCAAAAACAACCCGAAAACAACCGGGCATGAAAAAACGCACTTCACCTGTGTTCTGAACTGCAGGTCATCGGGAGAAAAGCTTCCACCGGTGGTGATTTTTAAACGCACGACGATGCAAAAAGTTAAACACTCGAGAGAATTTGTTGTGAAAGGAAGGAGGAAGACAGTGAACAATGACTTTCCTGGTAGGCTACTGTTTAGATACAAGCCGTGTTACAGGCACTAGCTTTCGTTAAAGCCTGTGTAAAGTTCATTAGTTTCAGTGTAGACACCTGCGGCTTATAGACAGGTGCGGCTTATTTATGTTCAAAATAAAAATCTTTGTAAAAATTAAGTGGGTGCGCTTATATTTGGGTGCGCTTAATAGTCCGGAAATTACGGTACTGTATATCCACCCACAAATGCCCAAATACTATTAACTATTACGCTGTCACTGAAATACAATGTTAGAATAGTTTAACTTATTCTTGAAGAATAGATTGAATGATCTCTTGTTGATGTGTTAAATGTTAAATGATATATAATGTTATTAATAACCAGTAGTAACACTGTAATTACACACTGTAATTAAATAAGGTTCCTGTTAAGCTTTCCATCCTACAGTATCAATGTGAACACTGATACTTTGCTTTCTCTGGCAGAAATGTTCAAACTTTTTAATATACAGCATACAGTCATCATCTGCTGAGAAATTGACATCAAGTTTTCCAATATATCTAGCTTCTATTCTATTTTTTTCTGTTATTCATTGCCTTTCTTGTGGCTAGCAGACAAATATTATTCTCTGGTGGAAATTAACAGTTTTTGAAAAAGTTCTTCTTGCCATTGTTGAGGTTGTCTCCTTTAAGGTAATGTCTTTTATGTTTTCACAAACACAAATAAAAAAAAATAACAATGACTGTAGCATTTCTGTGTCTGCTGTGAGTTCTGAAAAAAAGAACAGTTTTAGCAAATGGCACATTATATCATATTATGATATAACTGCCTTCTTACTAAAATCATAGACATTGCATTGTCAGTGCAAAACCTCTTTGGGATGACGTTTTTTTTTTTTTTCAACCAACCTTTGTACAGTACTGAGAACAAGGGAAGATATGTGACAGACACAATTATTGCAAGAGCAGTGGGAGACAATTGTTCACTGACCACCTTTAATAGTACTCTGTAGCCTATTTTTTGAATGTTGTACTGTTGTGGGAAAATTTGTAGTAAAGAAGGTCAATTTGTGCTTCACAACAGATGTGTGCTACCACGTTTGGGTTTAGAGGCCACCCCGCTAGATGTTCTTGCAATTTCAATGGTGCATGCACTGCCCTATTGTACTACCCCAGCAGAATTGTTGCTCTCTGTAGGGCCAGTTGGATTCACCCGTGCAAGTCAGAAGGAGCTATTGAACCTAATCCTGGAAGAATGTGGCAAAATTCCAGGCAAATAAATTGGTCTATCACAAGAGTACAATGTGCATTTCATACTTCTGTGGCATCATTCCCAAGTCTTTAAGAAAGGAATTAGTTTTAAGCACCTTTCTCCAATGGAGCACTATTCAGATTTTCTGTTACTCATGCCTTGTACCAGAAAGGTAACTAATACATGGGTTATTTACACTGAGACAAAGACACATTCCTATTTATGACAATTGAGATAAACACGTTTTTTTGGGGGAGGTTTTTGGGTTTTTTTTTTTTTACTAGAGCAAAACAGAAAGAAATAACCACTGTGCATGGTGTTATCAGTCCTTGTATACTCATTAGATGCCAATACTGAACATTGCATCATCAATAAATTTAACGCAAGTAATATGATATCTGGTAAATATTGGGGTGATATAGTGGCTATTTTTCTCAGTAAGGACTACTTCAGTGTTAGGAAGTTCACTGCGAATCCAAGTCCCATAATATTGACAAGGAAGGAGGATCTGTCTCAGATGACCTGCTCTTTAGCAGGGGGACTCAGGAGTCACTTTGTCCAAATACAGCAGTATTATGATGCCACCGGATCATCATCAGAGTCAGAGCGTTTTGTGTCTACACTAGGCATGTGATTGAAATATGCTTATAGAAATATGCTCAACTTTGAAAAATCTAAAATGCAAACAGATTTAGAAATACTGCAGATTTCGAAATAAACATAAACTACCTTAGTAGTGAAATAGAGCATTGTTTTGGGAATATATTCCTTATTTGCCACATCATGCAGCAGGTGGTTATGAAAAAGCCATTAGTAACTGATAACATTCCTAATTGGTTGCCCTTTAAAAAAAGATAAAAAAAATAGTAGACACTAATTTGTGAATTTGTTTGTTTGGTGATAAAGAGCTAGACATACATTTTAAGATCGCTGCACCAAAAATAAGTGGAATATTTGTCTCTAGACAGATGCAATCATAAAGTTAATTGTAGTCAAAGTCGTAAATACGTAAGTACTAAACATTAACTAGTTTATTGCAATGGCAATGTAGGCCTGTTTAAAGTCAGATGGCTTATTTACAGCAGAAGGTTAGCAAGCGTCAAAGCAATTTCCTCCAAACACATAGACCTTGATGCTAGTACTAACAGATACCATGAAGCAACACAATTATTGGCACACTTATTAAAATGTGGAGGAATGAGTATACAGAACTAATGTATTTAATGACATTTTCTGGGAATAGAATTTTTTTTTTTCTCTACTACATGCCTGATGTTTCATTTATTTCTATTTCTGCTTGACTGGAGCTGACCCAAACCTGGCAATTATGTTTCTTGAAGCATTTCTCATCTGCATCAATCGTATATTTAATACACAGTATTTGTAAAGAAGTTTCTATGCTCTGTGTTCTGAAGAACTAGAGAAAAAAAATAACCGTGGTCTAGCCTATCCCCTCAACATTGCTAAGAATTTCACTGCCAGCAATTCAAAATATAGAAATGGCCCAATATTTTTTGTTGATCATCTGTTATTAAAATAGATGACATTTCATCCATAGCACATACTGTAGTACAAGAAATGTATTAAATTAATATGAAATACATTTTACAGCCCATTTAAAACAAGAATTCTCATATTTCAGGATGTGAAAAGAAAAAATAAAACAAAAACAAAAACCCTTTACAAATTCACATTCATAATACTCAGTAATATTCTATGAATGAATTGGCACCATTTCTTTGTGAGTTGTGATATTTGGATAAAATCTTTTCACATAACCATTCAAATCTGCTAAAATATATAAATGTGATACATTTAATAAGGGCTTGCTGCAATTTTCACCTTTGTAAAACATTTAAAATCCTCCTAGCTATGCTTCTCAAACCCCTGGGACTCACAAAATAAAATAAATGATTATACTCCTTGCAAACAGCAACGCTTGAAGCAAAATATGAAACATAAAGCTTTGTATGGTCTTTTTGGTACAAACTTATTTTCACCACTACTCAATCCTATAAATCATTTCCTGTTAGTGTTTGTGTAGTGGATTTGCTCTGTGTTGTGTGCATTGATAATAAAAAAAGACTTCACACAATGATACAGTTGTCATGTGATTTACTTTCAGCTTCTAGGTTTCTGTATTGAAACAACAGACACCATCAGACAGTGAAAGGGATAATCTCTGGTCTAGCTGTGCTTCTCATCGCTATCACATTCCGCAAGAGAGAGAAAGGGCGCCTGGAAAATTACATCAGCTCTACCTATGCTCTTACACATGACACAACTTGAGTGACAGCACTTCATATTATACTTGTAACCACATGACCGTGCATCACTCATGCACTCTCTCCTAATACAAATAAAAAAATGTAAAAAACTACATTAATACCATTAGTTAATCGTTATTTTAATAACCTAGTGTGACAAAATTATACTTGCCACATCCAATGCCACAGTTCTTACGCTAGATTATTTGACAAACACCCGATGGAAATTTTTTTTTTTTTTTTTAAAAGTTAAACTTTTAATACAGGACTTACCCTTTGAGCCAACATTATCTGTATCAATCATGAGATTCTTCTGCAACATGACAAATCTACATGTTGAGATTAACCCCCAGGTATCTCTTCTGAAACATCACAATCATGGTCAGCAACATCCATTACAATTTGGGATACAGAGTCTTCATTCTGAACATCTAATTTAAGTGATATCTCATTGTTTGATGTATGGAGCAAGGACACTGAAGCATTAGACGTATTGTCGGAATTGTACTCACAATCCCTCCATTTTGTCCAGTGTGCTGCCCCGCTTTATGATCACTAATCTCATGTTCAAAACTGTCATTCACATCCTCCAATTTACCCATACCCATTCCCTCAACCTCATTCAAATCAGCAATCCATTGAGAAGTTCTTTCTTCAGTATCATTTTTCTGACAGTCAGTATGTGACAAAAAAACTGTTTGAACTTAGGTCACACTCTGAACTCTGAAACTGAATCATCCCAAGCAGGCAATGGTAAAAAGTTCACAGGCATTAACAAATTCCGATGGACAGCTTTGACACGTCCTGTAACAGGGTGACGAATCTTGTACGTATTCAAAGAACAGTTCTCACTCACTACGATATACACTGTGTTATCCCAACGTTCAGCAAATTTTTTGTTTTTCCCTTTGTTGGCCATGAGGACCCTATCACGCAACTCTAACGAATGACCCTTGCACTTTCCATTATAATATTCAGCCTGTTTGTTCTGCTGTTGGTGCGCATTTTGTTGTGCAAGTGACGTTGCCCCTCTTAAATCCCTTCCCAGGGACTGGACCTATTTACCCACATCGACAGTCTCTCCATCCAAAATCACACTCTCAAACAAGACAACCACTGGCAATGTCGGGGTACGGCCAAACATAAAAAAGAAAGGTGGGTAGCCAGTAGTCTAATGCCTAGTGCAATTGCATGAAAAAGTCAGTGTATTCAGCATCTGAGGCCAGTCAACTTTAGACCTCGGAGACAAGGACCTTTTCATGTCACCAAAAGTACAATTAAACCTTTCAGTTTGAACGTTACCCATAGTGTGATACATAGTAGTATGGGATTTGGCAACACCTCACAATTTCAACATTTTGGCAATTAGAGAGCTTTCAAAGTTTGCACCCTTTTCTGAATGGATTCGTGCCGGGAAATCATATACATAAAAATTGTTCCACAGGACACAGGTAACAGACTTTGCAGTTTGATTTGGACAAGTGTACGCACACACAAGTTTTGTGAAGTGGTCGGTTATTACCAACACATCAACTGACTTACTATTGATATCCTCAGCCATCCAAAAATCGACACAAAATAACTCTAGTGGCACTGTTTTAGTTATCGACACAAGTGGTACTCTGGCCTTTGGCTCAGGAGTCTTATGCAACACACATCTCTTGCATTGCGACATCTAAATTTTTTGTCCGTAATGGTGAATAAGTGGAAGGACCCGAATGCAGATTGCAAATGGAGTATGGACAAAATGGTTTTTAATGAATGAAATAGGCAGGGGGAAAAACACAGTCCAAAAGAAAAAAGTTCATAAAGAACAACAAGCAAAGAGGGCAAAGGCAGAAACAAAGTTTACAAAACAAGCCAGGGTCTGAACACCGGCAGACAGGGCAATGCAGGCACATACAAAACCAAATCCAAATCCAAATCCAAAAAAAAAAACACTCCAAAAAATCCAAGAGCCGGCAAACAGGATCAATGATGGCAGAGCAGAAACACAAACCGAAAAACAGTCCAGAGTCCAAACCAAAACAGAGGCAGAGTAGAGCAGAACAGGGTTCAGGGTTAGGGTCAGGATTTGACCTGACAATTTTGTGTCATTCTCCAAAGAGTTCCAGTAAAATCTTTGCAAGCCAAAGAGTGCGGTGCTGGCCCTGATGACCTGCGTCATCATGCACCGCTTTTAGGACCAAACCTCTTAAGCCTGCCGGCACAACCTACTGGAAAATCTTTTTCTTGGTTTTTGGATTCTTAGACACCCGGTAAAGTATACCTAACTTGATTGTGATTTTACTCCATTGTCATACAGTGTTCATTTGACTCATTACATTTTTCTCCCCTACAAGGCCTTCTACCACACTCTACAAAGAACCTCACCCTACTTTATGACTGTATTCATACGCTGCTTGTCAAGCAACTCAGCATGAGTAAGCTTATTGTGTGGGTCATGCTCCAAACCCCTCAAGTGCTGAACATATTTGACTGCTCTAGCTGCAGTAGCTTCCTCCCAGAGACGATGAGAACGGAGCACAGCTGACATCTCCTCACAGGACTTTCCCTTCAGCAAAACTCTGAACCAGGTTAGTCACTTCCTGACATTTCTGTGACCCAGACATTGTCTCAACTTCCTCCCCTTCTGCATGTTCGCAGGACAAATTAAACATACCCTGCACATGCTTAACCCCAAGTGTCTCTGGCTTCATGCCTCAAAATATCATATGGGGTTTTGGTAATTCTGTGCAAAATCCTGGAAGTAGTGAAAGGCTCCCCGCTGGTCCAGGTATGTACTGTATATCAAACTCAAAAGGAGCCATCTTTGCAACCCATCTTTGCTCGCAGGCATCAAGCCTCGTCTTGGTTAAAATATACTTGAGCAGGTTGTTATCCGTCCAAAATGTAAATCTGTGCCCACGAAGCCAATGACTGAATTTATCGCAAATGGCTCAATTTATGGCCAGAAATTCAAGCCTATGAGCAGGATACCTGAATTGAGCATGGTTAAGGGATTCTGCAGCAAAAACGATTGGTCTTGTGGTAGCATGCCCCTCCCGAACTTGGGAGAGCACGGCCCCAAGACCACTCGTTGAAGTATCCACAGACAGAATAAACGGTTTTGAGAAAGTCAGAATGAGCAAGTAAAACATGCTTTCATGCGTCATCTTAATTCTCAAACCCCCTCTACTTATATCTGTCCAATCACCTAGGGTGAGTTTCCGAACAGATCCGGACCGATGTATAGGGACATAGGTGCCCCTTGCCTTCCTAGGTTTTTTTTGTTTGCCAGTTGAAGCTGAAAAAGAGGCTTTGCAATCAATGAGCAATTCTGAATAAAGTGTTGATAGTATATAACCATTCCAAAAAAAAACCTTATTTTGCCCACAGAGGGGCATTAAGTTAAGATGGAGACCATTAAGTCCCTCTCCATTCTTCTTCCAAACTAATACTGATGGTGATGCAAACTTTCTGATTAATTCTTTCTGCTACATTTAATCTAAAGTCTGTTTCAGCTTGTGATAGTGTGCTGGTGAGAGTCTGCGATAAGGTAAGCGAGTAGGTCTGTCATTCATCAAACAAATGCGATGACAGAACCCCTTTCCTTCACCACACTCCAATGAATGCCTAAAGAAAACCCATATTCACCCATATTCCTTTATCAGGTCAACGAGCCTGCTTCTCCAGAAAGGCGACACATAACAATCATTTATATTTAAGTCTTTGAAGTCAAGCTCATCCAAATGAAAGTCACTAAAGTGCCCAACACCAGACACTGATCTTCTTCTGGACTGGCCATGTTCTGGAAGAATTTCTGCTCTGGCACCTGTTCATAATCTTCCAAAGCGATGCATGGGCAGACATCAGCAAGCTTTGCGTTTCTGCGCAACACAATTTTAGAGTTTATGGGGTTTATCATTCCCACTGGGATCCAACCATCACCCCATAAAGGCAAGCTCACTCTACCGACAAGGACATTGTGATGGACACAGCTAGAAGTACTAGGCTAAATCACAACCGTGCTGCCCACAGTTTTCCAGTCCTGGTGGTAGCCGACCCCAGACAAGGTGCTCACTTATCGGCTGCAAAACGACAGCAGATTTGGACTTTACTACCCCTTCACCTCTCAATTCTTGGAAGCATACGTAGAAACTGACTATGTTTACTCAGATTTGACTCAGATTGGTTTTAGCACATTGGTACCAATGACAAGCTGGACCCCCTGTCCATTTACAAAAAGGACTGGGACACTAAAACAGAACCCATACACCTCAATTTTCAGATAACACATACCTTCAAGACTAGTCTGTTTCCCACTGCACCCACCGAAAGAAAAATGGTGTAGGGGCGATCCTGAAGGAAAAGTACAGTAAGAGTGTAGTGGGGGTGAAGAGAGTTTCTGATAGGGTGATGAATGTGAAGCTGGAAGTTGAAGGGGTGATGATAAATGTTATCAGTGCCTATGCTCCACAAGTGGGTTGTGAGATGGAGGAGAAGGAAAAATTCTGGAGTGAGTTAGATGACGTCATAGAAGATATACCTAGGAATGAAAGATTAGTGATTTGGGCAGACTTCATTGGCCATGTAAGTGAAGGGAACAGAGGTGATGAGGAGGTTATTGGTAGGTATGGCGTTAAGGAGAGGAATGTGGAAGGGCAAATGGTGGTAGATTTTTCTAAAAGGATGGAAATGGCAGTAATAAATACTTATTTTAAGAAGAAGTAGGAGGACAGGGTGGTGTATTAGAGTGGATGAAGGTGCACACTGGTGGACTATAGTCTTTGCAGGAAATGCAACCTAAAGGAGATTGGAGACTGTAAGGTGTTGGCAGGGGACAGTGTAGCTAAACAGCATCAGATGGTGGTCTGTAGGATGGCTTCGGAGGTGAAGAAGGTGAGGGTGAGGAATGGAGAAAGAATAAGATGGTGGAAACTAAAGTAGGAAGACTGTAATGTGAGATTCAGGAAAGAGGTCAGACAGGGGCTCGGTGGTGATGAAGAGGTGCGGGATGATTGGGCATAAATAAAGTTGATCAGTCACACAATTAAGTTATGGGAAAGAGTAGTGGAAGCCAGGCTGAGAGAAGAGGTGACCATCTGTGAGCAACAGTATGGTTTCATGTTGAAGAAGAGCACCATACACATTATTTGCTTTGAGAATTTAATGGAGAAGTATAGAGAAGGTCAGAAGCAGTTGCATTGTGTGTTTGTGAATTTAGAAAAAGCGTACAACAGGGTGCAGAGAGAGGAGTTGTGGTATTGTATAAGAAAGTGTAGAAATGATATTTTAAAACAGTGATTTATTTTATTCTTCTGTATTGTACTAAACATGCATATATATATATATATATATATATATATATATATATATATATATATACACACACGTTATACATCTTTTGGAGACAAATGAAGTAACAGCATAAACTACATGATGATGTAAATATAAAGTGCTGTATGAAGGTTTGCAAGCTCCGAATGCTCCTTTGTATGAAACTAAGAGGCAAGATATCGCCTTGTCTCCGTCTCCTGCTGTGTTGGTGACCATTTGCTCATGATTTAATCAATGATCTGAGAGAATGCCAAAGATAATGTGTGAACCTTTCAGTATTTCTATAATAATAAAGTGATCTGAGAAAGAGAGAGAGAGAGAGAGAGAGAGAGAGAGAGAGAGAGAGAGAGAGAGTGAGTTATCTGAGTCAGCACAGCTACTTCCCTTGCATGTTGTGTTTTTACCTATCACCTGAGTGGTTTGTTCTCCTTTGGAGGGACTAGCCCCCCTACAGCAATTTTATTTTTATTTTTTTATAAAACCACAATGCTTAGTTTTTATGTTGGACCTGATGACTGCAGTGCAGAAGCATTGCGCTCTAATGTACAGGCTCACCTGCAACAAAGACCACTGTTGAAAGATATCCGAATCTCCTGGTTTTCGCTGAAAAAAAGGTTTACAGTCAGATGTGTCAGAGAAGTATGTGAGGGTGGTGCAAGACATGTATGAGGACAGTGTGACAGCAGTGAAGTGTGCAGTAGGAATGGCACATGTTCAAGGCGGAGGTGAGATTGCATCAAGGATCGGCTCTGAGCCCTTTATGTTTGCAGTGGAGATAGACAGGTTAACGGACGAGGAGTCTTCATGGACTATGATGTTTTCGGATGATATTGTGATTTGTGGTGAGAGAAGGGAGCATGTTGAGAAGAGCCTGGAGAAGTTGAGGTACACGCTGGAGAGAAGGGGAATGAAAGTCATTAGGAGTAAGACAGAGTACATGTGTGTGAATGAGAGGGAGAGCAGTGGAGGGGTGCGGTTGCAGGGAGAAGAGCTGGTGAATGTGAGTGAGTTTAAGTACCTGGGGTCAACAGTGCAAAGTAATAGAGAAGTGAAAAAAGAATGCAGGCAGGGAGAATTGGGTGGAGAAGATTGGCTGGAGTGATTTTTGATAGAAGTGTATTTGCAAGAGTGAAAGGGAAAGTTTATAGGACTGTGATAAGACCTGCTATGTTGTATGGTTTAGAGACAGTGACTAAAAACAGGAGGTGGAGCTGGAGGTGGCGGAGCTGAAGATACTGAGATTTTCATTGTTAGTGACGAGGATGGAAAGGATTTGAAATGAGTTTTATAGACAATGTGAGAGAGGATAGATTGAGATGGTTTGAACATGTGCAGAGGAGGGACATGGGGGTATATCGATAGGAGAATGCTGAAGATGAAGCCACCAGGATGGAGGAAGAGAGGAAGGCCAAGGAGAAAGTTTATGGATGTGGTGAGGTAAGACATGCAGGAATCTGGTTTGAAAGAGGCAAATGTAAAGGACAGGGTAGCATGGAGACAAATGATCCGCTTTGGCAAACGAAGAATAAGATTTTTATAATATTGAAGATTTCTATAGCCATGGTGTAATAATGATCCTATTAAGAGGTGGACTAATTCAGGTAGGACACCACTGAAGGCTTAGGGGTGTAATGCACAGCCGGCCACTGACTGTCAGCATGGTCATGCAAATATGTTGTTGTTGTTTGTATCTATCAACAATATTTGCTTACAAATATTGCTGGTTCCATTTCTAAAAAAACAAAAAAAAAAAAACCAGCCTAATTCAAACCACAAGACAATGAATCACTGAATTAATGAATGGACACTGTACATAACTTACATGTTGTTTGTTCATCCTCTGAGAACAAAAGAAAAATTTGGTTTCTATTTGTATTTATATCAGGTTAGAACACAGCATGACAAATGATTGAGAGACAATTGAAAGATATACAGAGGAAAAGAGTAAGAGAGAAGGCATCATCTACATCCTTGCACAATATATGGGGCTGTTTGTGTGTTATGTGTGATGTCACAAAGCAATTGCCAGTCCACAAATTACAACCTCAGTGGCTCCACGTGTTGCTGTGGCAACCTTTCTCGCACCGAGATTCCCCTTTTTGTCACACACACACACACACACACACACACACACACACACACACATACACACACATACACACACATACACACACACACACACACACACACACACACACACACACACACACACACTCACTAAGAGTTATTTAATAATGTTCTAATAAATCTTTAGGTATCACTGTTTGTGTCACTCCCTGTTTCAGTGGAAGAAACCCTAACCCTAACCCCACCACCCCCACACACACCACATGCACACACATTCACACACACACACACACACACACACACACACACACACACACACACACTAATCCCAGCAAATGTGTAACATTGATATAAAGATCAACATTAAGTAGAAACCCTTTAATCTCTAATGCTAAAATGCTGTCGTTCACAGGGACATACACACACACACACACACACACACACACACATTGGGGATTTTTACAATGCATTTCAGCTATTACACAAAATAAATGTATGATTCAGAAGCATGCAACATGATAGTTGTCCATCTCATGTGCAGAAATGCCCACACATGCTCTCTCACACAGTCACGCAGTCAGAGTCATGCACTGACAAACTTCTTTTAGTCTCCCAGTTACCATGGCAACTGTCATAGCATCGATTTCGATGGTGGAGTAATAAAGAGAAGAGAAGAGAAGAGAAGAGAAGAGAAGAGAAGAGATAATATCAGAATAGAAATTGTAAAATATAACTAGAGAAGGCAAAGTATGAAGGAAAAGAGAGGTAGAGTAAAAAAAAGAACGGGTAAGAAAAAAACGAAATGATAAAGAACAGAAGATAGCAGTTCGTGTGTGTGTGTGTGTGTGTGTGTGTGTGTGTGTGTGTGTGTGTGTG
>JAAIIK010000101.1:7322493-7372813 GCA_014706435.1 Silurus glanis | reverse complement strand
TTATTATTATTATTATTATTATTATTATTATTATTATTACTAATACTACTACTAATAATAATAATATAATAATAATAATAATAATAATAATAATAATAATAATAATAATTGTAAGCCACATATTTGATTTGCCATGTTTTTTGTTTAATGCCCTTCCTAACTCAACCTTCCTCATTTAACCGGGCTTGGGACTGGCAACCCCAATGGCTAGGTAATTATTATTATTATTTGTATTATTTGTATTATTATTATTATTATTATTATTATTATTAATAATAATAATTACTATTATTATAATTATAATAATAATAATAATTATTATTATTATTAATCGATTAATAATAATATTATTATTATTATAATAGTTAATATAATAGACTAAAAAGAGAATATGACTGGAAACAAAAATTTCTTTGACTGGAAAAGACACTGAGGAGAGAAGAGGCTATCATCTTTAATTGAGACAGATGGCCATAATACTGATCATGGAATAAGCAGAATGTTATTCATACACATTGGAGAAAAACGACTGCCCAAACGAGAGTTAACAATCACTAATCGCTTTCTTATCATCTGCAACCATGAGAACGATTGAATCTGTTTCGAAAACGTGCCCGGTTTTCAACACTCAGTTTGGAAAAGCGGTTTACAAACTTATTAGGGAATTGACACACAGATGATGTGTAAATAATTACCATGGTCTGTGTGATCATCTAATATGCACAATTATCTAAAAACTAATATTCATCAATCAATCAAGATTGCAGTTGAACACATCTAACTCCATGTCTATATCATCACACAGTAGTCTAAAATCATATACAGACTTGCTCATATGATTCCTAACTAGTGGTGGATGGATTACAGTATATAATTCTGGTAATTTAATAAAAGTTCTGTACAAATACACTGCTTAAATATTACTATTGTAAAGGTAATAAACTATACAAGTAAAAGTACAAAAGTACCCTCTTTTACATATACATATATCTTCTATATGTACATATACATCAAAAAGAAAATACTGATCTACATGAACTCTATTTTAATAAATTGTGCAGTCCAATATTTCAGTATCTTGTACATCATACCATGTGAGGCGATTTTTATACAAGCAAATAGTAAAATTGAAAATACAGTATATTTTTCCACACAAACTCTCGTTATGACTGTGGGGATACTGTTGTGGTCTTGCTACAAGTTATCATTTAATACAATTTCTGTATTTACTTCAAAGTAACAAGAAACAGCATGATTTCTGCAATGTAGTGAAGCAAAATGTAAGATGTTACACATTGAAATGTTGTGATGCTAATTATTTACCAAAATACAAATATTTAGATTTTATCTTTTACAAAACTACTTGAGTACAGTAACAAAGTACTTTGTTGTTACTGCCCACCACTGTTGCTAACACAGTATGACACTAAAAATGATTATCTAAAAATGAATAAAAGACGAAAAAAAAGACCTACAATATAACCTACAATAGCAGCCATTCTGAACCCAGGTGGGCACGTAATTTGTTCTCCTTTTCAAGACAGAGAACACTTGCATGTTGAATGTGTGTAGTGATATGGAGCTTAATATATATTTAAAACTAACTGCTACATTATTGTTGTTGCTCAGTACACTAAACAAAAAAAAAAAACTTTAGAGCCCAAACACGTCTCACTTAAAAAAAAACGATATTTAAAGTAAGGAGAAACCTGTGCACATTTCATGTCATAAATAAAATTAAATCTTTTGTAACTCAGTTTACTCATTAGTGAACAAGGGACTTGTTATTATACAAACAGATCTGAGTCACACATTTTGATATAAAGTCTTTACACCCACATGCCTGACTCTGAACTTCATGTACAAGCTGATGAGTAAATAAAGTGTGAAGGAGGAGGGGAAGCTCCAAACTAAAATATCAAATCGTGCCGAATGGAGGGTTTACTTTATTGTGCCATCTTGCTAGTCCCATGCCAGGCTGTTGTGACGTGTCATGTAGGCAACAAGTTTGATCTTTCACTTCTTGACATGAATAAGCATGTGATACCATCAAATAAGCAGATAAGAAAACCATTTTTTTATCATTTTTCTTCTTGTTAATTTATGCTAGCTGTGTAATTATAAGCACTGGGAAATAAATGAGGTAATGAGCTCAACCCATAGGCCACTAATCTTCAGATTCTACAACACTGAACAAGGGGTCTTTTTAGTAAATGAATAAATCTGTCACATGCATATTCAAATGAAGTCTTTACACCCACATGCCTGACTCATGAAGTTCCTGAAGGGCTTGTTAATGAGCTGATGGAGTGAATCAGGTGTGTGGGAGAAGGGAAAACACTAAAATATGCAGAACGTGAGAGTATGAATATTTTATTTAACTGCTTTATTCTGCTAGTCATTTGGCAGGCTGTATTGGTGGTCAAGCATTAGGCACATTGAAATGACTCCATTGTCAGACACTGTGTGTGAGTTTTTTTTTAAACAATTTTAAATAAAATGTCTGCTTGGTTAAATATATATAAAATAATATTTTATAGTGTTTTCAAAAAAATATAACAGAATAAATCAAATTAATGAAATACACTATTTTATTATATTGATTAAAATGAGTAATCAACTAAATTGTCACAAATTAAATTGATTAAATAAAATTAAATATATGGAAAAATGAAATTAAATAGTTTACATTTGTTAGACCCCAACACCTAAAACACTTGTGTTCAAGTTTAATAATAATAAAAAAATGCCCTTAAATTCAGGGGTGATACACCCCTAATATATATATATATAGAGAGATAGGTCCCCTGGTGGTCTAGTGGTTAGGATGCGGCGCTCTCACCGCTGCGGCCCGGGTTCGATCCCCGGTCAGGGAACCAACCCCAGCCACTCTTAGTACTGGTCCCAAGCCCGGATAAATGGGGAGGGTTGCGTTAGGAAGGGCATATATATATATATATATATATATATATATATATATATATATATATATATATAATGTATTTATTGTAAGAGAGAAACCCAATCCAGCTTGATGATTCCCCTGTGCACAAAGCAAGCTCCATGAAGATAGTTTTGGAGTCTTGACTGGCCTAATAATATAGAGCTCTGACCTCAACCCTATTAAACACTTTTGGTATAAACTGCAACACTGATTGTACACCAGGCCTCCTAACCCTACATCAATCCTGACTTTTCACACTTAACGCCTCACAACCACACACCACAAACTCTAGTAAAATATCTTTTTAGAACATTGGAGGTTATTATAACAGCAATTGTATATGAAATGTTAAAGGGGATTTTAAAAAAGCACATCTTATGATTAGGTGTCTACAAACAAACAAAGTATGTCCTTTGCCTTCACATAGGTTTTAGTTCTCAATGACAGTAAGAGGGATATTATTACTTTTTTCAAATGACAATCTTTTATTATTTTGAGATATTAAGAAAATTACTAGAATCACCTGGCCCTTTATAATTGTCTCATATTTGTTTGGCTGTTATACAGCTATGCAGAGCAGTTACTCGGCCTTGCATTTGACAAGTTGACTTTTTCATTTAACTATGGCTCATACTTTACACTCAGCAGCAGACATTGCAGATTCAAGGCATCTTTTGACTTCCTGCAAACAGTATCAAAGCCAGATGTAGGAAATATTGTGAAACTTGACTCATCACACCACATTAGTTGTTCTCATTGCTCAGTGCTTCAAATTCTTTGCTTTTTTTTACATCAAGAATGTATAGTGTTATTTATATCTGTACTTTTGAGAGCCACCAACAGGCAAAACCAAATTCCTTGTGTGTGTTAACACACTTGGTCAATAAAACTGATTCTGATTTTGATTCTGATCAAATGATGCATCCTGAGGCTACCCTGCCATGAATTCCAGCTTATTTTGAAGCTCACAACATACACTTTTTGTCAAGACCATTGATGTTTTTTTTATTCTTTTTTTTTCCAGCACTACTTTTGGGCCATTTTGTAACTACCACATAGTGTCAGTTTTTTTCTATCTATCAGCTTTAACTTGCATCTACTGGTTTTCGTTCTATTTCTTCTTGTCTTGGTGTATGCACACCCCCAGGACATTTGATACTTTCTCCATTAGAACACTCAAAAGTTTTTCAGTTTTGTGACTAATTTGTGCACCCAACATGTCGCTTGGTTGAAACTTCTAAATCAGGTGTTGGGCTTTGCATTTTACACATAGTGTCCAACCTGAAACAGCTGCACTGCATACATTATATCTAGCACAAGCATCAATGTCAACCACAAAAATGACTGGGTTTTCCATGCATTTTTAAGCATCGTCTATCAGCCATTGTGGAATTGTAAAAAAAAAAAAAAAAAAAAAAAAAATATATATATATATATATATATTACATTTAAAACCAGCTTATTTTAGTTTAAAACAGCTTGTGAAGTTTGCTACAGATGCGGATTAGTGCACTCTCTGACCGTCCAATCCAAGGACAAGAAAATGGCAACATTATTACATATACAACATTATGCCTGCTGGATTGCTTTAACTCGAATCCTGATTGATTGAAGCAACAGCCTTCAAGCAATATGTTCTTTACGCTACAAGCACCCACACTGCTGACTCTGAAGGCCTCAATGCAGATTCCTTTGACCTTGGCAACACATGATGTGATGGCTGAAATATGTTTGGATAGAAACTCTAACCAAAACAGACATGACAGTGAGCAGCACAAGCAAGAGAAATGCTATAAAATTGAGAGAATAGACTATTGGGAATAATGTAATACATATTCCTGGAAGGAAAAACATGTAAACGTAAGTCTGTGATTCTGATCTGATGTTTATGCCAGCCGAGAAGGCCTTGCTGTATAAACCGTTACTGTTTAAATCACCTATCAATTGTCAGACCTGTTGTTTGTTAATCTAATACAACTAATATTTGTACAGCCACGATATCATTTATTTAAGTTGTATATAAGTACATATACTTATAATATAACTTTACAGCAGTATGTAAATTAAATATTTAAATGAATGCATAACTTTAGGTAAATTACAAATATTGAAATTACAAACTATATGCTATTGACAACATGACCCATGGTTTAGTTCTGACATATCTTACTACTCTGAACTAGCATTCAACCACAAACAGCTTGTTTAACTTGGAATATTCTTAGTCTTGGGAGTTATTTTGTAATAGGCAAATATAAATGAGAAAATAAAAATAAAAGATAGATGTAGTAAAAGTTCAGCATTGTACACAAAGTTTCCATAGAAACAGAACATTTTACAAAAAATTCTTTCATCATCTGTGCAAGCAGTGCTTCTAAAGATGTAGGAGGTGAAAGTAGTTGATATTCAGAATATTTGTTGTTGTTATATCATGACATTTATTCCAGGTTCTCATTGGAATAATGAACTCATTCATTCAGATGGTACAAAGGTGTATTGTTTCTTTCTCACTCGCTCAATTATTTTCTTTTTTCTTCACGTTTCACCCACCCATGGATTCTATATGAAATATCACACACCCTGGTTAAATAATTTTTATTTGGTGTTCTTTTGTCGGTGTTGTTAACCGAGTTCTCATTGGGCATCCTATTCAAATGCCCATTTTAACTTTCACTACCACTTTACCCATCAAAGCATGGTAGAAAAGCAGTAAAATGTGTTATCATATAACTGTTAATTTACAAATGATGCCATGGTCCATTTTACCCTGGATGCCCTGATGATGTGGACAATCCATTATGAGGACAGAAAGAATTTTCTGATCCTTACTTATTATCCTACTAATAACACATTGGTCCAAAATATACATGAAGACTTTTAAATCCTTTTGGATTATTCTGGTATCACTGTCTTTTTTAAGCACCAAATGGACAAAATATTAAAGACTTTTTTTGAAAGGAGTGATATAAATGCCTGATAACTATGGTACTTATGCATGCATATGTTCAGGATGTTCCAATTTAATGTCAGCCACTAAAAACACAGGCTCCTCATCCCTATCACTCCTCAGACATCACTACAGGTAATGCTTCTCTCTTCCCTGTGTGGAAAATGATCAGTTTGATATAGGAGAAAGACAATAGGAAATTGGCTGATTGCTTTGTTGAACATTTTTATTTAATCAGGAAACTCCAATAACAATGGACATAACATTAACAATATCTGTTTGCAACTCTTGATTTTGCGTTAGAAGCAACAAAGAGAGCAATTTTTTATTATTTTTTTTTTACATAAAAAATTTAAGAACCCCATGAAAGGAATGTTGACAATCAATATTACATAAGAAATAATTCAGGAGAGCATAAGGAGAAAGAGGTTGGCAAAACAGAATTGGGATCGACAGAGTGATGTGAAAAGTAGGCAGGAGTACAAGGAGATGCGTCAGCAGATAAAAGGCATATGAGCTGTATGAGAAGTTGTACAATCAGGAAGGAGAAAAGGATTTGTACCGATTGGCCAGGCAGAGGGACCGAGCTGGGAAGGATGTGCTGCAAGTTAGAGCAATAAAGGATGGAGATGGAAATGTGTTGACTAGTGAGGAGAGTGTGTTGAGAAGGTGGAGGGAGTATTTTGAGCAGCTGATGAATGAGGAAAATGAGACAGAGAGAGAAGGTTGGATGATGTGGAGATTGTGAAGCAGAAAGTGGATAGGATTAGTAAGGAGGAAGTGAGAGCAGTGATTAAGAGGATGAAGAGTGGAAAGTCGGTCGGACCAGATGACATACCGGTAGAAGCGTGGAGATGTTTAGGAGAGATGGCAGTGGAGTTTTTAACCAGATTGTTTAACAGAATTTTGGAAGGTGAGAGGATGCCTGAGGAATGGAGAAGGAGTGTGCTGGTACCGATCTTTAAGAACAAGGGAGATGTGCAGACCTGCAGTAACTACAGAGGAATAAAGTTGATCAGTCACACCATGAAGTTATGGGAAAGAGTAGTGGAAGCCAGGCTGAGAGAAGAGGTGACCATCTGTGAGCAACAGTATGGTTTTATGCTGAGGAAGAGCACCACAGATGCCTTATTTGCTTTAAGAATGTTGATGGAGAAGTACAGAGAAGGTCAGAAGGAGTTGCATTGTGTTTTTGTGGATTTAGAAAAAAACATATGACAGGGTGCCGAGAGAGGAGTTGTGGTATTGTATGAGAAAGTCAGGTGTGTCAGAGAAGTATGTGAGGGTGGTGCAGGACATGTAAGAGGGCAGTGTGACAGCAGTAAAGTGTGCAGTAGGAACAACAGAGCAGAAGCAGGTTAAGAAGAGCCTGGAGAGGTGGAGGTACAGAAGGGGAATGAAAGTCAGTAGGAGTAAGACAGTACATGTGTTGCAGGGAGAAGAGGTGGAGAAGGTGGAGGAGTTCAGGTACCTGGGGTCAACAGTGCAAAGTAATGGAGAGTGTGTTAGAGAAGTGAAGAAAAGAGTGCAGGCAGGGTGGAGTAGGTGGAGAAAAGTGGGAGGAGTGATTTGTGATAGAAGAGTGTCTGCAAGAGTGAAAGGGAAAGTTTATAGGTCTGTGGTGAGACCTGCTATGTTGTTTGGTTTAGAGACAGTGGCATTAAATAAAAGACAGGAGGCGGAGCTGGAGGTAGCAGAGCTGAAGATGTTGAGGTTTTTGTTGGGAGTGACGAGGATGAACTGGATTAGAAATGAGTTTATTAGAGGGACAGCGCATGTAGGACGCTTTTGGAGACAAGGTGAGGGAGGTGAGATTGAGATGGTTTGGACATGTGCAGAGGAGGGACAAGGGGTATATCAGTAGGAGAATGCTAAGGATGGAGCCACCAGGAGAGAGGAAAAGAGGAAGGACAAGCCGGTTTATGGATGTGGTGAGGGAAGACATGCAGGTAGTTGGGTTGAAAGAGGCAGATGTAGAGGACAGGGGGGTATGGAGACAGATGATCCGCTGTGGCGACCCCTAATGGGAGATGCCAAAAGAAGACGAAGAAGAAGAAATCAACTAGTTTTACCTCTTACAGTCTCTAAAGCACTCTGTGAAATTTTTCCTTAAATGTTCCTTTTTCTATGTGTACATTTTGCAGACGCTCTTATTAAGAGCGACTTAAAGATATACAGCTGAGCAATTGAGGGTTAAGGGCCTTGCACAAGGGTCATGCTGGGATTTGAACCCATGGCAGTCTGATCAGAAGTCTGACATCTTATCGACTGTGCTACTACTTACCACTTATTCATACTGCATTACTGGCTATGTCTGGCTAATTATGCAAACAATTATGCATAGACTATATCACTATGCCAATAGTATGCTTTCAAACGTTCACTACAGGACAGAATAATGCTAGGAGGAACATAAGTGTTTTATATACAGTATATCATAACACAATATTAATTAAATGGGTGAAAAAAAATAAAACTTATTAAATGTTTGTCAAGCTACAAAAAAATAACTGGGACCTGATAATAGTCAATCAGTGAGCCAATAGCTAAGTTTTAACCTAAAAATGTCACTCAATACTTAGCAATGTATAATAAACTGCATCACGGATGCAAGCGGTAATGAGCTTAACCTATTAGACAACGGTTATACATTTCTAATACAGATATAAAACTCCAATTACACCTGAATGCATAACTATCCATCACCAATTTGCAAGCAGCAAGCAACTGTCAGGGAACACGGATTTCATCTTAAAAAAAAACGCCCTCACTTTTTTTTCCCAGAAATATAGTAAACAAGAGCAGGCGTACAAATCAAATGTGTCCTTCTAAATGGCCATGACTGGTAAATCTCCTCTAGAGATTCAGCGTGGCATGCTCAACAACATATTTATAGATGGCTTTAAACAAAATACCCAAGAAGAGTGTTTCTAGGAAACGTCCCCAGACGTCGCGAGTGGACTTCCATAATGAGAAGTCAGGTTTCTGTAGGAGCAGTCTGAATATCATATAATGTGTGTGCTGTTTGTCTTTCACCCTCTGTCACTCCCTCTTATTCCTTTCTCTTTTCTCTCAGTCTTTCTCCCACTCTCCGTGGCTTCACCGGCTGGTGTAATGCGAGCGTTTATTAGCTGCTGCTTGGTGCAGGCACCCACATGGATTTAAAAATAGCTGCCTGTTCGCTCATGCTGTCAGGCGTGATGAGATATAAAGTGTTTTATTGTACAGAAAGACGCAGAACTAAAATGATGGGGAGATCTGCAGTAGAGTAGAAGGGCATAAAAGCGGGGAAAAGCGAAGATGAAAAGCTTTTGATACTCATTCAATTAGACAAGAATAATTATCTTGACTGCTAAAAAAGGTCCCACTTATAATATGCAACATAGCATAGTAGTTATAACAATGACAACACAGGTGACATTTAGAGAGAAGGAAAGGAAATTATAGTCTGCCTCTGGAAACAATCATTTAGGTTTAAAAATATGTGCATGGAGAGGAAGAAAGCCATAGGCAGATCCGGTATGGAGAGTGAGAGTGAGCAATATAATTGAACTTCTATTTTTATTTTCAAAACTAGCCAAACTTATTTCATTATCTTCATGTTCAATCCTGCCTGAAACAGTGTTGAATTACACTCTGGCTTTTGGGTAGATTGTTGCAATCAGCACGTCGTGGACAACAATAGCCTGGGAATATTTTATATTAGATTTTAGTTACAATGGAGGTGCATGAAATCTTTCTCATATGCACGTCTTATCCTAAATGATTATATGATATATATATATATATATATATATACCTGTTTATAAGGTCCCTCTTCCCCTTCACTCACTGTCCGATCTAATCTTTAAGACCATAGATCATCCGGACTACCTACCGCTCTTACTACCTGAGTTTCCACGCTCCTCGCTACTTAGTTACGTTTTCTAAGTTTCCATTTCCTGCAGTCTCGTTTCATACTCTCTTGTGTTTGTATATTTAAGACCAATAAACGACCCCCGGTTCCTGACACCTGGTCTATCCGTGACAGAGCTACATCCACTTGTATTTGTTTCAGAGATCCCTACCGTTTTTGAACACTCCATACATAATAATAATTTTAGAATTAATTAAAGAATAATTCATTCTAAACCCCTCCCTTACAATGATCCTCAGGACCACAAGATATTCTTAATTTCTAATATACAAAAACATTATTTACTTTTAAGTGTATAAATAAATTGAACTCAATATGTCTTTCATGAGTATTAGGGAATCCCAAATGTGTACCGGTCAGGCTGGAGTACATGTTAAGCAAATACATGGTTGAACAAATTAATGTTTGAGTATACACAATATAAACTAAAGTTTTGGGATACCTGGTTTTTCCAGCCATATGTGGTTCTCCTCCAAACGGTTAGCTCAATGTTGGAGGCACACAGCTGTATTGTACTGTATGTCTCTAGATGTAGTAGCATTACATTTTCCCTACATTTGATCTAGCTGACCCAAACCTGTTCTCGCATTACATTGCCCCTGTGCACAAAACGAGAGCCATGAAAATAGGCTTTACAAGAGTTGCAGTGAAGATCTTGAATGGCCTGCTATAGACCACTGACCTCAGCGCTATTAAATGATGAATTGGAAGACTGACTGCACCCCAGGCCTCCTCATCCTACATCAATACCTGACTTGACAAACACCCTTGTGACTAAAAGAGCACAGATCTCCACAACCACACTCAAATGTCTAGTAGAACATCTTACCAGAAAAGTAGAAATTATCATAACAACAAATGGAGAATTAGTATGGAATGGGATGTTCCATAAGCACATATAAATCTTATGATCAGATGTCCACAAACTTTATTCCCTTCCTGCTGCATTTTTCTAGAATACATCAACAAAAGCAGGAAACAGGACCTTCTCACTTCTACATGATTCAAACAGTGCAGTTTATGCAAACAGGATTAAGATATTAGTATATGGCAACTTAAAAAATGCAATATATATATTTTTTATATATTAGCAAACATTTTCTCTCCACTTGACCTCTGTATTACACAATATTTGTAGATCAGCGTATTTGAGAAGTTGATACTGTTCATTGTTTGTATTGAATTCAGACATTGAAATGAGTTGTGACATGAAACATGAAGTGACACATTGATCTGATGTAGGAGTTGCAGTTTTGCTAATGCATCTTGGATGAATTCTAAGCTAAAGACAATATTAAGCTAAATTGGTCTGGAAGAGGGTGTATATGAGTGTGTTATTTATAAAAATAGATGTTTTTTTTCATCTATGTAAAATGTAATGCTATCACATATAACATGTTATTTCCTGAAACTGCAACTGTGGAATTGAGAAAACCTTTTGTGGCACTATGTAATGTGTCTTACATGTGAAAACATAATATATTTGAACATTTATAGATTTACATGTGTTACACAATTTATTTATTTTTTAAGTCTGAGCATTTACACACACACTCCAATGACTCAACACTTGATAAAATAATAAAAAAATACTCTTTTTTTTCACTTATTCTATATTTACATTTTTTTTTTTTTTTTTTATCAAAACAATGATATTTAGTTTGAAAGTTATAATTTGTATCTTATTTTTGCCAGTGGTTTTAAATACAAAGTTCACTTTTTCTCTCCAGTTTTACAAGGAATTATGGGACATCATTATATTGTGGATAGATTGTATCCATCTTAAACTTTATACCACCATAAGCAATGCTTTAGGCATACTACACCAAAAATAATCATGCCAATAAAAGAAACCTTTGCATTGAATCGGAAATCTGACCGCTGTGATTTACAGGTGCAGGCGCTCATCCCTCTGGGCAGGCAACTGACAGCCTGATCCATGTTTTCCAATAAACCTGTACGAGCGCAGAGATTTGATAGAGGCATGAAGCGTGTACTTGCATGCTCTTGTGCTCTATGATATAAACTTCTCCTACACACAATGTCTCATTATCTCTGAGCTTTTGTTTCCTGTGTGACATGGCAGGCAACTGCAAGCAAGCATTTATACCGTTTCTTTATCTCTTTGTTTATTTCCGTTTGCATCACAGGGAGAGAGAGCGATCTGCCTGTAGGTGTTACCCAACTTCCGGATGAGAGCGAGGTTTATGCTGAGAGTATTTGTGGTGCACTAGATATAGGGTAGTGAATAAAAAGCGTGTCTGTCTCAACATATTCTTTTTGGTTTGATGCGTGCTAATTTCAGATGCGCCGAATAAATGCTCGTCTTCCGTAACTTTTTTTGACGAGATATTTCTTATAAATCAGTAAAGAGTCACAAAGCTTTATGTTTCCTATGAGGTCAAATCACATCAAGCACATTCCATTAGCATTTTTACTTAAAAAAAAATAATAATAAAATAAAAATCCCATGTTTGATTTTAATGTTACCTTATTTGTGTCCACATACTTGTTTCATTGTTTTATCCTGTTGGATATCATTGAATTGCTTTATACTGGGAATCAAGTCTAATTAATGCATGTAATTCATGGCATATTTCACATAATGTGCAAACTACAGTGCAATTATTATTGCTAATGATCACCATGTCTATCATAATCCACAATAATGGGTCATAATATTTAGATTAACTGAAATTATTTCTGGGCTTTCTGAATTCAAATGAAACAACAGTTTTAAGAGTTTTGTGTCACTAACACGTGATTGGAATTTTGAATGCTTTAGTAGCAAAAATCTATAATTGAATTTGGAGTCATAGAACTAGGCTTGTGTGATATTGAATTTCCCCCCATTGTATTTTCCATTTAAAAATATTTCAGAAAGCAATTTAATCATCCAGATCCAGCAGCCTGAAAAAGGAAAGAAAAAAAAAAGCATTCCCAGAACTTTTGATTTAAGGATAGAAGGAGAGGCATAACTATATTACAAGCTGTGCAGTCAGGAAGTGTAGCAATCACAAAAACTCAGCTGGATGGTGGACTGTAAAATAATTCTACAATAAAGCGGTGAACAAAAGGCATAACGTCACATTTCAATATAATCCTTTAAAATCATTAGTCTAAAGGCGTTGATTTAACAATTTCTTTGTGATGCAGAAGACAGCAGAAGACAGCATTAATGCATCGGTCATAGCAAAATTAATCACATATCATCACCATAAACATGATTTCGATTCTTTTTATCAGTTCTTTATTTTATTTTATTTTTTTTATTTAAAAATAAATAAAGCTAAATAATGATAAATTAATACTTGTCTAACATGAGCTACATTTATTGTCATATCAACAATAGAATCTACATCCTACAGGTCCCAAAGTAAAACAGGTCCACAAACATGGCCACCATGTACTACCTTACCCAGCAATCCATAGCATGTGTGGAAAATGGAGTGGTAGAGGAGGTTTGAGAATTGAAATAAGCAAACAGCAACGATATACAATGTCCCTATAACTTTCTGGAATCAATTTAAGCAATGTATTACAAAAAGCAGGTATACTGAAAAATGTAATGTTTTTCATGAACTTTTTTTTTTTTACCTGTGAGTGCGAGTGGTACATGACTGATACATTTGCTTAATACTGAGCGGGCTGTAATACTGTATCGATTCACTCACATACCTTGTCACTGTCACTGCTACTATCACTACTACTAGTACTAGTACACTCAGTGCCCTGTACATGCCAGTGGCAAGATATTGTAGTTTGATCTAAAAAAAAAAAAAAAATGTAAATTAAAATAGATTGAATTCATTATTTTCTTCAAAATTCTACAACCAATACCTCATAATGACAATGTGAAAAGACTTTGTTTGAGATCTTTGCAAATGTATTAAAAATAAAAAAAACTAACAGTATTCACAGCCTTTGCCATGACACTCAAAACTAAGCTCAGGTGCATTTTTTTCCACTAATCATCCTTGAGACTTTTCTACAACTTGATTGGAGTTCACCTGTGATAAATTCAGTTGATTGGACATGATTTGGAAAGGCACACACCTGTCTATATAAGGTCCGACAGTTAACAGTGCATGTCAGAGCACAAACCAAGCCATGAAGTCCAAGGAATAGTCTGTAGACTGAGACAGGATTGTATCAGGCACATTGTAGGTCCTAATGAGCACAGTGACCTCCATCATCCATGAATGAAAGAAGTTTAGAACAACCAGGACTCTTCCTAGAGCAGGTCATCCTGAAAGAGCTCCAGCATTTCTCTGTAGAGAGAGAAGAATCTTCCAGAAGAATAACAATCGCTGCAGCACTCCACCAGCCAGGCCTGTATGACAGAGTGGACAGACAGAAGCCACTCCTTAGTAAAAGGCACATGGCAGCGCCCCTGGAGTTTGCCAAAAGGCACCTGAAGGACTCTCAGACCTTGAGAAACAAAATTCTCTGCACTGATGAAAGAAAGATGTAACTTTTTGGCCTGAATGTAAATTCCTCATGTCTGGAGAAAACCAGGCATTGCTCATCACCAGGCCAACACCCTATATCCCTACAGTGAAGCAGTATTGTGAGGATGTTTTTCAGTGGCATGAACTGGGAGACTAGTTAGGATTGATGGAAAGATGAATTCAGCAATGTACAAATACATCTTGATAGGTTCCCTGGTGGTCTAGTGGTTAGGATGCGGCGCTCTCACTGCTGCAGCCCGGGTTCGATCCCCGGTCAGGGAACCAATGCCAGCCTTTAGGGTTGCACAAGCAACCTGATGGAGCTTGAGAGCTTCTGTAAAGAAAAATGTGAAAGGCTGTCCAAAAATAGGTGTGCCAAGCTTGTAGCATCATACTCAAAAGATTTGAGGCTGTATATGGTGCCAAAGGTGATTCAGCAAAGTATTGAGCAAAGGCTGTTAATACTTACATATGTGTTTTTTTTTTTTGTTTTTTTTATAAATTTGAAAGATTTCAACCAAACTTTTTTCATGTTGTCATTATGGGGTATTGTTTGTAGAATTTTGAGGAAAATAATTAATTTATTCAAATTTGGAACAAGGCTGTAACAACAAAATGTGGAAAAGGTGAATACTTTCAGGATGCACTGTACATCACTGGCTATTGTTCAACTGTGACAAATTTTTAAACATAGCCCAAAATACGTCCAAATACATTCCTGCAACAACCAACCACATAATGCAACATCCATGATTAAGATCCTTCTTCAACCTCTGCTCTTTTCGCCCCCTCATACTCCCCCAGACAATCTCTCAGGTTGTGCTGCTCTAAAAACAGAGGCATGCTCTTCACTCCTAGGCGCATTTATGCAATTCTCTGGATATGATCAAAATCTATCGATCCACTTCCCGTCCTACACAGCAAGGAAATCACGTATCTGCCTCCGACTCAATCACGAACTTAAGCTCTTTAATACGATAACAACTGACTGACAAACAGATCAGACACACAGGGCCAATTATTCACTCATATCATGTCCATGTCCTGTTTGACATTTTCTTGCAGAAATCCCCCAAGGGCAGTGCTAAGGTATGTTAAATTGCTGCCACTTGCTCAGTGTTTGTGTGACGAAGTTTCGGCAGGAAAAGATTGATCACAAACAGTCACAGCCATATTTAACACAAGCTAAAATTGTCTGGGAATTCCGAGCATGATGTAATTACAGCTAGACCTAGTGAATCTAACCAAATTTCCAACCCTGGATTGGCATTGATCGCAGCATAGCCCAAGAGAAACTTCTGGATGAGGACCAGAATAAGTATTGAAGAAGAACAAAAGATAGTTATCCTCCAAGAGGGTCCTACAGAGCTGATGTAGTGGTTACTCCTACCTCAGTATTATGGTGATTTTATGGCAGTCCCTCTGCCTCTCTCTTCGCCTCTCTCTCTCTCTGTGGGCCTGATGCAATTTTCTACTATTATTCAACTGATATAACATCAGTGAAATGCACTCCAGCTTGTCTGTTTCACTTCATTCTGTGCCTGCCCTAAACCAATAGCCCTCAGAGTAATCACATTGATCATTCCACCTCTGCTTCTTCTCTTTACCTCCTTATGTGTTTTAGTAGCATGAGATTGGAATTAGTTTAAGCATTGTGCCTTATTCTGCCTTACATATTTTCTTTAATAAAATGCTAAAACAAAAACACATACAAAAGAAAAGTTGCAATATTAATAATCAACCTTTCTCTAAATATACCTGTGTAGCTGATTAGTATAGACAGGTTTGGTGTCTGACAAATGCTTTTTGGGGTTTGCAGTTGCAGTTTGCACATCCAGTTTTACACTAATGTCATCTTTTTTTCAGAAACAGTATGAATTTCTACACTCTTTAAAACTTTATAGAGTAACTAAAACTATTGAGCAAAAGTGAATGACATTCTGGACATTTTCAGATAAGACTACAACAACAGTAGAACACTACCAACTTCAGTTGAACCTACTTCTAGTTTAAAACTCATTAAATGCAGGAGATGGAGATTTGGACATGCTGCGTTTTGGGTGCGATAGAGCTTGTTTATATGTTTTATGAGTATGAGTTTATGTTTTTAAAACTGTCACAGAATGTTCTTTGAAAGTGTTTCTAATTCATTAACATAACAATTACATATCCATAGTTATTAGCCTATTACTAATGACTGAATGGTTATAATTTCGAGCTTCAAGCTGCTAGATTGTACTTTTAACAAGGTTCAACTTCATTTGGATGTCAACTATATACAAAGGCATCTATAAATTATAGAAATATAAATGTAAACAAATTGTTGAAAGGATTTGGGAATTTTTCAATAATAGTTTAAAGAGGTAGACATCATCAAGGTTGTTAAATTGTTCACACTTCTCATCATTTTCCAAAAGTCTAAAACAGCATAAAGCCGTTTGCAAGAAATTCACACCAGCACCTACTGAAGAAAAAGTGTAAAAAGAAGAAGAAACTTTTGAACATGACCTCAGGGAGAAAAGCTTGTGGTAAATGAAGGGGAGAGAAGTGCTGGTGCAGCATGGTTTTGTGACTATCACAGTTTGAGTTTGAGAAGCTTTTATGTGTTACTGTATCTCTAATGCAGTTCTCCATCATGGTGGAGACAGGATCACAGCTTGCGCTCAAATTGGCCTCAAGAGAAACATGGACATGAATAGTGTGTACATTTACATTTATTAGACTTTTTTTTTTTTTTTGTTTCAAGTCAGATTTCAATACAAAGAGCTGTTAAATGAGCCAAGAGTGACACAACTGCTACAAAATGAAATTCCCACCAATTGAGGAGAAATCAGTGCTAGATAAACACTGTAGTGGGAACACAGGCAGGGAGACCTGGAGCTTAATAAAACAAGGAGTACATATTATTGTGCTCAGAATTGATCCAAACCGCTGACTAACTACTGTGTGTTTTGTTGTCCTTGTTTGTAATAATTGGGTTTATCCTTTTCTCCCAAGGTTAAGCTCCACCCCTGTACACCTGTGGCCTTTTCCATACTGATGCTCTGGGATGAAATTAAGACGGGAGAGCATGAGACGAGGATTACTATTTTTGAGCTAGTATGGTGCTACCTCTACTTGTTGTCCGCCAAACTGATGATTTTTAACTTTTAAAACCATGTTATGCATGCAGCTTGCATTTTGTTAAAGCTTCATGTGCTCCCGAAGTCCAATCTTCCTCTATGATGATGATTGTGTTCTTTGTGTGTTTTGGCTGATTTTCTGTTTACCTGTGTCTGATTTGTTTATTGTGTTTGTTTCTTGGTTAATGTGGCTAATTATATTATTTTTTATAATTTGCCTGCGGCAGAATGTAATACCTAAGTCCTGCTCTCATTAATAATTGGTCAAACTGCCCGGTTTGTTTCATGTGTCCTTTTGTGTTCATTTCCCCCTTCTTTAATAAACCTTGTTGAAAGTGGGGTTCGAAACAAATGAAGTTACTGTTAAAGTGTATAACTTTATCCCACTGTTAGGCCAGCACAATTCATTTTTAAGTATATCATCATGAAGGAGTTATTACATACCACTGTTTAGAGCTTAAATACTTGTGGGTTACTCCTTAAGCAGTATTTAGAAGATATTTTCTTTTAAAGGAAAAGGAAAGAAAGAAAGAAAGAAAGAAAGAAAGAAAGAAAGAAAGAAAGAAAGAAAGAAATGTGCTTTATACTTCACATGTACTTTGCAGCACAGTGAAATTCTTTTTGCACATATCCCAGAGATGTTAGGAAGATGTGGTCAGAGCACAGGGTCAGCCATGTTACAACACCCCTGGAGCTCATGGGACACCAGAGCAAGCTTGGTGATATTGTGGCCTGAAACCGAGCTACCGCCTACTTCAGAAGAGTGACACTTTGATAACATATATTTGTCAATGTTATATCATGTCAGGCTAATGGTCGTATTGACACGCCTGCTACAAGAATATTAACAAGAAGGCATTAATAGTCTGGTGATGCTGGCCACTTTTTTAAATAAGTCCCCTAGCTGATTGATCTGTTTACTTCATTGTGACAGTTTTAATGTGACAGTCATGCCTCAGTCACAGTCGTTCCCACTGTTCCTAAAACAGACCAATATAAAACGATTGGTTTCAGACTTCAGCCGTGCTCTGTATATTACAACTAACAGTGGTACTTTGTCTCACGGTCAACACCCATGAAAACTGTGACAAATGACCTGGTGCCTTTCACAAGCTTACTGTAGGTCAGCTACATGCTACACCTCATTCATACAAATATAAATCACAATATCGCAATGGCCCCGAGGCCTTCAAATCTGTTTAGTGAAATATTTTATTTCTTTCTACTCACAGTGGGCCGTAGCTCTGTGCTTACTACAAATTATGTTATTGCCAAAATTGTAAGGAATAATAATAATCAACGACAAATTAAAATCTCTTCGAATATCATTGGTCAACCTCTAAGACTGCCTTAAACACAGAATAGATTTGGTTCTTTATTACACTTTATTTAAAAAAGATTTCGTGGTTCCCTGGTGGTCTAGTGGTTAGGATGCCTGGATAAATGGGGAGGGTTGCGTTAGGAAGGGCATCCAGCGTAAAAACATGTGCCAAATCAAACGTGCGGAGGATCCGCTGTGGCGACCCCTAACGGGAGAAGCCGAAAGAAAGTTATTTAAAAAAGATTTCACGTTTGGTGATTTAGTTTCAACATGTTGCTCTGACGCATACTGTAACCTAGTGATCGATCACTCTGTTATTTAATGCATACTTAAAGCACCACTGGCGTTCCCGCAGTAGCACATCCTGGAATGCTAAATCAATGAAGTGCTCTATGATATTCTTAGTAATTCACTTAAAGGGAAACATTCAGCTGCAAGAACGAAAGGTTCTGGGTCTAAAATAGCTCTGTCGGACAACAGAGTGTCAGGAAAGAATAATCTCTCTTCCGTTTAACTTAAAGTCCACCAACAGCTCCAAAAGTGAAAGCTGAATAACTTTATTTTATAACTTATACACAATACTGTTCCACTGGGAAAAACTGGTCATCTACTGCAATTAATGTGCCCATCTTGATATGTTCTGAGCTGGAAATTTATTTCCTTAACTTAAAGTAAGTTGTGAAAGAAAGAAGAAAAACAGATGAAAGAAACGTGTGTAATGCCCGCTGTGGTTTCAGAACTAAAATGATGACCTTCTACTGAGAGTTTGCACTTTTCAATGGTAAGCATTAACATTTTAGAAGCTCTGTGGTGGCTAAAACAAAGACAGTGGGGAGCGTCTAAATATTTGAAATATGAGACAAAGGTAGGCAACACTGGCTTGTAATAGCTTGTTGTTGCTTGTTTTCATCTCCTCCTACTCTTATTCTCACTTTTTACTCTTTTCAGAGTTGCACCATCATTTTTAGCTACAAAGTGTACATATTTTGGGTTTGGAAATAAACACCTCTCCATGTTGTTGGATATTGATGTGGCAACTGTATTTAGGATATTCTGGTCATATCTCCTGTTTTACAAAATGCTTCAGGCAGACTTCCTGTAGAAATCATTGATCTTTTTGAACCATTGAATAAGGTGCATGAATCAGTTTCAGTCAATGCTATTTGCAACTCTGTATAACCATAATTCCTCATAGAGCCATCTTTGACTTGCAGTATAGACTTATAGTATCTGCTTGCTTTATTATATGGTTATGTTGTAATTACATTTATTTGTTGTATTTTATTTTTATTTTTGTTTAATATAATTATGTCAATTGTGTAAATTGCTTTTGAAACTGCATATATGCTGTAGCATCTGGGTAAGGGTCATTTAGACTTCATGTCTCAGGCATTCCTTTTAACCATTAACATCTGCATAGCTTGTCACAGGATAAGCACCACAGTTTACACTTATATTGGGGGTTGTCATACCACAGTGTCATGCTGCCACCCCGGAAGACACAAAGCAGGAATACCCCCTGGCTTCTCTGGCTGAATTTACTGGGACTTCACTGGGCCCCAGTACGTCTGGGTGGGGGACACACACAAGCGCACACACACACACACACACACACACACACACACACACACACACACACACACACACACACACACACACAAACACCCAAAAGGGAGCATTTTCATTAGTTAAATAATAAATACAGTGTTCCAAATTCCATACGACATATACATATCTTGTATGTATTTTCTCCATTTATATAAACCTAGTGTTAACTCTGTCTCATGAAATAACTACACTTTAAAGGTTTATTAATGTATCTCTGCTTTAATGCTGTATTTTCATTTAATGCTTAATATCAAAATGATCTCAAAATGATCTGTTCTTTGTTTTCCAACCCGGGTGCAAATTATATGCCAGAATATAACATTGTATTAACACAAGTTATACCTTAAAAGCTTATGTCCTGGTATGTTAATGTATCTCTGCTTTATTGCTGTCTTTTCTTTCATGCTTAATATCAAAATGATCTGCTCTCTATTCCTCAAATAATGGTGCATGTTAGATGATCATGAAGTGTACCGTACTGTTTTAATACACTTTGGATAAAACTTTATAAGTTCTCCAAACCAAGCATAAACAGGTATTCCCAACAAACGCAAGAACAAAGGAGGTTTCGTCTTCCAAAGTTCATGCCTGGCATTGGCCATTCCACCAAAAATGGGTGTGGCTCGGGGACTATTAAAATGTCTCAAACCCCACCAATCGTTGCTCAAGAACTCTTCTTCAAGACGGGACTCAAACCCTTTGAGGCAGATCTTCCAGCAAGCTTTACCTTTAAGAACTTCTCCTACTCTGATCTTCAGGAGAACATGGAAGAACTTCTAACTGCCTTCTAAAGGACTCTTCAATAATTTTTTTTGTCTACCTCTTGTTCAGCAAAAGCCAATGCAAGTAACCATTTTAAAAACCATTTCTTCTTCTTCTTTCGGCTGCTCTAATTAGAGGTCGCCACAGCAGATCATCCGTTTCCATACCACCCTATCCTCTACATCTGCCTCTTTCACACCAACTACCTGCATGTCTTCCCTCACCACATCAATGAACCTCCTCCTTGGCCTTCCTCTTTTCCTCCTTCCTGGTGGCTCCATCCTCAGCATTCTCCTACCAATATAACTCATGTCCCTCCTCTGCACATGTCCAAACCATCTCAATCTCGCCTCCCTCTCCTTGTCTCCAAAACGTCCAACATGCGCTGTCCCTCTAATAAACTCATTTCTAATCTTGTCCATCCTCGTCACGCCCAACGAAAACCTCAACATCTTCAGCTCTGCTACCTCCAGCTCCGCCTCCTGTCTTTTACTCAATCCATACAACATTGCAGGTCTCACCACAGTCCTATAAACTTTCCCTTTCATTCTTGCAGATACTCTACTATCACAAATCACTCCTGTCACTCTTCTCCACCCACCCCACCCTGCCTGCACTCTTTTCTTTATTTCCCTAACACACTCTACATTACTTTGCACTGTTGACCCCAGGTACCTGAACTCCTCCACCTTCTCCACCTCTTCTCCCTGCAACCGCTCCACTCCACTGCCCTCCCTCTCATTCACACACATGTACTCTGTCTTACTCCTACTGACTTTCATTCCCCTTCTCTCCAGCGTGTACCTCCACCTCTCCAGGCTCTTCTCAACCTGGTCACTACTCTCACCACAAATCACAATATCATCCGCAAACATCATAGTCCAGGGAGACTCCTGTCTGACCTCGTCCGTCAACCTGTCCATCACCACTGCAAACAGGAAAGGGCTCAGAGCCGATCCTTGATGCAATCCAACCTTTACCTTGAACCAGTCCGTCGTTCCTACTGCACACTTCACTGCTGTCACACTGTCCTCATACATGTCCTGCACCACCCTCACATACTTCTCTGACACACCTGACTTCCTCATGCAATACCACAACTCCTCTCTTGGCACTCTGTTGTGTGCTTTCCATAAATCCACAAATACACAATGCAATTCCTTCTGTCCTTCTCTATACTTCTCCATCAACATTCTCAAAGCAAATAAGGCATCTGTGGTGCTCTTCCTTGGCATGAAACCATACTGTTGCTCACAGATGGTCACCTCTTCTCTCAGCCTGGCTTCCACTACTCTTTCCCATAACTTCATGGTGTGACTGATCAACTTAATTCCCCTGTAGTTACTGCAGGTCTGTACCTCTCCCTTATTCTTAAAGATCGGTCAAGCACACTCCTTCTCAATTCCTCAGGCATCCACTCACCTTCCAGAATCTTGTTAAACAATCTCGTTAAAAACTCCACTGCCATCTCTCCTAAACACCTCCATGCTTCTACTGGTATGTCATCTGGTCCAACAGACTTTCTACTCTTCATCCTCTTAATCGCTGCTCTCACTTCCTCCTTACTAATCCTATCCACTTCCTGCATTACTACCTCCACATCATCCAACCTCCTCTCTCTCTCATTTTCCTCGTTCATCAGCTGCTCAAAATACTCCCTCTTTTCAACCACTCATCTTCTCAACACACTCTGTCTTTAAGGACAACCAAGACTTTAGTTCAGGGCGAGATTATCTTACCGGCTCCATAGCACCTGAGATTTTTCTTGCCACTGATCCTGATCCTGATCCTGATCCTGACTCTGTACCTGACTCTGTACCTGACTCTGTACCCTGTTCTGCACTGCCTCTGCTCTGGTTTGAACTCTGGACTGTTTTTTTTTTTTTTTTTTTTTTGTTTCTGCTCTGCCCCTCATAGTTCTATTTGCTGGCTTTTGGTATTTTGGACTGTTTTTTTTTGGTTTTGTCTCCCTGCATTGCCCTGTTTGCCTGTGCCTTGACCCTGGACTGTTTTTGGACTGTGTTTTTGCCTTTGTTCTACTTTCACATTAAAGTCTGTTTTACCTAACTCCTGTGTGCATCCTGCATTTGGGTCCTCCCATCCATTTACCCAGCACTGATCTAGACCTGGACCCATGTTCCCTGACAAATACATGCTCGATTACTTGTACAGTATAAAGTAAAGGGGGGGGGGGGGGGGGGGGGGGGGTTGTTCGTGTCTTTCTTGGCCGGGGAGGTACCGCTTTTGTAGAATTAATAAAAGATTATACTGTCTGTTTGGTGGAGGAACAGACCAAAAAATTTTAACGTTAATTCCATTAGCGTTAATTCAACTACTTAATTTAAATATGAATGAGTAATTGTAACCCGTTATAAAAACTTTCTTTCTTTCGGCTTCTCCCGTTAGGGGTCACCACAGCGGATCATCCGCGTGTTTTGATTTGGCACGTTTTTATGCTGGATGCCCTTCCTAACGCAACGCTTGGGCCCAGCACTAAGGCTTGTGCAACCCTAATGGCTGGGGTTGGTTCCCTGACCGGGGATCGGACCCGGGCCTATAAATATTTCCCTTTTTGAGAGCTAAATTCGCATATGTGCGAACAGTGTTACATATGTTACATATGTTACAGTGCATATGTGCTTAACTCCATTCTTGCCTCATCAATCAGTGAATCCTAGCAAACTTGACTGAAATTCGCTTTTCTCTTCTTTTTCTTCTTCAGTGAATCTATTTAACAGTGATCGATATTCTCTCCTTTTTTGTTCAGCCATGTCAGTAAATAATTTCTTTCATGAGTGAACAATTTTTGAATTACTACTGTTTCAAATTTTGAAATATTAAGAGCAATAATTATTATTAGAATTAACTATATAAAATTATATAAAATTGCAGGCACATCACTAAAACAAGTTTTACACTCTCTGCAGTTGTGAACTTCAGCTTATTATTCAGTCCACCAGTCATTTGAGAGCTGCTGACTAATCACATTTTAGTTATACACAAACCTAACTGACCATTCTAAAAAGTGCTTACTGACATAATTTAAAAGCTAATGTGGAACTAGTAAGGTGCATTAATGCAAACTAAGGTAAATTAAAAAATACAGGAATTCTCAGGGGAAGATATTGTGAAGCCCTAGTTTTTATATCCTCTAAAAAAGTTTTCTAAAGTAGGACATTGTACCGTTGACAGCAAGTTTGGCTGTGAGCTATAAGTGGTATTACCCAAAACTATTTGATGATAATAAGTTGAAAACTTAAATTTTTTAGTAATAATTGCATGTGTGTTCTAGTTAGATAATGTTCTGTGGGCAGAATATATCCAATTACTACAAGAATTAACTGAATTTTAATACTGTATACTAATACAAATACTAATCAACTAATTCTAATAGAATGACATTAAATTAAACTATTATACAGAATGTATACTGGTCAGCGCTATTTTGTGTATTTTGTGTATCTCTCCTGCACTGTTTTATTTTTGTATTTTCTTTTGTATTTTATTTGTATTGTCTGTTTGCACTAGGTTGCACACAATGCACTTTTTTGTGGCTAGGAAAACTTACTTTTAGTCTTTAGCTCTGTGCTCTATTTGTCTGTTTGTAGCTCTATGTTGTGTGATGTAGCTCTATGTTATTTATGTATTAGAGTAATTTGCAGCTTGTAACTAATCATAGAGACACTATTGTCTAAATAACTGGCACCATAAGTGAATATGTCAAACCTCCTGTCCAAATGTCAATATTAAGTGTGAGCACCATTGTTATGCAGCACTGCCTTAATCCTCCTGGGCATGGAATTTACCAGAGCTGCACAGGTTGTTGCTGGGATCATCTTTCACTCCTCCAAAATGAAATCACAGAGTGCCTGGATGTGAGACGCATGGTGCTTCCCCACCTTATGCTTAAGGATGCCCCACAAGTGTTTAATAGTGTTCAGGTCTGGAGACATACTTGGCCTCAACATCACCTTCATCTTCAGCTTCCTCAGCAAGGCAGTTGTTATCTTGGCAGTGTGTTTGGGGTTGTTATTATGTTGGAAAACTGTCGTTCTGCCCAGTTTCTAAAGGGAGGGCATCATGTTCTGCTTTAGAATGTCACAGAACACAGTACCATGTTTCCCTCAAAGAATTGCAGCTCTCCAATACTAGCAGCACTCATGAAGCCCCAGACAAGACCTGGATGCTACCACCACCATGCTTGACTGTAGGCAAGACATAATTTTCTTGGTACTCCTCACCAGGGGGTCGCCACACATGCTGGACACCATCTGAGCAAACAAGTTTATATTAGTTTCATCAGACCTCAGGACATGGTTAAAATTGAATTCATGCACTTGGACAGATTGTCTTCAAAAAACTGTTGGCAGGCTTTCTTGTAAGCCAGCTTCAGAAGAGGCTTCCTTTTGGGATGACGGCCATGCAAAGCATGTGTGGCATATGGTCTGAGCACTGACAAGTAGAGCTTCAACTTCTGCAACTAATGCACAGCACGAGGACTCCACTTCTTTGATCAACCCTTGCGAGGCCTGTTCCGAATGGAACCTGTCTTGGAAAACCTCTACGCTAATATGAAATGCTAATAAAAAAAGCTTCTTGACATTGCTTGAATGTCAAATAAAAGTTCATTAGAAGTGGTGGATAAAAAAAGTAGTGATTTTGATAGTAAATTTACTTACCATGTATTATACAATTTTAAATATAGCGTAGTACATACAGTGGGGCAATGAAACCGAATTTATTTACATGTTTACTTATTTATTTTAGTATGTATAAACAAAATAAATGGTCAATATCTCTTAATATAAGTCAATTTGTGATATTGGCCATGCTAATTGTTTGAAATAGAAGGCAAGTTTGTTCTCATGCCATGACATCC
The DNA here is from genome assembly GCA_014706435.1 of Silurus glanis. Taxonomy (NCBI): domain Eukaryota; kingdom Metazoa; phylum Chordata; class Actinopteri; order Siluriformes; family Siluridae; genus Silurus; species Silurus glanis. The sequence goes on along the minus strand of JAAIIK010000101.1, from coordinate 7,346,863 downwards.
AACTTAATTTGATCTAATATAGATAATAAGGTTTTGCATAAACTTGCAGAATCCATGCCAACTGAAGTGCATAGAGTCATTAAACCAGAAATGAATCATACTCATACTAAGAACTGTGTGTAAATATTTTGTATGTGATATTACTTTTTAACTTATTTGTTAATAGTAAAATTTGAAATGAATTCTTTTCAATTAGAAAATAAATGCAAAATGCAAACATTTTCACTATTTGTCTTAGATTCTATTGAGTACGCAATGTACCATATTTAAATCTTGTACATGGGATTGTATATGTTAGCTCTTTTCAACTTTCACTGTGAGCTTGAAACAGTTTAAGCTGTATAAAGAGCAAGTATGCAGAATGTTCTTGTGTAATCTAAATGTCAGTTTCATTCAGTTTGTGCTGTATTTATTTTGTGTAAATATTTTTTAAAATTTTTTCTGTTAAGATGTATAATGCAATATATTGTTAAATGTTACAAAGTGTTCTTCAATGCATGGCGATTTAAAATAGAAATGTGGAAATAAAACACCACACTTCAATAGAAATAGGTAAGACCAGGAAGGAAACCTGCTTATGTGAATAATCAAGCTTTGATTTGTGGTCTAATTTCCAAAGTGTCCGAACATCAGTTGTATGGTGGCCCCTGAGGGATCAGCAATCTGTCAGTACACACTGTTCATTATGGTACTTCTGACTCCTCAAGGCTGGATCACGCAGAAATCTATATTCATCTTCCTTCATCTGTAAATGTGTAAGGCATTAATGCTTACATGAGTTATTAAAATATTAACTGGATTTATCTCCAGCAAAACAATATTTTTTTTGGGTGTAGGGTATTAGGAAAAAAATAGTTTTCTACCTGTAAAATACACTTCTGTTATTATAAAACTAAATGTTTTAGCAAAAAAGCAGTGATTTTGTGTTTGTTTATTTATTTATTTTTCCATTGAATTTTTTTGTTTGCTTGTTTATCTACTTAGTAAAAGCAGCTCTATCCAGTTAGGGTTCAGCAGCAAAATGCACACCAATCTGCAAGATTTTTACAACATTTTAAAAATAAACTTTATGATACTTATGATAAACAAAAATCCCATTATAAACTTAGTCATTATTGTGACATTAATGTTTTGTCCATAAATAAATTAGCTACTACACATAGAGGTGGGTGGGAAATTTGCTTGCCTTAATCTCAGGTTTATAGTTTATAATGAAAGATGTCTAACAATCTATTAAGGTGATTTGCCTTTTTTTTTTTTAAAGTAACCATTAAATGTGGAATGGCTCCTGGGATCATGAAATCCCATATAGACTATTAATCTGTAGGTTACATGTAAATAAAATTTTTTTTTATTTAAATCATACTTGTTTTTATATATTAATCATACATTGCAACTTTAATTCCCAAAAATTTGGGATGCTGTGTAAAATGTAAATAAAAGAGAATGCAATGATTTGCAAATTTTATAAAAATTAAAAAAAAACGTCAGAGGATTAAAATGAGGAAATGTACTGTTTAAGGATAAAAATAAAGTAATTTTTTATTTGATGGCTGCAACACCTCAAAAAGGTCTTCAAAACTTAAAAAAAAAAAAAAAAAAAAAAGCTGGAGGAACTAATTAGGTTAATTAAGAATAGGTGAAAAAAAGAGTATCTTAGAGAGACAGAGTCACTCAAAATTATGGGTAAACTTACATCTTCTACAATTGCAAAGTATCTTCCAAATATTCAGAAAATCTGGTGAATTCTGTGTGTGCAATAGATCTTTAGGGCCTTAGGCAGCACAGCATCAAAAACAGGCATTGTTCTGTAATAGAAGTCATTGCATGGGCTCAGAAACAATTCAGAAATCATTGTTTGCAAACACAGATGACTGTGTCATCCACAAATGCAGGTCATTTGCTCAAACGCAATCATGCAAAGAAGAAGCTATATGTGAATATGACCCAGAAATGCAGAAATCTGTTATTGCCCAAAGCTAATTTTTAATGGACTGAGGCAAAGTGGAAAACTGTTCTTTGGTCAAACTAATTTATTTTTTAGAAACTATGTACTGTATACCGCATCCTCCATACTAAAGAAGAGAGAGACCATTTGACTTGTCTTCAGTGTTCAGTTAGAAAAACATATGCTTTAATCAAACCTTTTACTGGAACGGCCCTGCATATTTTAGCAACGCAAAAGGAAATTATCTTAATTCTCTGCCTTTCTGAAAAGATATCGCCTCACTTGCATCCACTCCCTGCTTATTATTGTACATGATACCACCATATGATTATCTTTACTAGCTGAGGTTTTGGTCTTATTTAATAATTTATTTATTTTTATTCAATTTTTTTTATTTTGAACTGTGAATGTCAGCTAGGTAGGCACTCCAGTTCCCAGTAACTATTGTGGCCTACAAATATGTACTTTAATTACTTACACACACTCGCACACATTTTTCAGCTCTCGGTCTCCCAGGTACAATTAGACAGACACACACTATAAGGGAACTTTCATTCACAAAGATGATGCAAAATAATACATTCACTGACACTCTTTTTCTTTGATGTTTGCAACCACTTTGTAAGTCGCTCTGAATACAAGTGTCTGCTAAATGTTGTAAATGTAACAAGCATTTTTTATTCCTTGATTGCTTTTGTTGATTTCCATTTTTTGCTGAACTATTTCTGCTCCTGCTTTTGATTTCGCTTTGCCCTGTTCTATTCTGTTTGTAAATCATTCTAAACTTGGCCTGTTTTCGACCGCATTTTGTATTATTGTTTTGTATTTTGCTGCCTTCTTATTTAAGGTGCTTTACTGCATTTCCATCCACCTATCCTTATATAACATGACAGTAAGGTTATGGGTTAATTATTTTCATTAATTAACTAATTTATTCATTCATTCATTCAATCATTTATTCAATACCACTAAACACTGGTCAAGGCCGAGGTCAAGCCTATCCCTGGAATCTTAAATACTTTTTATTTGCCAAATACATTTATATGCCTTAGGATTTGTCTGAGTGCTTGTTCACAATACGATACATTCAAAACACATTGCAAACAACACAGGCCAATTACAATTCTTACAATGAAACATTGCACGTAATATACAAATGCTACATTGTAAGTGTAGCTGGTAGACTCAGCTGTAATTTCCATGGCAGCAGGTTTAGATGGAGGACATGTGTGAGGGTGCAGTTTAGGGTGCATGAAAACAGTCTGGCACAACTGTAATAGACAGTATGCAACACATAATATCAATAATATAAACATTTTGATAAAATTCTACCACTTTTACTACTATTACTAATAATAATAATAATAATAATAATAACACAATATTACTAATATAACATTTCCAGTGGCAAACCGTGCATTTGGTACCTGGGCCTTCAGTAGGACTTTACCTGACTTTATCCACCTCTTAATACCACCACTATCACGTCGCAATTATAAAGAAACATCAATACTATACAAAAACGCAATATAATGTGTTGCATTACAGAGAGAGAGAAAGATTTTGCATATAGATGGTGAATACCATTCTACTAAAGCAAGAAACCCAGTTAAGACTCCAAACCTTTACACTACCACCGCAACTGTGCCACCTACATCATCTGGAGCAGTTCAGAATCAATATTTGTCGAATAACATGACAAAAACATTTTATTTTAATAAATTTTAATAAAATACAACCTACTTTACAGAGATGCAGACTCATAATTTGCACCGCTCCTCAGAGGCTGTAGGGTACCGCTCGTATTCACTGGTCTGGAAGAGGCGAACAAACCCTTTCCCAGGCTGAGACGAGCTAGCTAGCTTCGGGGTTGGCCGGCCTCCTCACAATGTCTAGCTTTTCTTGAAAATGGATTTTTAAGTATGTCTGAGAACAAATCAATTTCTCTTACTCCATAGGCATAAAAAATTCTAACTCAGATGTATTAATGTGTGCAGTGCGCTACATACATGTTTTGCAAGTCGAACTAGGCTGTAACAGTTTTCCCTTTGACCAACCAATCAGAGGACGGAGCTAGCTGGCCCTGTGAAGAGAATATGAAATCTGATTAGTTAAAGAAACAGACCTGTTGCTAATATTCTCTATGGCCAAAGAGCCAGCAGTATTAATTTTGCGGGCCCTGGGCAGATTAGATTTTATATATATATATATATATATATATATATATATATATCATTCAAATGACCTGTAAAAGCTACAGCCATTATACATAGAAACTTAAGTGTGCTTAATATTTTTTTCTGACCAACTGTAATTATGATAGCAAAATAACACAGCTCTCATTAACAGTTTTCTGATTATAATATTTCTGTGTTGTTTTGTATAGGCACAGGGTGATTCAGATCGACAGACAGACAGACAGACAGACAGACAGACAGATAGATAGATAGATAGATAGATAGATAGATAGATAGATAGATAGAATAGCAAATAATCGCATTGTGCAATTAGAATTAGAAAAGTAGGAAATTATATATATATATATATATATATATATATATATATATATATATGTACAGTATAATATATAATATGTACATGTATTATGATGCACACACTGATTGATTATATGTATGTTAATCAGTCCTACTAATGCTACCATTAACCTTATTATCTGGATTGGAAATATAAAAGAAAATGAAATAAAAACATTCTGATTCTCTACATAGTAGACTTTTATCAGCATTTTTATATAAATCTTTTAACTGCAAACATTGTCTTTGAGAGGATTATATTCTCCATTTCACCACTGAGGGTTTTGTCACTGTATGTTTTTTGTAATTTCAGAAAAAGTGTTAAAGTGTTAGAAATTACACATCAACATAGCACCCTGAGTTCTAAGCCTAAACTAAGGACACCAAACTTATTAAGGATTATTATGTATGTTTAGGTTGTAGGTTAAACATATTTATGCTGTAAATTAGATTTTTTTTCTCCGAACCTTTACATGAAATAAAGGCCAGGGGCATCGATGCAACGTGTAACTAGACCCGTCTTGTTTTATTCAAGCCACAACTAAATCTGTCCTTGTCCTTTTTCTTTTTCGCCCCGTCTGTCTCCTTTTTGTTGAGGGCTTACTTAACCTTAGGAGAATGCTTTGATTAAAATGTAAAGGCTGTTCCTGGCAGGCCACGACTCTTCTGCTGTGATTAGGCGAAAGAAGGATGAAGGAAGAGGGCTAGCTTTAGATTGAATGCCAGAGCCAATGCCTCTCCTCTCCGAAAGAGTGGTGTGCTGACATTTCACAAGTCTCTGTTTACTGCAGTGTGAAGTCACCTACATCTTTCCCCTGTGCATGTTCTCACTTTTCCATTACAAAGTCTTTATCTGCAAATTGCCCTTTTGTGAACTAGCCCACACACAACCGGAACATGGGGCTATATCAAATAAATGACCTCAGGTCAGGTATATACAGGAACACCATTAGTAAGTGCATTGCTGAAGCTTCCTCAGCACACAGTCAGGCTTACGGTGAAATCCGCTACCTTAATTACCTTATACAGTGATTAATTACTTCCACAGCAATAGTCTTTGTCACAACTCTGAGAAAGTGACAGAAATAGTGTAGAAGTGTAGCTTAGCCTCAAAACATTTGCATTATGAATATTATTCAATGTACATTCAAATCTGTTGCTCAAGGAAAAGCAGGAAAATATTTTAATGTAGCACTGCTTAGAATATGTCATTTTACTAATAGGTTGGTCATGCTAATCCACGTGTTCTCAAACCTGGTCCTGAAGTACCTCTTGTCTTTTCCATTTTAGTTATTTCCCTGCTCTATTCACACCTGATTTATTCAATTAGCTAATTTGATTCAACTTATCAGCTAAGCCTTTCTTTGTGTTCGATGACAAAGAAGAAAAAATAAATAAAAAATGTGCAAGACAGAGAGTCCTCCAGGACAACAGTTTAAAACCAGCATTCTAATCCAATCCAAGCTATGTCATAAATATCATGTATTCAAAGCTCAAAACCATTTAAGGGTTCACCTGTCATGTATTACCATCTGATTTCTACCATATATATAGTCCAGTTTATAAATGAGGTTCTTATTTATACTTGATTAACATGTAATAAACAATGGTGCAATTCAATATCTGTCTCTCAAAATTTGTATTGAGTAATAGAATTAGCACTCTTAGCCTGCCCAAATGAAACCCAGCAATTTGGTTCACACTTCTGCGAATTATTCCTGCTAATTTTACACGAAACGAGGTTGCAGTCAGGGACATGAGGGTACTAACGGCCATGCTCTCCGAGCCTTGCTCTCATGTGAAGCCATTGACTCTTGTTGTAGTGAAATCATTCGTCTTCTCACAAATGAACCTCCCATAATTGATGACGGCACAATATCAATAATTCAACCCCACTGATTCTTGATCAGATTAATGATGGGGGTCTATTGAGCCTGAACAATGGCTTGGGTTGAAATAAAAAGCCTGTTGTAAAGATTAGTTAATAGCAGTGAACTTTCTTTTGGTTTCTGCTCCAAGCAAAATGGGAAAAGGGAAGCACTTAGAGGGTTTGAGCAGACAATTATAAAACACCTAACAACTATTACTCATTCCTTTTTAGGGGTCCAGTCTGACACTGCCTGTGCCTGTGCAGTAATATCTCTCTGTATCTGGTATATTCTTTCAATTCTTAAATGTGAAACTCTGACAGTTTCACAACCTCAGTTTTATCAGTCAAGTTTTAAATTAATTAGTTTATTTAGTCTTTAATAATTATTAAGAGATGTGTGTATGTGTGTGTGTGTGGGAAACTTTCCTACAAGCTTCACTTAAAACCACCAGCTTGCATCCACATGAAAAAAAAAAAAACAATCTCTCATGCAATGCTTTCACTTCATCTGGATGCCAGTCCTAATGCACAAAATGTTTTGTGGGTAAAAACAAAAAAAAAACTTTCAGAATCACTTACCTAAACAGGACCAGGCATTTATTTTATCTTAAAATGATAAGCAGATGATCAGTTGAAAATAATCCATGTCACTGGTTTATAAGAACAAATAATCACAGGCCTAAAAAGTTGAGTCCGCATTGCGAACGCTGCATAAGGTGAAGGAGTGTTTCGTGTGTAATATTGCTTCCTGTCTAATTAATTTCTCAAGCATATGAAGCAAAAACTGAGAAAATTTATGAACACCATTCCCATTGGAGTGAGATAGAGAGCTCAGCTCTATTGTAGTGCCTCGCTGATCGATAGCTCCTCATTTCCTTTGTGAAGTGCCCGTACTGCAAGAACCATGAGTACAGAAAAAAATGGAGCTCAGCTCAGCAAATAGGTGGACTTTCTGATTGCAATTGCTTAAGACTGAGAGCAAAGGCAAGTATTAGTGCCGGCAGCTAAGGGTCGGCACAAAGAAGGTAGGTGTTAATTACTTATTGATCCAATTTAGCTGATGATTTCCTAAAATGTTCAGGTGGAAAGTGAAGTGTATGGGGGATTAAACCCTCTGTCTTTACCCAGCACAAAAAGAAAGAAAGGGAAAACCACTGTAACCTCGTCTTTCTTTTAAAAAATTTTTAACAGCATAGCCTTGAGCAGCATGTTCAGTGCCTGGCTTATTCTGCTGCCCTGCAGGCTTGCTGAGTGTTCCTCTCTAGATCATCACAGATACCTTTGATAGGTTTCCTGGAATTTCCAATGGCCTTATCCACTCTGCTGAGGGCCTTAATCACTAGATCATCACCCGATCATACATATCTTTTTTATATATATATATATAATAGACATAATTTTCTTTTTATGATGTTGGTGTTATTTCACACTACATTTTACCATTCCTCTTTAGCTGTGTGTGGTGCCCTAAATCTCCCAGATCAGCTCTTTGTGAAAAGGCAAACTGACTGTATGTATGTGATATTATATAATGTTAACTTCAATAATGCTAAATTACTTTCACTGCAACCAAAGCAGTGTTCAGTTACAGTGATGCAAAACAATGTGCTTACGTATTTGTTTGTGTGTGCTGCAGATGCAGGCCTCAGACACTCTCAAATCAGACCATAGACTAGGAGGCCGGTTTTCTTCCTATCGCTATCCATCTCTTCCTGGCCGGATCGATGACATTAATGCCATTATCCGTCTGCAGCATGCCACCTAATCTTTTATTTAGCAACAGGGAGGTCTATGCTTGTTCATCACTCCCAATTTGTTGCATTAGCTGCTCGTCAGTCCACTTTTCCATTCCTCTCATTGTTTCCGAGTAATAAATCTGGAATCTTCATTGATCGAGAAGTCATATATTGTTTTAAAGGGTGAGAGGTTAATAGTCATTTGTATTTCATTCTTTTTGTAATTATTGTTTATTAATGATTTTGTGTCTATGTTGACACATGCTTTTGCCTGCTAACATTCTCATAAATTAAACTAATCTGAAATGTATTTATCCCATCAGAACCAACACACACTCATGATTTCATGTATGTGACGAAACAGCTAGTTTACAAGAATTACACATTGAAATCTGGAGTAGCACAAGAATCCTTGTGGATTCTCTCTAAGAATTGAACACCAGTGCAAAAAAGTATAAAACAGAAAGTTAATTTACTTATAACATGTTGACTAATATGACCATTTTTATTTAAATATAGAATTTTTTTAATTTTTTTTTGCAAATGTGCAATGATGGCAATGTATAAAGTCTTTTATCAACTATCAACTATCAACTTTATCAACTAATGTGCCTTCTAATGACATATTATAATGCAAATATTTTGTTTCATAAAGTATTATATTTGATTATAATGTGATAAAATAATCATTGTATTGACAATTAAAAAATAATAAAGTTTGTTCGGTCTTGTATATATTTCCAACAATGAATAAAACTTGTAAAAGGTTATAAATTATATTTCAATTTGTGTGATGTAGTACAAATAGATATTTTTCTTATCATAGACATTTCAAAAATAAGTATAAATTGTGTATTAGCACATCCTTAACTAGATTTGTTTAATTTAAAAACGATTGAATATGTTTTTATCCGTATAACCTTATAATATCATGCAAAATTGTGTTTAATTAGACTTATGTGCCTTGTGGCTTCACTTTAGAGGAAACTTTTAATTTGTCCTCAGGCAATTTTACACTCCAATCAGTGATTTACATACTGTAGCTTTGATAAACTGCAATAAATATATGCAAATTTTTTTAATTTTGAAAAAAAAAATATTTTTCCTATAATTCTGAAAGAATAAAAAGAAAAAAATCTGTAAACACAGTGGGATCAAAATGATATAAATAACAAACACTGATGCAACCAGTCCTATGGTGTCCATCATGTGAAGACCAGCATTCAGCATTTCTGTCTGGCTCTCACTCATATCTCAGGCCAGCATGTACTTTAATGTGTGTTTGTGTGTCTGAGTGAAAGAGAGTAAGAGAAAGAGAGAGTAATGGCTGACCCTCAGCTGGATGAGCTGCATCATAGTGAATGCAGGTGAGCGCAGGCCAGCCAAATGGCCACGATCCCACAACTCAGCATCTTCAAACACACCATGTAGCCACAACTTGAACATCACTCAATGATTATGAGGTGTGAACTCACTACGACGGGACACTGCCAGGGGCATGGCATAAAAAAAAAAAACAACTAAAAACATTTGAGAGTAGCAATGTAAACCCTGGAGGGTGCATTTATTAATAGAACACATTGTGAAAAGAGATTGGTTCAGCCATGCATGGTATTCCCGCCAGCTTGCATGACTGCTAGTGGGAATAGGTGAAGTGACAGTGCCAAGTGCTTGGGGAAATAGTTTGTTCCATGGTTAGTGCACTTCAGGCTCAGGGACCAGCCTCTTTATAGGTGAGTCTCTTTAGGGACATCTGTAATGAGGGTGCAAAGTGAGCATTAGCTGGAGGCTGAGCTTGCCTTGTTCATCTGTTGGTGCTTATAGTTCAAACAAACCAGATTATGTTTTTATAACATGTTCTCCAGCTTGTAGTCTTTTGACAAAATACAAAGATTAAAGTTAATTACATTTATGATATGTGGCAGATGCCCTCATCCAGAATGATTTACAATTATGTCATTCATACAACTAAGCAGATGAGGGTTAAGGGCCTTGCTCAAGGGCCCAGCAATGGCAGCTTAGTGGTGGTGGAATTTGAATTTCCGATGTGAAGTCCAACATCTTAATCACTGAGCTACCACGTCCCCTATATCTGCCCTCATACATATGTATTTCAACAAAACCCGACCACAGAAGATACTGTATTTCAAATCCAAAGAATTGTCTTATGAGATCAGTTTCCTTCTGTGTTACTTGCTTAGTCTTACTCTCTGGTGTTCCTCTGTTATATATCTTCTCCATAGCACTGATTTACTCATAGATTATGTAACATATATTTTAACACTGTAATAATAAATCAGGGAATGCTCAAACAATAATTATACGTATTGCATTTCCTTCACACAAAGGAACCATGCGCAGGATGGAATTGCGACTGTGAATTATCAGGAATTGAGGTTTGCGTGACTAGTACGTTTAGTAGTCAACCAGTATTTTATAAAGGTTGCTGACTAGTTTTATTTTTATATAGTTAAAGCAAAAGCCTTTAGGCTAATGTTTTATTTGGGCAGCCAATAATGTGTGTACTTAATAGCCACACCGAGGCTACAAAATTAAATTTAAAGTTTTTATCTTGCACTTTTAACAATGAAGGTAAATAAATCAGTGCAATAAATGTGCAAAACAAAAACCCTTTGTATCATATAACAGTGTGTTAGGAAGTATCCATTCTTAAAACGCACCTGTGTGGATAAGCTGGTTGTTCAGCAGAAATCATTAATTCTGAAACACACTAGAAAAGCTCCTTATAGCTTAATGATAAATGGACGATGGGATCTCTACAGTAGCATCTGGGAAGTTTTCCACCATGTTCAACTTGCAAGGAAATGAGTCTGAATCTGCCTTTTTCTTTTTAACGCTTGCATTCTGAAAGCATATTTTTCACACAATACTGGTCACAATGGTTACTTTGCTCTTAGAGGCAAATATAAGTGGGATTAAAAAACATTATCATGCATAACTCTCAACAAAATATTTAAATGATGTTTCTAACAGAATCAGCTGAATATAATGTATTTAATTTTTTATAACACAGTATTTTGATCTGCTTTCTTTACTATCTGCCTGCAGTTTCAATGTTGTTTGCATCACAGTTTTTTCCACTATATTGACTAGTCCCCTGGACTAGCAAAAGTCTGCTTTAAAGAGATTTTGATTTGTTATTTTGGTTTTCTTTATGGAGAGATGTACTTTAAAAATAAAAAATAAAAACCTCTACCAAAAACAGGTGTCACAGATACAGAGGTATTTTTAATTTTTTTTTTATTAATTTTTTTTTACATATGTTTACATGCTGATCAAATGTGATTGCAAATGTTGTAACTTGGATATGCAGATATTAGTGTTAACTGTCCCATATAGGATAGAGAAAGCAAACATAACCAAAGACTCCTTAGATAAAGTTTGTAGGTCACTTTTCTGTAGGTTTGTAGGTGACTTTTCTGCTCTTCAAACTGGCACTATAGGAGCTGTCAATTACCATCATTGCTATGATTCAAGCAACTGCTACATGTGTTGGATGTGCTGCTTCTCTTTGCTTCTTTTCCCTGCCAGGATTTTAGGCCCTGCTCATATTTCTTTTTGAGGGTGTTATTAAAAACATACCATCTGCAATAGGAAAAACCAAACAAACTGACACTTTATTGCACATTTTCCTTCCCACATAAACTTCTGTTTGTCTTCTGTTTCTGTTTGTCAACAAGGCAGTATTTTGTTGTTGATGGAGGTGGTGATTTAGAGAGGTGTAAAGCAAGTAGTTTAATGCTGGATAGAGAGATCTACTGACACCGTAAACCTGAAGTGCTCATCCACATCGGTCCGGAATGGGCGATTGCGGGAAAGGAATTGATCTATTTGGAAGACGGACAGTTGCTATGGAGATGACTCTTAGCATGACTACTTTATTACTGACTCTTAAAAACCCAGTAAGATCCAGAGAAGAACCTTAACAATGAAATTATCAAATTGAGTCTGTCTTGGAAAACCTCTGCATGACCCTGACCACTGTACTGTAACTCAGTTTCAGGGTGTTACAGATCTTCTTATAGCCTGGGCCTCTTTGTGTAGAGCAACAATTCTAATTCTCAAATCCTTAGAGAATTCTTTGCCATGAGGTGCCATGTTGAACATTCAGTGGTGAGTATTAGAGAATTGTACTCAAAGCACCAACTTTTTTAACTTCTCTAATACAAGATGCCATTTGTATGGTTCTGCCAAGCAGACAAAAACATAAACATGATAAATAGAACTTGTGGCTTTCTACAGTTAAACAACATACAGTTCTAATCACTTAGAGTGTACTCACATTTGTTGCTGGCTATTTCAATAATGGCTATATACCGAGTTATTTTCAGAAGATGGTAAAGCTGCACATAGAAAATAAATCCAAGTTTCATTTCTATTGTATAAAAAAAACTTTCTTTCGGCTTCTCCCATTAGGGGTCGCCACAGCGGACCATCCGCATGTTTGATTTGGCATATGTTTTTACGCTGGATGCCCTTCCTAACGCAACCCTCCCCATTTATCCGGGCTTGGGACCGCCACTAAGGCTTGTGCAACCCTAATGGCTGGGGTTGGTTCCCTGACCGGGGATCGAACCCGGGCCGCAGCGGTGAGAGCGCCGCATCCTAACCACTAGACCACCAGGGAACTTCCTATCTATTGTATTATCCCTTAAAAAAGATATACTAAACTACTTGCTGAAATGTGAGGGGTATACTTACTTTTGTGAGATAATGTAGATGAATGAACACAAATCTCCATAAACACACACTATAATCTAGTGGAACATCTTCCAATAAGAATAAAGGTTATTATAATAGCAAATGGGGAGTAAACATGAAATGGGATGTTCAACATTCTCTAAAATATCACCAAAGAAACTCAGCACAATAATTAACGTGATGCTCAAGATTGTTCAAACATTTTCTAAGAAACAAGTACTAGGTGGTTAATTTATACATTTACATGATGTGTGTGACCTTCTCCCCCCCCACAGTTCCTGGCATAAGTGCTGGATCTGCAACAAACCTGACCAGGATTAAGCAGTTACTGAAGAATGAATGCATTATCCACTAATCACATTCAATGCATTAAGATATTTACGGATTGTCAGAGATCCAGCATGGGCAACTTGCCCGTAACTCTCCAGAGTACTAACACCTGGAACTCATTAAGCACAGACCATTTAAACTTTCCTATCTCTCACTTCAGATCAGTCCTGTTTTTTCTCATGAGTGTAGCATACTACAAGTTTGCTTGTGTTTTTATTTTTTTTGTCTGCAACCTTTAGCTTTATTGCCCATGTGTGTGGGAGAAGTGTAAAAATGGGATCTGTGATCTTTTTTTTTTTTCCTGACAGAAGTGAAAATTTGTTAACCAAATGTGAATGTCAAACCATTGTGCTTACTATGTGATGCAGTATTTTTACTAATCCAAAGTTATGTAGCCTGAAAAAAAGGTAATGTAACCAAAAATATAACCACTATTTTAATAAAGCTAGGAAAATATTGACAATTTTTTATCTTCTTTAAGTGCCTTGGCTTTTTTTGTTTGAAAATACATTAATGAATAAATGAATTAAGGAAAATACATAAATAAATAGTTTGTAAAACTGTTTTTGAGGTTTGTAGCCATAAAGCATTGTAGCAGAATGTTTATATTAATAACAGTTCAAATACATTTTCATGATCCTTCAGTTTAACTCTCCACATCTTTCGACTGTTAACGTGGAACCAACCATAAATACGATAGTACTATGGTGCATTTCGATTTTTTTATGTATTTTAAAACCTATATTAACAGTAATATATGATTATAAATTTTGCTAAAAGTGCTATAAGTTGAAGTTGACTAAAATTTTATTACAATCAAACACATCTGCTTAGAAATTCGACAAAATATTTCTTTTTTTTTCACAATGCAGAAATACCTACTATATACGTAATGGCCTTATCATTCTGCAAACAGAACCATTTCCATTATGCATGCTGTTTATGAAGTAGCCTGTGGTCAGAAACACCCCAAGCCTGCTGTGCTTGGCCCTGAAGGCTGTGGTGTCTTTTTCTTCAATACAATGGAATGAAAACATCTTATTTTTTTTTCTTATATGCAGCACTCAGCATGTTATGTAAAGCTGATCATCTTCATCTCCATGTGTTAAAGTCTAACCACGTGCTGACTAAAATATTTGTCTCTTTTCTGTAGCCTATCCTCGAAACACTGGATTCAAGGTGAGGATCAGCTTCAATACGTTGCCAGTCCGTCGCAGGCCACCATACATACACTTTTATACACTCATGCAGAAAGTTCTTCATTCATTGCTAACTATAACTGAGATGAAATGACAAATCTAAGATCATGCAACCGTGGTAATTACATTTCATTTGAATAATCTGTATACTACATGACACCACATCGACTTTGTATTGTAGTCTTTATATTCCAATATATTCCTGCACCTCGATAAATGTCTGTTTTAAAAACAAATGTAAAACCGTGCAATACCACAGAAGCACGAAAAATGCACCATACACTTGTGCTATAGTGTAAACTTTCTTTCGGCTTCTCCCGTTAGGGGTCGCCACAGCGGATCCTCCGTATGTTTGATTTGGCACATGTTTTTACGCTGGATGCCCTTCCTAACGCAACCCTCCCCATTTATTCGGGCTTGGGACCGGCACTAAGAGTGGCTCTGGTTGGTTCCCTGACCAGGGATCAAACCCGTGCCGCAGAGGTGAGAGCGCCGCATCCTAACCACTAGACCACCAGGGAACACACTTGTGCTATAGAGTAAAGGACCATTTTAAAGCCACTAGGCAGAGTTCATTTGGAAACCATAACATACAAAATAGATCTAATCCTTACAACAGCACAGTACAGTAAACAATTGATCTTTAATACAGTGATATTTAATACAACAAACCTTTTAAAAATGAAACATGATAGTATGAGTAATATGACAAAATATAATCATCGTTAAATTTGATGGATCTGTGACCTAAAGGAAATATAACACGTTAGTTTTAGAAAAATTAATTAATGAGCTGGTGATAGTGATTTTACATTCAATAATATTGAAATAAGATCATGTTTTATTAAATTGCTTCAATGATTTGCCTCATAATAGATATTGTGTATTTCCTAATTAAAGCACTGAATGTTTTAGCTCTTCTACAGAAAGTGTTTATAGGAACATGAACTATAAAGCTAGGCAGTGGGAGAAATTTGCAACAAATAAATAACTCTAGAAAGATGAATATACCTTGAGTTTTGTATTTAATGCAATGTAAGTTTTGTTGCATTCGTTTTTTGCAGAAGCTGAAGGATACACTCTGACATGGACTTGGAATGATGTTTTTGTTTAACAAAAATCCAGAGTTGGTATATAAAGAAACAGGTGTCCAGAATGCAGAAGTAAACAGACACAGTTTAATAATGTTGTTTAGGTATTTTACTATACATTGTGACATTGTATCTTTGATGTATTTATTATTTGTGATTGAATCTAATTTTATTATTTATTTATTTATTTTTTTTTTTAAGGCTAGTGTGGACTCGAGAGCAGCCTTCAGCTTGTTAACCCTCACATTTGACCCACAGGCTTTTGATGGCATAAGTTTTATCATAAAAATATATTCATTTAATTTTAAACTTTTAAATATAATTATTATCAATAAACTTTCTTTCGGCTTCTCCCGTTAGGGGTCGCCACAGCGGATCATCCGCATGTTTGATTTGGCACATGTTTTTACGCTGGATGCCCTTCCTAACGCAACCCTCCCCATTTATCCGGGCTTGGGACCGGCACTAAGAGTGGCTGGGGTTGGTCTTCATGCATACTACACATGTATGCTATATTACAAAATATAGGGGTGACGGGAAGAGAAGGATATGGATTATTATGTGTCCTTATTGTTGTATGAAAGTTAATGTCGCTGTGCAGTTGGGACTCCGGCAAGACTCGCTATGGCAGCATAGCTAAAAGGGAGAACCAGAAGGTAACACAGACATGAGGGATCTCTGGGACCAACCACACCACCATCAACAAACCTGAGTAAACATGTGAGAGTGAGGGGACGACAGCATACAAATATTCCAGTTCACCAAACACTCTATATCCATTATCCTTCCAGATCTGCTCTTTTACCTAAGAAAAATCTACTGATAAAAGACTAGACTAAATAAATACGTTTCAACCTTGACTTGAACACTGAGACTGTGTCTGAGTCCCGAACAGTGATTGGAAGGCTGTTCCATAACTGTGGGGCTTTATAAGAGAAAGATCTGCTCCCTGCTCTAGTCTTCATTATTTGAGGTACCAACAAATAGCCTGCACCTTTGGATCTAAGTAGGCGTGGAGGATCATATTGGTACAGACGTTTACTCAGATACTGTGGCGCGAGACCAGTAAGTGCTTTATACGTTAGTAGTATTTTATAATCAATGTGAGGTTTAATTGGGAGCCAGGCAAGACTGATTAAAACAGCGGTGATGTGGTCATATTTTCTAGATCTAGTGAGGACACGTGCTGCTGCATTCTGAACTAACTAAAGCTTATTAATGCACTTATTCGGACACCCAGAGAGTAAAGCATTACAGTAGTCTAATCTAGTAACAAAAGCATGAACTAGTTTTTCTGCATCCTGTAACGACATCATATTTCTAATTTTAGCAATATTTCTAAGGTGAAAAAAGGTGATCCTGGTAATATTATTCATGTGAGCCTCAAAGGAAAGACTAGGGTCAATAATAACACCAAGGTCTTTGACAGCCGTACATGCTGAAACAGAACCACCATCCAGAGATGCTACGTAATCGGAAAGTTTGCTTCTAGCTGCATGTGGTCCTAGTAAAGGTACTTCCGTCTTATCTGAGTTGAGCAGAAGAAAGTTATCAAGCATCCACTGTCTAATGTCCTTTACACACTCCTCAACATTGTTAAGCTGATCTCTCTCATCTGGCTTTGCTGAAATATACAACTGTGTATCATCAGCATAGC
Source organism: Silurus glanis (assembly GCA_014706435.1). Lineage (NCBI taxonomy): Eukaryota > Metazoa > Chordata > Actinopteri > Siluriformes > Siluridae > Silurus > Silurus glanis. Next base: position 7,329,776 of record JAAIIK010000101.1, on the reverse strand, counting down.
AATGGAAGCGAATACCATGTTTATGTATTGTTTCACCCAGAGGCAGTATATATAAAAAGAAAAGCAGTGGGCCTAAGACAGATCTTTGTGGAACACCAAACTTTACCTCAGAGAGTGTGGAGAACTCTTTTACTTCAACAAACTGATAGCGATCAGTCAAATAAGACCTTAGCCAGGAGAGAGCTGTTCCCTTTATTTCAATGTTCTCAAGTCTAGCAAGCAGTATAGTGTGATCAATGGTGTCAAAAGCTGCACTATGATCGAGCAAAACAAGTAAAGAGAAAAAACCCTGATCAGAGGCCAATAACAAGTCATTTACCACATTAACTAGCGCCGTCTCTGTGCTATGATGAGGCCGAAATACTGACTGATACATTTAAACATTTTTATTCCTAAGTAGATGTGAGCATAACTGCTATGCTACAACCTTTTCTAAAAGTTTGGATATAAAGGGGAGGTTTGATATTGGCCTGTAGTTTGACAGCTGACATGGGTGATTTTACAAGCATAAACCAACAACACTGGAAATGTGTACAGAGAACAAAAAAAAATTTCAAACCTAAGCATTAGCAAACCAACAACATGAAATAACAAGAAGCATGGAAAGACAAATGTGAGACAGAAAGTGTTGTAAAAGGTGGGACATACATGTGCTAATCAAGGTTGACAAGAAGAAAGTGTGAGTGATTACTGACATGTGACAGTCATGTGATTTGTTGTCAGTGCAGTGGTTGATAGTAATCCATCACCATAAATTCTGACTGCTTGGTGTATGCAAATTTTATATGGTGACAAAATCCTTCAAAGATGAGCGTATTGAACATATTAAGTGAAGCATGTTATTCTGAATAAATAGCAGCAGCTTGCATAGAATGAATGTCTTTATTATTAGTACAGTAATTAATACAGTGATTTAATATCAACAAGGATTTGATGGTTCTGGAACAACATTTAAAAATATATTCATGTTTATTAACTGTTTATTAAGGAAACCTAAAATGGTACTTGCTACTTATCTGGTTATGTGGCATATAAGATAGAAACATTTTTAAACATTTTTTGGAAAACTTGTTTAAAAAATGAGGTGGTGCAGCAAATAACTTACCACTTGAAGAAGTTCATAATTTTTTTTATTTTTTTTTTGAATGGATTATCATGGTCTGACATCAAAGGTAAGTTATTGGTTAATCAAAATATTGTTCAAGGAATGCAAAATAATTCAGGAGCACACTTTGGCAAAATCACGGCGACCTATGTTAGGCATTATCATTACAGTATACTATACAGTCAGTATAGGCAAATCAGTATTGTCAGTCAAACAATATGCATGTTTTGGCAGTTGGGAGGAAACTATTGAGCCCAGAACTAATCCAACCAAATACAGTGAGATTCTGAAAAACTCAGCTCAGACTGTAACTATAGCTCAGCACAACCTGCTTTCTAGGGATAAATGAATGCATATTTTCTGTTCTTATGTCCCTCACTTTTATTGATGTAAGGAATCTATGTTCCCTGGGTTCAGTGTTTACTCATTTAAATTTCCTGTTTCCCTTTGCAATGCAGACCTATGCCTTAATCTGTTCCTGAGATATTGGCAAAACACATTTATTACACTTTTGATAGAGTAATTAGAAATACAAAAAGCTGATTTTCAATCTCTGAGTTATTAGCATAGATGACACACAATAAAAATGATTATATGTAATTCTGAATTCTGTAAAATTCATAATATTTTCCCAACCAGAATTTGTTTTAATGTGTTTAAAGATAGTTAAAACTTATTGTGGTTAAGGAAGCTTTCCGAATGGCCTCTAGATGTATATATTTTATATATTAGGGTGGGATCTGTTTTTTTCATGTCTACCCTTGTTGTGTCTGTCTTTTTCTCTGCCCACATACACCTGGCAGTTGTGGTTGTTCTTGCATAATTCAACTGTTCAAAGTGCAAGTTTTAGAGCGAGACAGTATTATTATTACAAATATGTTGTCTTCTCCTTCAGAGAGCATATAGTGCCTGTCACAAATTTGGGAACACCTAGTCTTTAATGGTTTTTGAGAAACACATGCATGTTCCTTTTGTATATATGCAACAAACTAGCTAATTTAATGGTATGAATGTTTACTTTTTCCAAATAAATAAAAGTACAGATGTTAAACTTAATATTCATTGATATATTCTCCCTTAGCACAAATAACAGCTTTCCACACTCTTGGGCTCTGGGCAGTTAGTTTTTCCAAACATCCAGCTGAAACACTTTGCATTGCTTCTTGCCACAGGTGTTCTTTGCTAGTTGGATATTTCATTTTTGACCTTTCAATCAAAGTCATTCATGAGTGGTTCAAGAGGATTTTGGTGCAGTGACTGGGCAGGCCATTATAGTTAACACTCCAGTGGACTGTTTGCCCTATTAATGATGCTTGCAAAGCTTGGGCATATGTCTTGCGTCATTGGAACCAACTTTACCATACAACAAGACAATCAAGTATACAATTGAAGTATGGAATGGTAGCCATGTTGGTTCGGTATTCTATTTATCTAGAATAAGTCTCCACCTTTCCTGCTCCAAAACAACCTCAAACCATTAAGATTCCATTTCCATGTTTGACTGTGGGTGTGAAGAAGTCTGTTAACATCTATTCTATTCTTATATAAATTCTTCTGTTTAAGCCAAAAATGTCAAATTTGGATTCATCAGTCCTCAGAACGTTGTTCCAGTCTTCCACTGTCCAATTCATGTTTTTCCCTTTTACCTAGTTTGTTGTAGGACATGAATGTGTCTCAATAAAAAATAAAAAAAGATAATAAATGAAATACAAGGTGTGTTTACAAGCACTATAGTTATTAATCAAAGCAAAATGAATGACAAGCTGGTACATGAAAAATATATTCACATAAGTGTCTATTAAGATGTAATATCTTGGCACTCTCTCCAAGTTTTATGCTAAAATGTATCTATTAAATGCATGTGTTGCAGTAGTCAAGCTTTGCATTCTTTTAGTGAATTGTTTTCTCAGCCACTTATAACAAATTGTCTCACTAATACTCAATGGATTAAAGCTCGAATAATATAGTGAACAATGTATTAATACGGTATACATTATATATCCATATAGTTTGGTAGAACATTTGTAGTTCAGAGTTCTTTGTATTCTTTTATTGTTGAGTAGATTCCTAATACTTCAAATGTGTTTGTGATACTTTGTTATTTTGTTATTTAACCATATTTGCTATCTGTGAATGAAACTGTATTTTGGAGTACGCCTGGTCCTGCTTATTTATGTACTTATTTTAATTATTCTTTACTCTTCTTAATTACATTGTCAGTGTAAGTTAAATTATATGTGACATTTTAACTGGCCAGATAAAACCACTCATACTGTAAATCTCATTACGATTTTCAAAACCAAGTAAGTTGGCAAGCTGCTGTACCAAGGACAAGGCTATTCACCACAACATATCTAGAATTTACCACTAACATGATATTTACACACATTCTTAGTAGTAGTTATAGGATTTCAAAAGGGAAAAAAGGTTTAATTAATAGAAGGTTATTGTATGTACTGCTTGTGTGTGCAAGCAGTTGATTTGAGTGTTTTTTAACCATTGGTACATATCTTGGACAGTCACTATCTAACTCATGTTGACACATGAAGTTCAACAGAGTTAGGCTTAGAAATATTTTATTAATAAAATTATATTTTTTGTGTCTCATCCTGGATTAACAAAAAGTTCACTCCAGCATAGGCTATTGATCTACTGTGGTAAATTGTTATTAAATTAAGTATATCATGTAACATTTCAAACAATTTGAAACTCTGATAGTTGCTTGTCAACTGGATATAAACTGTCCAGTTATGTGGCTTTGGAAGCACTAAAATAATGTATAAATATATATAATAATGTTTTTTTGTCTATAAAAACATTATGTGGCTATACTTCCCTGTGGCACCTCCATTTATTAAAGTCTCAAATATCTATCATATACATCGCAAACCTATAACTAGTGAATTATTTAAATGTGTATATATATATATATATATATGGGCATAACATTATGATTATGATCACCTGCCAAATTTTTTGTTGGTCCCCAAGGTGTTAGCAGCAGATACTTTAAGTCCTGTAAGTTGCGAGGGGTGTCTTCCATAGATTGAACTTGCTTGTCCAGCACATCCCACAGATACTCGATTGGGTTGAGATCAAACTCAACCCAACCCAAACCCAATGCAGGCTGAGTCAAACTCATTGTTGTGCTTCTCAAACCATTCCGAAACCATTTCTGCTTTGTGGCAGAATGCATTATTCTACTGAAAGAGGCTACAGCCATCAGGGAATACCGTTTTCATAAAAGGGTGTACATGGTCTACTTAGGTAGGTGGTATGTGTAGTAACGTCCACATGGATGGCCGGACCCAAAGATTCCTACTCAAAACATCACACTGCCTTATTCGGCTTGAGTTTTTTCCCCATTGTGCGCCCTACTGCCATATGTTCCCAGGTAAGCAATGCACATGCACCTGGCCATACACGTAATGTAAAAGAAAACGTGATTCATCAGACCTTCTTTCACTGCTCTGTGGTCCAGTTCTGATGCTCACGTGCCCATTGTTGGTGCTTTTAACGATACACAGGCATCAGCATGGGAACCCTGGCAGCCCCATATGCAACAATACTAACACCTTTCTATCAGAACCAGCATTAACTTTTAAGCAATTTGAGCTACAGTAGCTTGGATCAGACCACACAGGCTATCCTTTGCTCCCCAAGTACATCAATGAGCCTTGGCTGCCCATGACCCTTTTGCCAGTTTACCACTGTTATTTCCTTGGACGACTTTTGATAGATACTGACCACTGCAAACTGCTTGCCCATTTTTCCTGCTTCTAATGCATCAGCTCTGAGGACAAAACGTTTACTTGCTGCCTAATATATCCCAACCACTAACAGGGGTCATGAAGAAGAGATAATCAGTGTTAGTATATATACACATATACATACAGGTAGTTCTCGACTTATGATGGAGAAACGTTACAATGACCCTATCATAGGTCAAAAATATCGTAAGTTGAAGATGGTACTGTGACTGTAACAGCCTTTCCTGCTTCATGCTGATTTATAATTGTTATTTTCTGCTCTAAACTGATGGCTTTCCTCTCCTCTTTTTTTTTTTTACTACCAGCAGGAGACATACATGGTGCTTGGAAGACATGATTTTATCACTAAAATTGCTTTTTGAAACCGTTTGAAACAGAAAAAACACTAAGACAACTTTACTCCTTCAACCGCTAACAAGAGTAGGGCATCTCACCTGGCGTGAGATTTGCTCATCCCAGCTGCGCAATATTTGCTCAATAACACACAATTTTCCTTAATTTGAAATTTCTAGGAAAATGCACTGAAAAAAATTACAAAAATGCACAGGTTTATAAGGTTAATATTCAGTCTCAAATTTAGTCAAGTTTTATGGGGGTCCCCATTTTTTTTACTAAAATAATCTTAGCAACCCTAACCTTAGGAAGTCTAATCTTTACTTGTCATGGGGGTCCCTAATGCCTTCTGGGGCATCCCCCCAGCCCCCCGTCAATTTGAGCACTGTTAATATTGATGCTTCTGCCATACATGATGTATGCAGGCACAACACAGTCTCACGGCATTACGTGATATACTCACGAACTTCGATCTATTGATTCGTGTTCATGGACATAAATATTCCTTTTTTTTTGTGTCACTCTGCCTCAGGCAGTCATGCTGAGGATCATGGGTAATGCTGACAGAAATGCCAAAGGTAATCTTTATTCCCCATTTTTAGCAGAGAATAAGGCAGAAAATATACAGTTAGGGTAAGGGTTAAAGTTATACTGTAATAAATGTGTGTCTCTAATTAACACAGTTTTCTTAATTAACCAGTAAGAGATATTTACTGTATTTTGACTGGAAGGAACCACTGACGATGGTTTATAAGAGCGAGTATCTTAACGAATATAAAGCAATAAAAATAAGGATGAAATCTCATGTTTAAATGCTGATTAATAGTGCTTGAAGATGAAAAAATTACTAACAAACGAGAAAAGTGGCAGAAAGAAAACTTTGGTGGAGGCACCAAAAATACTTCCTATTGAAATACATAACATAGAAAGTTGTCCTCAGTGACACGAAAAAAGAGGGAAATTTGTGTCTATGAACACGAATCAATAGATTACATTTTGTGACTATGTCACGAAATGCAGTAAGACTGGGCTGGCAGGCAGCACAGCTGTGGCTGCAGTGAGTTGAATTTTGTTAATTGGGTTTCTTGCTTTAGTAATAGCATTCATTCTCACTGCATCACCTGTGATGAGATCTGTGATGCAGCACTCTTTTATACTGTGCTTGGCTGTGATATTGATGCTTTTTATAGCCATGGTGTCATGATGGTATTAAGAGATGGATAATTCAGGCAGAACACCACTAAAGCCTGAGGTGTTTAATGCACAGCCCACCACTGATATTTATAGTATATATGAAATAAAAATATTTATATTAGAATTCACTAAACGCATGGGTAAAAGTGCACATCTTTCCAAGATGATCGATGGGCCAAGGTCCAAAAAATGTTAGATGTAAAATGTTAAAATAAATGTTAAAAATGTAAGACAAAGTTTTAAAACCATATGCAATATAATTTTGTGTACACTGAAAGAAAAGAAGAGTGGGAAACCAATCATGCTTTACTAGACCGGACGGGCACAGACACACATCTGGAAAGGAGTTTCAAGTTCCAGCATACTCACTCGCTCATATAATACTCATCTACATATGTTGTTTGTTGGTGTTAGCATCAGCTAATGATAACAGGAAGCAGCTAGAAACACTGTATTATTGGAGCTTTATTGGATTAAGCCACACCACACCAGCTTCTCTTTTTTCTCTAATGGTAGGAGCCTCAGGGATGTGATTCATTATCAGGAATCTGATGTTAGACACAAGCTGCGCTCTCTTGGACTCCAAACGTAATAAAGCAGCAAAAAGAAACAAATCACTTTATACGCATCTCATACAGTACTTAAATTTAGACAGAGGAAAAGACAGATGTAGAGCAAGATAGAGAAAGAGAGAAAGAGTAAAGAATGAGAGGGAGGGAAATGGGATAATATAATCAGGAGTGAGAAGAGAAGTAAAAGAGAGAAATTTAGGGAAAGGGAGAAAGAATAAAAGAGTGAGTGAGCCTGAGAATGAGAAATAGAGAGAGAAAGTGTGAGAGAGAGAGAGAGAGAGAGAGAGAGAGAGAGAGAGAGAGAGAGAG
>JAAIIK010000101.1:7298850-7314964 GCA_014706435.1 Silurus glanis | reverse complement strand
ACACACACACACACACACACACACACACACACACACACACACACACATACACACAATGTGTTGAATGTATTGTAGTACTCATGGGTCAGACTTACCCAGAATTGTTGCCCGTTTGATGAGAGGAAATAATGATGCATAGAAAAAGAGATGCTGCTGAGAAGGCATTTTTTTTTTTTACATCTCTCTCTCTCTCTCTCTCTCTCTCTCTCTCTCTCTTTTGCTCGGTCATGCTGTCTTTGTTTCGCTCTCTCTTTTTGCTTATCTCTCACTGGATTTTTGACACCTGCTTGTACTCACTGTCTCTTATTCTTATTCTCTTATTCTTTTTTTTCCCGTAGAGCACCAGCTTTCTAAATAAATCTAAATGAATTACCTACCATGATATAGCAAGCAGGTCAGGTATTTTCCTGTATTTTCTAGACTGTGCATCACTCAAGAGTTCATGCACACACCCCTTATTTAATCTATGAGTTTTTAGGCAGCAAACTTAGAATTAAATTAGAATCAAATCTAAATCTAAAGAACAAATAAACATCTATCGGGCAAGTAACAGTTGAAAAAGTTTGGAGAAACATTAATGACTACACATCTGTTGGTGTTCATTTTATGACAAAAAGAACAGTTCAAATTCAATACCTATCAGGATTTCCATGAGTGTTTTAGATGCACAAACTAAAATGTTATATTTTTGTCTATGTACTATTATTAGGTTTATAAAATAACACCAATAGCTGGCTATGAATAAGGAATAGGTGATTTCTAGGCAAAAAATTGTTTAGCTGCATCCACTACTAGGTGATAACATTTATAATACATAAAGTTTTTAAATACATAAAAATGTCTTCTATTTTTTCCTTGTGTCCATAATTTATTTGTTTGTTTGAATTTTAATCCTTGTCTATATTTTTATTTTACGAATTTAATCTATTTTGGACTATGGATTATAACAGACTATGGGGTTTGGCGTGAATTCTTTGCATTTTGCAGTCTACACACTTCTTTTTGAAATGTGGCTATGAGAATTTCTGCCCATTCAGTCACAAGTGTATTTTGTGTGTTAAGGAAACGATGTTGGGTTGAAAGGCCAGGCAGGCATTTTGTGTTCCAATTCATCCCAAAGGTGTTCAGTGGAGTTAAGATCAGGGCTCTGTGTAGGCCACTCAATTTTTTCCATGCCAACCTTTTCAAACCATGTTTTTATACAATTTACTTTGTGCACAGCAGATTTTGGCTTAGGGTTGAGATATTTAAAGCTACAGCATTCCGCACAAACCATCCTCACCATATTTTGGCTCCTGCAGACTTCCTGAAAATCCAGCTCAAAGGTTGCTGTTTTGACACCAATGTAGCGATCACAGAAGGTGCTTGACACGCTTTGAAATTTAGACTTTTAGGACATTTTGGTGGCAGGAACACTGGGAGTGCTTGTAAACAGAGCTAGTCTTAAAAACTTTGTGATACCACCCCATAGTAATGGACTCAAATAGCTGTAAGGAGAATTTTGTAAAATCTGCTACTGAGAAAAACGTTGGTCACATTATATATGCTGTTAGACTATTCTTCATAAGTTGTTAAATAGTTAGTTCAGATTTCAGTCAGTAGGTGTGGTAAAAAAAAAAAAAAAACATACAGGTATAAAATGTTTGTTGATTTCTATAATTTGTGAGCAGGACATGTAAAAAGACAATTCAAAGTCAGTTCAATTTCAAAGTGACTTTCATTTCAAGCACATTTAAAGCACTATTGAATGAAAAGTAAGGAAATATGGCAGATATTCCACGACTTGTGCAAAGCCCTTGGGATAGCACACCCCACAAAATGTTATCTGATTAGGGTAAAAAAAAAACAACAACAACAACAACAAAATCATTGTAATTGTCACAGTAAGGTAAATGGCATTTACTTTTTTTATAATGCTTTTTTTTTTTTTTTGTTTTGTTTTGTTTTTTTTTACCTCTAAAACCCTTCAGAACTCCTACTGTTTTACTGATTGCTAAATCCATTTATTTGTGAAGTCTGGGAAATATATGCCTGTAAGTCCATCATTATAATGAGAGTCATTACATTGACATTTTTAAGCCTATAACCTTGTAATTCGCTTTGGGCTGTATGTAGAGTTGTCTATTTAAGTCAGCAATTTAGGTTTAAAATTTTCATTTATCATCTGGAGAAAAATTGCAGTGCATAGTTTTGTATCTCTTGCCCCTTGCTTTCATAAAATGCATTAGATCCACCTATTCATTGCTGAAGATAAATGAACCAATCAGTCATTTTCAATGATTATTTTATCTTGGTCAGGGTTGTGGTAGATCCAGATTAATCGATGTATAACAAAACAAATGATTCTTTGTTATGAATAATATCCAAAACATTCAGAATATTGTGCTTACAACAAATTTTCATACAGTGACACTGAACTTAATACTCCACCCTGCTGGAGATGATGTTACAAATAAAAAATGAAAGGGGGCATAACACATAGTTTCGTCTAATCTCATGTTAATCTTGAGTACCTATAGAGTAGTATTACATCCTTCATATCTCCGAGGAGTCATTAGTTTTATCAGATTTATAAAAGGAAGATACAGCTTTACACTTCTATCCAAAAACAGACAAGGTACTGGAGGTGTGCTGTGGGTCGAGCTTTATCGTCTTAAATTAACTATGATAACAATCAGATCTGGCCATACATATTTGATATAGAAATGGATCCTGAGTCTAAAATTCTCTGAACATCAAGAACAACAGCAGCAACAACAACTACAGCAGGATGTGTCTATATGGTAAGTACTGAACAAGGATGTACATATTTTCCACAAATTTATCAGTAGTTCCCTTTCAGGAACTTAACCTACCTCGGAACGCTTTGGGAACGCCTCGCATTGTCCATGGTTTGCATTGTCCACACTGAACAAGGTTGTACACATTTTCCACAAATTTATCAGTAGTTCCCTTTCAGGAACTCGACCTGCCTCGAAACGCTTTGGGAACGCCTCGCATTGTCCACGCATTGTCCACGCTCACGTGAGAAATACGAGCAATAGGCAAGTCGTGAAAACCAGGAAGCTACAAAATCTGTGAGCGATGGTAGCGACATTAGCTTCTGTTTGTTCAGGTAAGTGCTTTGTGTGTGAAACTGTGCAAGAAATGGCTCAGAGCAAACAGCTCAGAGTTATGCGTTGTTTGCTTGGCAGTGGAGCATGCTCAATCGGCTCTCGAGGGAGACAATTGTTTACGCTGTAGCCGTATGACTATATGCACGCTTCGCTCCTGGAGAGTGCTCTTCCTCGTGGCTCAGGTCCCGCGCTCGCCGAGGTGACGCGGTGCCCAAGGTCATGAGGGTCGCAGGCTGACCTAGCAGAAGGCACGGAGACGGACGAGCACCCGTTCCCCGGGGGAAGCACACCCTTCCTCACAGCCTGCGCTGTACAAGGAACTCCTGGAGGTAATGACGCGGGCCGTATCCAAGCTAGAGATAGCTTGGCCGGGAAAGAAGCGGAAGCAACGCACTCCCAGTAAGATGGATGAGCGTTTTCCTCCCCCGCGTCACAGCCTCCTCGCTGGGGCCTACCCATATGCGGCCCGTGCCTTTTCCTACAAAGCTCGCTGTACGCGAACGTAGTTGGGTTTAAGGAGTGCGGTTTTCGGGAGATGCCCAGGGTTGAAGAGAAGCTAGCTGGCTATTTCTCCCCAGGTGTTGTATCACTGAAGGCTCCGGTATTGCCTACTAGGCCGTTGAAAGCCACTTCAACATTAGTAGGCAAGGCTTACGCGGCAGTAGGTCAGGCTGATGGTTGCCTCCACATGATGAGTGTGTTGCAGGCATACCAGGCCGACCTGCTGCGAGAGTTGGACAAGGGTTTCAGCTCTGACAATATTAAGGAGTTACATCGCGCAGCCGACCTAACCCTTAGGGCCACCAAAGAAACGGCACAGGACGTTGGTCAGTCTATGTCAGCTTTAGTAACCACAGAAAGGCATCTGTGGCTCACCCTGTCAGAGATTGCCAACCGGACCCCGATCGAACTAAGCCCAGATCAAAGGAGCAGGCCAACCTGAGGGTGGTCCTCTCCTCGAACAAACAGGCAGTGGTAAATTGGACCTGACAATCAGAGCGCCCTACATTGAGGAGGGTGGTGTACACCTTTTTATACGGTGCCCGTACCTCCTTAACACCACCAGGAGGCCAGGCTGTTAGCTCTGCCACAGGATGTGATTTGGGACACAGCCTTCCTCCAGTGGGTGTCTCCCTCCATCTCCGCCCAAGAGATTGCTGCAGATGGAGGAGACCCGCCACCTCTCAGGAGGCTCCAACAGCTGCAGGGCATTGCTCCAGCCGCCCTGGGAGGGTCAGAGACCAGCCTCAAAGGGGCTGGTTCACCTAAGAGTTTTCCTGGCAGCTTGGAAGGCCTGCCAGATGTATCTCGGTGGGTCCTGCATACAATAGAGAGGGGTCACTTGATTTAATTCGGGTTCTCTTTAATTCAATTTGGTCAGGTTTTTTGGAGAGTTAGGAAAAGCTCTGATCCTGAGATGGCGAGCCTCCCAGTTTGAGAACCCTAAAAGAGATGAAAGAGAAGACAATTCACAATTCATCAAGTGATCCGTGCCTTATCTGCTCTCACAAGTGGTATTCATCCAGCTTGGTTGGTATTTCTCATTGATTACCTCATTGCACAGAACTGATTGTTGCACTATTGAACACTTACACCACAAACAATTGCACACATCATACCAAGACTTTTGCACTTATTGGACTCATCATTTGGATTCAGAGGACTTTTTTCCTTACTCACATACATATATACTTTTTCCATGGGCTAAGAACTATTCATCTATGGTAAATTATAATTTTTTTTTTTATTAATTTCACGTATATTTTTGTTTTCCTTGATGTAATCTGTTTATTGGAAATTATATATTTCTTTGTGGGTTAAAGATTTTAATTTAACCAATTTAATAAGAAACAAAGCCCCATAAAAATAAGAGATTATAAAGCAACATCAAGTTTGAATCAATTTAAACGCAAATTGATATACAAAAAGGGACGATTCATAAATAAAAGGAGCAAATGTAATACGAATATAAACAAAACATAATATAATTAGATCAAGTAACTACAAAGGAGCTCAAGATCTTTAAAATTTCTTTAAAGGAAAGAAGGGAAAAAACATTTTTTTTTGTGTTATACTATTTATAAACCTTTTTTTTATATAAGTAAATCAAAACCATCTTGGTGAAAGTAATTTTTCCGGTCTGTCTGATTTTGTTAATGTGCATTCTCTTTTCCGTGCACTCTTTACCGAACCTAGCAATCTGGTCCATTATCATGTATCCTAAAATATTTATAGCGTCACCAGCTACACATGCAGGCTCTGGTCCTGGAACAGAAAGTGTGCACCCGCCTAAGAACAGGGGCCATCAAGGTGGTTCCTCCCTTAATCAGAGAGTCAGGTTTCTGCAGCCAGTACTTCGTTGTTCTGAAGAAGGATGGCGGATTGCGGCCGATCCTAGATCTGCGCTCACTTGTGAGGCTCAGGTTCAGGACCTGAAAACCTCAAAAGAGGTTGTGTCTTGGATCAAGTCTGAGGACTGGTTTGTCACGATAGATCTATGGGACGCCTATTTCCACATAGCCATCCTTCCCGCTCACAGGAGGTTCCTGTGGTTTGTTTTCCGGGGCGAAGCTTACCAATATCATGTCCTCCCGTTTGGCCTAGCAATCCCACCCCGCACCTTCATGTCGCCCGCCGATGATGTCACGACTTGCCTATTTGCCGGATTTCACATGTGATTCAGCGCGTGGACAACGCGACGTGTTCCCAAAGCTTTTGGAAGCAGCGTCTCATTCCCTCTGTGAATTAGGTTTACATACATAACCTAGAGACGATTTTGCAGTGGTATGTTTTAATTAATGTTAGCTCACAGCATTTATTTGAACAGCAGTACCAGCTAAAGACGTACATACATACATACACATTTGAAGTCTTTTAACATTCTTTATTGCTCTACTATAGTTATACAGTCTTTGAGAAGAATTGTCACATACTACTGATGACTAACAATAAATGCTGAAATAAAGCCACTAAAATCCCTCATAAGCCATATTATAGTTATGCTATGGCAAGTCAAAGCACCCATGAAACAGAAAAAACTACCTTATAGTTATGGAAATTATGGAAATCTTCCTGAAGAAAGCAATTATTTTATCACTGTAAAATAAATACTATCATTCTCTGATTTTAAAGAAGAATAAATATGAATAGAATACATTGAATAAGAAGTATATTTTTGCTGGTTGTTTATTTATAGCTGAAAGCAATTAACATTTATGATTTCAGTAATCTCATTAAGACTGGGAGTTAGAAAAGGGGACATGGGATGCAGGATATTGACCCCTTTTTTTGAAGTGCTGAAGGTGAGGAGAAATGATAAGATGATGAAGATCAAATGATGACCTCAGCTTATCCAGTTGAACGATACCTGCCTCATTGTGCATATGCAGGATCAAAGGGAACTGTTTCATTTCATGTATTGCACTATTACTGTCATATCAAAGGATTCAATATCTTTTGTTCATCAAGCAAAAGTGGTTGGGGTTGAAGCATGCTTTTTCATCAAGGGGCTTTTGTGCCAAAACAGCTTACAGAGAAGCACTTAGACAATAACATTATTATTATTATGGAAGTATCTAATTACCGAATTTGATATTAGGTTCCTACTGTCAGTGCTATAACAATTTTTTTCTACAAAATTAATCTTCTATATTTTCTAAATTAAATGCAATAAGAAATTATCACTACCATATAATCAACAATATAGCATTATCCTATAACCATAGTGCCATAATATAATGCTAATGTGATGTAATAATTGTACTAATAAAAAAATAATAATAATTGTAGCATAGGTGATTAGAGAAACAAAATCTAAAAGATTAATATACTGTGCGTTCTTGGTAATGTTTGTGAGCAGACAAAGTGAATACCATATGGAATAGTAGATCATCTTTTGGATTGGACCACACAGGTCATGATCCACATGAATAAGCCTTGGCCATGTCGCTGTCGCCGATTCAACCACTGTTTCTTCCTTGGACCATTTTTGATAGATACTGACTACTACAGATCGGGAACACCCCACAATCCCTGCAGTTTTGGACCCAGTTGTCTAGACACCAGATTTTGTCAATCTCACTCAAATCCTACACACATTTTTCCTGCTTCTAACACATCAACTTTGAGGACAAAATGTTTACTTGCTGCCTAATATATCCTACAAACTAACAGGTGCCGTGATAAGAGATAATCAGTGTTGTTCACTTACCATTCATAATGTTATGATGTAATTTACATTTTGGGGTGGGAGATAGGACTACTCTGTGGCACAAGACCAGGAGAATTCTGACCTATACCAGGTACATTTTTAAACTATGAAAGAAGCCCTTTCAGCAAATCCTTTTAGACAGAAGGCATGCCTCCCTTTTAGGAAAAAATGCTGGAAATCTATGGTTTTCTGGTTTGTGACATTATTATGGATGAAACCTTCTTAGCAGCAACACTGCAGGTGAAATAAAATTCAACCAGATATTAATGACACTGGACATGGTTTGTATTATGTGGATAACACACAGTGGTCCCTAAAATAATAATAATAATAATTAATAAAGAATCACACATCATTAGATTTAAAAGTTTTTTTTTTAATTAATTTAGTCTATATGCATTTTGTGTATATTTTAGCATGCTTATGAGCGTACGCTTAACCAGTTATTATGCTGCAAGAGTACCAGATATCTGGGCCCGGTATCTGGATATCTGGGTCTACATCCTTACCAGTGCATTGGGATTTATTTTTTTTTGGTGGATGTTAGACTCGAATTCATCCAAAAATGCAGCCAAAGTTGGGGAGGTTTACAGTATGGAAGGGTGAGGTTCTTTTGTTTGTCTCTAGTCTGAAAAAATTCCAGCTCACAATCAAAAAATAAATAAAGTTGAAGGTAGTGGGGAAATAGTTTTATCTGTGGAGCTGCTAAACTTAATCCGTTATAGGATTAAAAGCTCAGCAATTCAGGAGAGACTTGGAGTAGAGACATTGCTCCTCTGAACTGAGTGCACCTTACATTGATGACCCCTTATTAATTGAATCAATTAGAGAAGTGATGTACTACAGGACAGAGACCCCGGGGCAGACCCAGGTCTTATTGGAGAGATTAGATCTTATAGTTGGATTTAAAATGTCTAATGATCTCTGAGCTAGGATCTTTTGCGATGAATGGAGAAGTACACTGTATGTGCCCTGCATTGAAGCTGATCAGGTTTTTATTTCAGTTCACCCATATAAGGGAAAGCCTTAAAAATCTACTCAATTTTGTATTTTTTTTTTTAACCTGACTTCAATTGGTTTTAAATGATTTCCATTACAAAGAACATTGTAATTTTATAATTATTATGATTTGTAAGCTGAACATGAATGGCTAGTTAGTGTATGTTATTATGATATTTTACCCCTACTATTATGATTCTTTTAAGTTTCCTTCTTTAATCTCAAAGCAAGCTTTTTATTAAAAAATAAAAATAATGGGGGTTTTTTTAGCACTTTTGTATAAGTTTTGTATTACTGGTTATTATAGTATTGGCAATGTAATACCACTGTGCCATGCAAAGTGATCTAAACTATAGGAAATTTGCTTTTGTTATTACATGCTGTATCATCTTCTGCTTCTTCTTTCGGCTTCTCCCATTAGGGGTCGCCACAGCGGATCATCCTTCTCCATACCCCCCTGTCCTGTAAATCTGCCTCTTTCACCCTAATCACCTGCATGTATTTCCTCATCACATCCATAAACCTCCTCTTTGGCCTTCCTCTTTTCCTCCCTCCTGGTGGCTTCATTCTCAGCATTCTCCTAATGATATACCCCATGCCCCTCCTCTGCACATGTCCAAACCATCTCAATCGAGCCTCCTTCTCCTTGTCTCCAAAACATCCTAAATGCGCTGTCCCTCTAATAAACTCGTTTCTAATCCTGTCCATCCTCGTCACACCCAACGAAAACCTCAACATCTTCAGCTCTGCTACCTCCAGCTCCACCTCCTGTCTTTTGCTCAATGCCACTGTCTCTAATCCATACAACATCGCAGGTCTCACCACAGTCCTACAAACTTTTTCTTTCACTCTTGCAGATACCCTTCTATCACAAATCACTCCTGTTATCACTCTTCTCCACCCACTCCACCCTGCCTGCACTCTTTTCTTTACTTATCTAACACCCTCTCCATTAATTTGCACTGTTGATCCCAGGTACTTGAACTCCTCCACCTTCTTCACCTCTTCTCCCTGCAACCGCACCACTCCACTGCCCTCCCTCTCATTCACACACATGTACTCTGTCTTACTCCTCCTGACTTTTATTCCCCTTCTCTCCAGCGCATATCTCCACCTCTCCAGGCTCTTCTCAACCTGCTCACTACTCTCACCACAAATAACAATATCATCCTGCTTCACCATCTCCACACCATCCAACCTTCTCTCTCTCATTTTGCTCATTCATCAGCTGCTCAAAATATTCTCTTCATCTTCTCAACACACTCTCCTCACTAGTCAACACATTTCCATCATTTATTGCTCTAACTTGCAGCACATCCTTCCCAGCTCGGTCTCTCTGCCTGGCCAATCAGTACAAATCCTTTTCTCCTTCCTTATTGTTAAACCTCTCATACAGCTCCTCATATGCCTTTTCATTGGCTTTTGCCACATCCCTCTTTACCTGCTGCCGCATCTTCTTGTACAACTGCCTACTTTTCTAATCACTCTGTCTATCCCAATTCTGTTTTGCCAACCTCTTTCTCCTTATGCTCTTCTATACTTCCTCATTCCACCAGTTCCCTTCACCTACATGCACATTAAAGTCTGTACCAATCACCAATCGTTCATTCCTAGGTACACCTTCTACCACTCCATCTAACTTACTCCAGAATTTTTCCTTCTCCTCCATCTCACAACCTAAGCACTGATGGCATTTATTATCACCCCTTCAACTTCCAGCTACATGTTCATCACCCTATCAGAAACTCTCTTCACCTCCACTACACTCTTACTGTACTCTTCCCTTAGAATCACCCCTACACCATTTCTCTTTCCATCTACACCATAAAAAAAAACAGTTTAAACCCACCTCCAATGCTCCTGGCCTTACTCCCTTTCCACTTGGTCTCCTGAACACAAAATATCCTCTCCTCTACATCATATCAGCTATCTCTCTCCCTTTATCAGTCATAGTACCAACATTTAATGTACCAACCCTAACCTTCACTCTCCTACACCTGCTTTTCTGCTGTCTCTGTAGACGTCTTCCTTCTCTCCTTTGGCCAACAGTAGCCCAATTTCCACCGGTACCCTGTTGGCTAACAATACCTATGGCGTTGGTAAACAGGGGCCTCGACCGATCCGGTATGAAATTCTGATTCCTAATCCGCATATTTGATTTGGCGCATGTTTTACGCTGGATGCCCTTCCTAACGCAACCCTCCCTATTTATCCGGTCTTAGGACCGGCATAAGAGTGCACTGGCTTGTGCAACCCTAATGGCTGGGTTATTACATGCTGTATCTAATCAAGGTATTGTGCCTTCAAATATTGTAAGCAATTTGCTTTAAAACTGAATTATATTTACAAAATGTGTTTCTATTTATTGTGTTAACCTTTAAAGATTGATAAAGTTCCATCACTAAATTATGAGAGAACATGTAACATCTGACCATTCTGCATAATAGAGTAGAAATCAAATTGTCAGATAAATCTTTAATGACTCCAGTTTAAATGAAGAAGTAATAAAGAGGTGAATTCGAACTCCCAGCAAACCTCTAATTCAACCCAGCTTTCTGCAGAATGCTTCCAGCACCCAAGTACTAACGCTTGTGGCTTCTTTCCAGGGTACAAAGGACCGTTTAGAGATCCATTCAGTCAATTTTTAGTTCCAAATGTTTTTTCATTCCACCATTCTATGGTCTACAGTTAGTTTTCACTATATCTAAGTGTTCACTTTAGCTTACAAGTTATAAAGAGTGTTGTGACCGTCTATATAAATTATGTACTTAGCATACGTACAAACGTATTGTTTAAGAAAATTCACTGTCTTCCTGGTGCTGGTGAGTTTGGGCTCAGTTAATTTTCAGTCTGTTAAATAACTTAATCAATGGATAAAGAGGTGTAAATGTACTAGCACCAATAGAATAAATCTTGGTTTTGGTATTATTTTTATTCTTCTGAAAAAACACTTATTATACCAGGTTGAAATTACAAGTACCCACTGAACATTGCCCACACATACAGTAGAGTAAAGTGTTTTAAGAAACCTTTTTTGTGACAGTAATGAATATGTATTTTTTGTGATTATGTTGTCAAATTACCTAACTAGTTCTTAAATTACTTATGTATATTTAATAGTATGCAAATAAACACTCTTTTTAACTACCCAGATGGAATAAATGACCCCAAAGGAGACCAGGCTTTCCTGTCCAATTTTTATAGCACCATATATTTTTCAGTAATCAAATATCTGCTGAAAATGATTAAAGATTGTATACTGATCATTTATAGTCTTTCCAGTCTTGCTTATTTACCTGTTTTTGTGTTTAATTATTGTGTAGTAGATTTACAGTAGGTGAAGAAAATTTAATCCTGGTCTGGTCATACTATGGAATTAGAGAATAACAAGTGGACAAAGTCTGGTCATTTACATAGTATCTAATTAAATATTTGAGCAATGTTTTTATCATCCTTTGACAATCTCTTTTCTGACTAGCTCATATTACACCTAGAGGTGAGTCCAATCATTTAGGGTTTGCATCTTACTATTCAATATTTTATGTGATAAACTGGTTGTTAAATATAAATATTAACTTCAAAAAGTCTCAGGGGTTTAATAGGGTAGAGAAAATCTACAGGAGGTCTTGGCGGTAGACTTGTACCATCGGGCCTGAAGGGAAAACATTTTAGCTGATGCAATTCCATCTGCATGCCTCAGTTCTATATCACTTGTATTCTTGTACACAGTTCTATAATAAACCTTTTTAATTGTTATCTTTAAATTATTCAGTAGTTCCACTTAGTGTGTAAAAATGGATGTCCAGAGATTAATGAATAATGTAGTGGTATGTTTGAAACAAACTAATAAACAAATCACTTACTTTAAATAGTAAATACAAAATGACTTACAGATTTAACCAAGTATCCACACTATTCTTGTCCAGTCATCAGTCAGTGGGTAACCACCCTCTGTGAACCAAGACTTCAAGAGATACTGAATGTCTGACAAGGGAGTTTGTGCAAGAGATTTTCATGGCATAGAACTCTTGCATCCAAAAAACCTGTCTTCATTGTGGACTATATTGATAAAGGTTTGTGGACACCTGGCCATAGCACCAATGCTGTATGTGAGCATGACATTGCTGTAGCTTTACTAGTTTTTTTTTTTTACTGGAACCTCTACTAGTAAAGAAAACACTTCTATGACAAAGCCCTATGTACAAACACTGTTTGCTGAGGCTGCAGTGTAAGATAGATCACTGGATAGATCAGAGTCCTTACCTCTACCGAAGTGAATATCCTTGAGGTGAACTTCTCATCTGACCTGAGCAGACCACACTAATGCTTCTCGTCTGACCTGAACTCATGAATTACTAATAAGTAAATGAAGTGGGGTGGTAGTTTAACGGTTAAGACATAACACTTTAGACCAGAAAGTCATGAGTTCAGATCTCTGTCACTCCTGGGCCCCTGACCAAGGCCCTTAACCCATAGCTGCTCAGTTGTATGAATGAGATACTTGTCTTTGTCGCTCTGCATAAGGGCATCTTCCAAATGCTATAAATGTAAATGTAAGTAAAAGCATACAACCATTTCCAATATATAGTTATATACAATACAAAAATAAAGGGAGACAAAACGTGGAATGAATAAAACACATTGATGATCCAATTTTTAAAAACATTATAGTGTGCCTTGCAACATTCAGTGTACCCCATCACATTACCAAAGTGATCCACAGTATTTTTCCTTACTCTCAGACATATCTGACCTCTCAGGCCTGTGGTACCAGGTTTTCATCAATATACTGCCCTCTCTCTATATTCACCACCTCTTATAGTTGACACCTGCAGCCTGCTCAAAGAGCCCTCCAAAATTGCTGGATAACTGATGGACTTGAAAGGTCATGGACCAGAGTAGCACTTATGTGGCACAACCAAGGACATCAACGCCCCTGAACAGCCAGCACCACAGAATCAAGGCAGACTCTCTATTCAAGGTTTTCTTTCCTTAGATGTAGCTTCTAAGAGTTGCTTCTGCAATGAACTCTAACTCACAGCAGGCCAACTTTTAGCATGCACACTAACACCTGAGTGTACATTCCAGATCAAGACTGTTTGATCTATCTTCTTCTCTAATGCAAGATATAAGATTGCATCTGGGTTTTCACTCTGTCTTTATTACTTTGTGTTCACTGACTACTGGGTTTTAAGTGCGTCGTTTGCTATAGTATGTAGTGTGCTCTTGCTTTTCAACCAATGTTTTATTAAAAATGTTAAAATGTCTGCGTCATGTCAAAGTTAAATCTTATTACAAAATTATGTCTGTTCACATTCTGTAGCATATGTAGTGCACTGCATCTGAGCATATAAATCAAAATGTAAGTTAAATCTTTACTGACAAGCTCTTAGTGACAATCATGTTTTATGAAGCACTAGGATAGTGATAAAGTGCAGAATATTGAAGGGTTCTAATTTCTAGAGTACATCAAGTATCCTTAAAAGTCCAAAAAACCTTTACAGGCCCAGATTCTTTTTTAAATGCTTTCGGAAGGAATATTAAAAAAATACAATCTGTATGTATTCATGACAATCAGATGACGTATGTTTGGTGTGCTATGAATTCCCTTTTCTTGATTCCTGCTTCTTAAAAAGAGTAGATAGTTACTACTATTGGGCTTTCACAAAGGTTAACAAAAAATTTCAGGTGTGATTTATGCTGTCATGCAAGCAGAAGCAAACAGTTAAGTATGAGGCTTAAAGGTCACATACATCAAACAGTTAGACCAAAATGGCCAATACAGACTGTTGGTGTATATCGTCTCCAGGTTACATATGTAACCATGGTTCCCTGAGAGAACGCGACACTGCATCAGAAATGCTTTAAGAACACTCTGAATCACATGTATAATGAGTCCAATGGAAAGAGCGGTGTCACCAGCAGTGTGACGTCAAGACCAGGAAGCTTAAAAGCACATGGAGTGAAACCAGCCCAAGCTTCTGATAAGGGAAGGAAGTACTGCAGGGATGCAGGCAGTGTGGCATAGAGACACAGCATCTTGTTACATACGTAACCTGGAGACATTCCCTTTCAGGAACTCGAGCTGAGTCAGAAATGCTTTGGGAACAAGAGTCCAATCAAGCCAGACTGACCAATCCCTGCCTAGTGTGGATGGGCACAGCTAGGGCGAAGGACAGAGGGGCCTGGAGTGACACTGAGGTTGAGGCTAAAGAACCTGACCAAGGTCAGTGGAGTGGACCAGCCTGCAGAGTTGCCAATGTCCTGGAGGGAAACTCTAGAGGAAAACACCTTAGAGGCAGCCAAACTTCGAGTGGAGTGCACTCTGACCCCGAAATAAGCAGGGAGACCAGAAGACTCATAAGAGGAGGAAATAGCATCCACAATCCATCTGCTCAGTGTCTGCTTATTTGCAGGGAGACCTCTCCTCTGAAGGCCTTAGCAGACAAACAGCTGCTCTGACTTCCTCTACAATTCTGTTCTGTGGCTCGCACTGGGCACAGTCGGTTAAGCTTTTTTTGGTCTGGGGTCTGAAAGGGAGGAGGAGAGATTGCTTGGAGCATAACAGGTTGTGGGACGACTGAGGGTACTTTAGGAACATACCCTGATCTAGGATAGAGTAGGGCACTGGCCAAGCCTGGGGTAAACTTCAGGAAAGAGGCCCACAGAGAGGGCCAAAAGATCCCCCACACTCTTGAGAGAAGAGATTGGCAAAAGTATTAACTGTACTAACTGGGCAGGTAACTGGATCCAGGCGGTGTTGTTCACACTATGCAGTAAACAGGTCACAACCTAGCAGCGTTCGACATCCTCGTGGAGGGGGATCTGGATTGAAAAATGTGGAGCTCTCAGGGTGTTCGAGAAGGGCTACCAGGTCCACAAACCATGGCCTGCCTGGCCACCGTGGGGCCACCAGGAGGAGACGGACTCCGTCTCTGCAAACTCTCTCCAGAACTTACTGAAAGTTAGGGAAAACCAGAGGGGGCAGTGTAATGTCTATTAAAACGCAAACAGGTCCACCTGAGCTCTGTGCAATTGTTCCCAGATTTGCTCCACCACCTTGGGGTGGAGCCCCCATTCCCCGGGCCTTGGCCCTTGCCTTATGGAGAGCGTCTGCTCCAGGTTTCAGCAGCCCGGGATATACTTTGGCTTCAAGGAGAGCAGGTTCCCTTGGGCCCACAGGAGGATATGCCGTGCCAGCTTGTACAGGAAGTGAAATCGCAGAACCCCCCCCTGGTGGTTGATATAGGAAACGGACCAAAACATGGTGGCTTCTGAGGTCTGGGAGGAAATGCCTCAGAGCTTGAAGCACAGCCAGCATCTCAGGGCAGTTTATGTGACATGTTCGATGGGACCTCCCCCAGAGACCTCAAGTGGAGAATCCACTTATGACCGCTCCCCACCCCGTGAGAGGTGCATCTGTCATAAGTGTTTTGTAACACCCAGGAACTCCCAGCACGGGGCCCTGAATGAAGAACCCGGGATCTCTCCACACCTAGGGTTTGCCACATGACCTTGATCGTATGGAGTGGATTGCCCCTCCGGGAAAACCCCTGGGTCTTGAGACACCACTGAAGGGGTGTGCTGTGCTTTCCACTGGACTGATTATATACGGGATTCAGAGTGTGGACAGCGTGGAGGTGTTTTCAAAGCATTTCTGATGCAGCTCGAGTTCCTAAAGGGGAATTATCTTGAGTAAAGGTTTATTGGTTAGGTTTGCTTAAATTACTTATAAACAACAAAATAATAATAATAATAATAATAATAATAATAATAATAATAATAATAA
>JAAIIK010000101.1:7287917-7298840 GCA_014706435.1 Silurus glanis | reverse complement strand
TAATAATAATAATAATAATAATAATAATAATAATAATAATAATAATAGTAGGAAAACAGTCCCATATATATTTCCAAAAAAAACAAATATAAGAAATGGAAGAACTTGTCTTCCATGGCCTGGAAGTCTGCATCTGTGTAATCTTAAAATAGCTGTTATAATAATGCAATTTTCTTAAACATATGTTTGAGCAGGTTATGCTGTAAATAACATTTTTCAAACTTTTTTAACCCCTTTATATAGCCATATGGAACACCTAAAAACTAAATGGTTTTGTTTTTTCAGCTTAAGCAGTGCTCAGAGCAAATGCAAACAACATGTGTATTGCAGCACAAGCAATTTACTGAATAGGCAAAGGATGTGGAATACAAGAGACACACAGTTGATATTCTTAGTTGGAATGAAATGGAAGCATTGTGAACTTTGACTTCTCTTGATTTACAGACCTCTGCTTTGTAAACCAAAAAGAAAACATTAACACACTTTGATGTATAAAATCTGTAAAAAGATCTAGAAACAAGTTAAACACAAGCAAGTGTGAATCAGTAGGTTTGTGAACAGTATTTGTTTGCATACTTTGTACATATAAAGACCTATTTACAGACATATAGTCTACTTTGTTGATTTCCCTGAGTGAACCACATGACTTGAATCTTCATCGTACAAGAATTCAGTAAATAAATATTAATGGGGTGGTTAATGGGGTGGGGAACCATTTATTTGACTTAAAGTAAAACACCTTGATTCCTTCAAGACCAGGATGTTTGTGTCTGCTGTGTGTATTGGACTCTATATAGGCAAGGTGGGCAGTAGCAACATATAATATGAGTTTACCTTAATGACTTTAATAAATTAATAACTTTACTACAAATACAATAATTCAAAATTAATTTGAAAGACTTACACTGTCTGATATCTACACAGACTATACAAATATGGCTTTTAAAATATTATTCTGAGCACTGAATATTTGTTGGCCATTTGTATTCATGGATAAACAAAATAGTCAACAGTTTTTGTTCACTACTTAAATGCTCCAGTTAAACAGGTCTATGAAATAATTATTAACACTAATCTACAATAAATAGTAATGCTTTAGTTAAATAGTTTCACAATATTCACAAATCAATAAGGCAAGCAATAATAAGAAGCATTGGCTCAGAATCATGGCTGACAGTCTCTTGAACACAGAGCTAATGAAGTTATGAACCTGTGAAGTACTAACCTGATGCATAGTGTTTTTATTCCACAAAACTGCCACACTGTTCTAATATATAATACGTAAAAATGGGAGTTAAACTGCAAATCACATTTTGCATTATATGTTGCATAACTGGCACTTTGCAGCTGTTTTCCCAGCATGCCAGCTTGTCTATATGTTATTTTTTGCAACACCTTATTACATTAAGCTGAGCCTGTTCTCTGATCCTCCTGTGCACAGTTTTGTAATTTCAGTTGTGCCAAACATAGTTAGGGTATTAACAATGACAGTGCAAGCTTACCTGTTACATTTGTTTAATTCATTACAAATAAGTTGCATTTACAGAGACAGGTGCAAAACTGTGAGTGGTCTGTAATGGGTGAACAAATACCAAACTCACACAGCACATTTGATGATCTTCTCTGATTACCGAAGTCATATTCGTGCAAACAAATTAAAGCTTTATAAGGAAACTGTGCAAGACCAGTTGGCAGGGTTTTGCTTTTGTCAGGAAAGAAACTAATATTTCATTTTGTTTCCACATAAGGCACAATATGAAAAAAAAACATTGTTAGCCAAGCAGCCTATTAAAAAATACAAATAATGTTTCTTTACATTATAAATCATCTTACTTGTCAGTCTTTAAATAAAGTTCAATCTCTTTAAGTGTATACTAGCTTATGTAAATGTTAAATAAAAACCCTATTGGAAGCGTTTTTTTTGTTTGTTTTTTGTTTTTTAACATTCATACGAATTGTAAAATGTAGTGACATGCTTTTTACAACTGTCCAACATGTAAACATGAATATAAAAATGTAATAAAGTAAATAAAATTAAATAATAACGTATAAAAAGTTGTCACAGATAGACCAGGCGTCAGAAACCGGGAGTAAAATAGAACGTCTTTTATTGGTCTAAACATGCACACACATCGAGCTTCGAGCACAAAATGGTACACTTAACTGAGTGCTTCCATAGAAGTGTAGCCAGGAGCATGGAAGCACAGGGACCAAGAGTGGTAGGAAGTCCGGGTGATCTATGGTCGTAACTGGTGGATCGGACCGTGAGTGAAGGGAAATAGGGACCTTATAAAGGGGACGGGTAAATGGAGGACAGGTGTAGGTTATTAGACAGGTGTAGGTGATTTGTAGGAGGAAGAGGCTGAACAAGAGTGTATGCATCGGATGAAGGCGTGACTAGTGGTTCCCTGAAAGTCCCGGTACTAGGGGTTAGGTGTTTCCTGGTTTAGACACTGAATGGCCTGTGGGAAGAAGCTCCTCCTCATTCTCTCTGTGTTTGCCTTGAAGGAGCAGAAAGCACCTTCCTGCACGCAACAGAGAAAAGAGTCCATTGTTGGTATGGCTAAGATCCTTCACAATCTTCCAGGCCCTTGTCCAGCACTGCTTGCTGTAGATGTCCTTCAGGTCAGGGATCTCAGTGCAGATGGTAAGTTCAGCTGAATGCACCACCCTCTGGAGGGCTCGCCTGTCCTGCATGGTGCTGTTCCTGAACCAGGCAGTCCTGTCAGGATGCTCTCAATGGTGCAGGTGAAGAAAGTCTTTAGCACCTGAGAGAGTAGTTTAAAGTCCATCTCAGATGGTACAGATGTTACCAGGCTTTCTTTACCAGGTTATTAATGTGACAGGACCAAGACCGGTCCTGTGTGATGTGAACACCTAGATACAGGAACTGTCCACTCTCTCCACTGAAGTCCAGTTAATGTTTAGCGGTTGGAATGACCATTACTGCTTCATGCCAAAGTCCCCTATTAACTCCTTACTCTTGATAATGTTCAGGAGAAGATTGTTATCCTGGCACCATATCTCCAGGTTTTTAAACTCCTGTAGGTAGGCCGTCTCATCATTTTTGGAAATCAGGCCCACCACAACAGTGTCGTCAGCAAAGTTGATAATGGTGGTGGAAATGGAAGTGGCCACACAGTCATGTGTGTAAAGTGAGTACAGCAGGGGGTTCGGAACACAACCTCGAGGAGCTCTAGTGCTGAGCGTGAGGAGGATAAGGTGTGTTTGCCCACCTGTACAGCTTGTGGTGTCTCTGTCAGGAGATCCATTGACACAGGTGGTGGGCTGAGTTTCAGGACCTCCAATTTAGAGGTGAGTGTGGAGGGAATTATGGTGTTAAATGAAGGGAATTATGGTGTTACTCACTCATGCTCCTGAGTGTGTGAAAATTTTAATTCGCCTCAAATCATATACATCATAATGAGTTACTACACTTTTATATATACAAATTATGCTGTCAAGTCTAAATAGCTTAAACACACATTTAATGAAGGTTCCCGTGAAAACCAGTCATTTATATTAATGACATTAACAAAGGAAATATTATTTATGAAAAAAAAAACCAAACAAAAAAAACAGTAAGTCGAAAATGTATTCTTTGACTGAAAATGTATATAAGGAGGACTGATCATATACTCCCTAGTGTGCTTAAGACCATTCCACTCCATTCCATTCCATTCCATTCCATTTTTATTTTTAATTTTTAATTTAATTTTTTTTTAGAACTGAGACCTTAAAATAAGGGCTGCATGAGTCATTCCTGACTGAGAGTCACCAAGACACTTAGCTATGATTTATTAAAAAATATATATATAAATAATATATATATCTTTAAAGCATAACAGGACCTACAGGGCCTATGTGTGATTAGTTTGCTGGCCATGATCACCTGAGTAGCATAGATATAGTTTACATGCTTTTCTTTTTTCATTTTAAAACATTTTTTTCCCACTTGTTTTCCCATTTCATTAACCTTTATTTTGTTTTTTGTTTTTTTATTTGGCTTTAGACATTCGGGTGTAATGTTGTTAAATCATGTATTTTTGTAATAAAATAGGCATGAGATATCATAGACATAGGATAGACAAAAATAATTCTACTTCCACCTCTGAGCAGGCCTACTTCAGCTATGTGTGCTTTGACTATCATAGGGTTTTATGAGTATCTCTATCATTCAGATAATTAAAAATTATTGTCAAATTTGAGTGAAAAAATGTGCAAAAATTCATAAATACAATAAAGTTTTTGGCTTACGCAAACATTTACACATACCTACTGAAAAGTGTAGAAATGTGAATTCATAAAATAATCTAATATAATAAAATAAGAGTGCTAGCTTTAACAAACTTTATTTATTTTTATTTTTATTTTTTTATTATTATTTATTTAGTCAAGAATACTGTTTAAAGTCATGAACCCATGATACTGTGACAATGTGGATGATTTCAGCCAGTGGAGACTATCTACTGATCCATACCTAAGCAGCATTTAATCCATGGTTTAGTTTTATTTATTTATTTATTTATTTATTATTTTTTTGATGAGCTCAGCTCTGACAATTAACATCTGCACACATAATATTTAACCATCAATGAAACCAAGATCATAGAAATGTATCAACCACATTGAGCAGCAGGATATTAAAAACAAAAAGCAACTATGTACAGGAATTGAAGACATTTCATTATGGTGAAATAATCAGCATAGATGTTATGTACACTTGAATGCACTAGATCAGAAGATAAAACTGTCAGCATAAATAAGCACTTTTAGTGTATGGGATCTGGATGCACATGAATGAAGAACAAGTAAAGTTCAAGTTGTTGAAGTGCTCTAATTTCAAGAGCCCATCAAGCATCCTTGAATTCAGAGATCAAAATGATGGTCTTCATGACCTCCTCATTAGAAAAAAAGAAAGGGAAGTCAGTTCTCCTCAGCAAGAAGACTCAAAAGAAATCGTTCTACATTATACTCTATGGGGGTCTTTTTTTTATATATGTTCTGAACAGTGTTCATGTACTATACTATATGTACTATATGTACTATACTAAATATATCTATTTGAACTGTGAAGTCATGCATTTAAACAGACAGCATTTAATGACTCTGTAGAAGTATTCAGTCACTAACGAAAGGTGATAGTCTGTAGATAAGGTAACCACCAGCCTTATATTTACTGTATGGTTCCCTTTTTAACTTTATGTGATCCCATGTTGCTGAATTTTATAACAGCTATAAACATCCATAAATTAATCTATTAAATACTCATAAATATGGATAATCATGCTGGAACATGTTTACAGAGCATAGCTTTGGAGAGCATTGGAGATCAGTGGTTAAGACACTGGCCTTCTGATTGAAGGGTTATGATTTGGAATTCCAGCATCACCAAGATATTGGGCCCTTGAGCAAGTCCTTAAACCTACTGCTCAGTTGTATAAATGAGACAATTTTCTCTCTGGATGAAGGCATCTGCCAAAATGTACACATGTAAATAACCATGATGGGCTGAACAAAAAGAAAAATGACCATCAATTTGATAATGACAATAAAGTTCAATCTAATCTAATCTGATCTATGATGGTAATGATGTTGCTATGATGATTATTGGAGAGGTAGAAAAGGATCATTACTTTATAGCTGTTACTTTCTAATCATCTGTTGTGTGAATGTGTTGCATTTACAGTAGATTTTGTTTTAATATCTGTTTTATCTTAGGGTGTTTTTATACTTGATCTGATTGCAGGCATATTTAGGGAAGGTGCTTGCAATCATTGGTATACTTTTACAAATAATTATTTTCAAATTGTGTATCAATTACTGACATTTAATGCATCGTTTAAGTGCATACAGGTGGGCAAAATCGTAGGCAATATGTTCAAGCCAGGCCAAATGCCCTTATTGTCATTTCAACCATATAGATTTGGTACAGTGCACTGTAAAAAATTCAACAGCATTCCTTTAGGACCAACACATAAGCAGACCTACACACAGGACAACATAAAGGGCTTTCATGGAGGGTGTTGAGGGACCAGGAGAGTTTTTATGTGAACACCACATAATTTGGTACTTTTCATGATCTCCACAGAGTTGTTAATGTTCATGCATTTTTGCATTTTATACTGTTATAGTATAACAAGCAAGCTCCAAAACCATCAGGTGCCAAGTGCTTTTTGGATACATGCTGTGTCATTTAGAAACCAAATAGCCAGTTTTTCATAAGATTTGTAACCATTCAAGCCAGAACGAGACTCTTTTGCAAACAAGGGTGAGCTAATTACAGTGTTCTATTTCTATAAAAGTCTGGTCTTATACATTACTAAATGGATTCAGTTTCCTTTACTTCCTTCACTCGATATCAGAAGTAACAAAACAAGGGAAAAAAAGACCTTTCAAGGGACTGCAAAACTGCATTTCCTCCTCATTTTCACTCCTTACTGTTGTCTTAAGACACAGACCAAATTCTGCTCCCTGTCTCCCTGCATCTGTTTCATATTTCACCGATAAATAGTACTTGTATTTAGAGTTTACACCACTTTTGTCACTTGGTTGTCATTTTGTGTGTTTTGCTCACAATCAGGTCCTCCTTTTATTATGTTCATGGTTATCTTGTGTTTGATTCATCTCCTGTCTGGCTTGTTATTGTTTATCTTTGTTTGTTTGTTTGTTTTTTTGCATATTAAATCTAAATTTCTGCATTTGCATCCCCAAAATGAGTGATTTTTTTGGTTCCAACATTGGTTGGATCGAACTGTCTTGGATTCTGTCTAAGTGAAGCAATTCAGTCATGGTACCTTCTGAAAAGGTGTGTTGTGAATATAGTGCCTTATTGCAAGCGACAATTAATTAACATGTTGTTGCTGAGTGGAATTAGGCCTTGTAGCAATGACTGGATTGCAAGACTGCTGACTGTCACCAGTGTGACGTATTGGTTTGTGAATGGAGGGATATCTAGGGGAAGAATCACACGTCTGTGCCCAACTACAGTATGCGCAATTTTCACACCAACATCTCAGACCAAAGGAACCCTGAAACTATGACCAATTTTAACTGCACCACCCTGCTACCTCTATTGTTACTGATAAAGTAATCTGATCTACATGTGTGATATAGATTTGGTATTGTGTGACTATACATTTGTTATGTGAGGTACTGTTGGAAAATGTAGTATCTGGCTCTTTATATGCACAACATTTAGGTATTTTCTCAGTTTAAATTGTTTAAAATGAATCTTGATCTTCAGTGTTTTTTATTTCCACCATTTGTGGTCTTATGGAGCGTATACCAACATGCAGTCAAAGATGAAGAGGTGTTCATTATGGGTAGCCCTAGGTAATATTTTTCTCATTTGTAGGTGATGTTGTCTTTCTGGCACTATTCAAATTTGACCTTGAACATAAACGAAATCGTTTTTTTTTGCAGCTGACTGTGAAGCAGTTGGGATAATAATCACTAGTCTCAAATCTGAGGGCATAGTTCCCCCCTTGAATGGGATGCTGTTTTCCTGTGAGAAATGAGACCTTGATTCTTGCAGGAGTGTTTATGTATTTTGAGGTCTTATCCTTGATTGATTAAAAAAGTTGTAAGACAGATTGGGTCAGCAGCAGCAGTGTTACAGGTACAGTACTGGATCAGTCTGTGGTGGTTAAGTAGGAGAGCAGCTTTCAGAAAAGGTTCTCTGTTTATTTATGAATCTTTGTTCCTAACCTAGTGTTACAAGCTGTGGGGAGTGACCAAATAATGGGGTTGTAGGGGCAGTGAAAATGACATTCCCTTGCAGGGTTGCTGGGCTTACTCTCAATGATAGCATACAAATGAGAAGATTTGTTGCTCTTCTGAATCAAAATGTTCCAGTTGAGTTTTGTGCGTCATACAAAACAGAATGATGAATATAATAAACATTAGTTTAATTAAATTATGATTTATTTTCTAAACTTAATTTAACATGTTTTTAATTAGTTGATTATAAATTGAACATGACCAATTCACAAAGTATTTAAGTAAACCAATTACATTATATAATCAAATGGGAATGTTGCCACTAATGAAAACTATAGTATTAAATTAATGCAGTTAAAATGTGTGGTAGATAGTGCTGTGGAAATGTTGCTCTTGCAAAATTTCAGCAACCTGAGTTTGAACATCAATTGAGATTACAAAGTAAAGTTTGATTTTATTCAGCGTTTTGGAAATCATTGAACAAATTACATTGCATGCACAAAAATAAATGGTGTTAATGTAACTCACTTTGATTACATAAAACCAATTTAATAAACTTGTTATTCAGTGTAGCTGGCTTCTGATAGAGACGTATCAGGCACATTCCACTAGATAGTGATCATCACGGCAGACCCCAGACCTTCTGGAGACATCTTACATCTGGCTTCGGAATATCTGGAGATCCTTCAGGAGGAGATGTAATCTGTAGTTTTGGGTCAAGAAGTCTGGACTGGCTTTTGTGGCTAGCTGCCAATTTGACTCCCACCAGAAAATATGAAATGAAAATTAATAAATTAATATTAATTAGAATTTAACATAACAATCGACTCCAAACACTTAAATCCATCACCCACATTAGCATAGCGTTGCTAGGTTGAAAAAACACATTGATGGTGAGAGAAATGGAGTTAAATAAAAGACATGGCAAAAAATGCTGACTTTTTTTAATTATGACCAAATATCAGGTTAGCCTTTACATGTACTTTTATGTTTCTTGTATGCAAAATTCATGTTGCAAATTAGCCATGAATCTTTAAAATGTCATATATCTATAGCCTATGGTCCCTGGATCGTAATGATACATGCATTTACTTGAATATATTATTATTGTTAATAATTTATTTAATCAGTAGCATTCTGAATAAGATTTCAGTATTGCTTTCAGATTAATGAATAATTAGATAGACATGTTCTACACAATGTTCTACATCAGTTTAACTAAGAAAATTGTATTTAATTTTTAAGGTCTAGTTGTTCAGACTGCCTCAATCTTTTCTATAGGGCAATCTTTTCCAATTTTCCATCAGCCCTTTCTTTTGTATGGATGGTTCCCAGTTTCAGAATAGTGTACATGACATATGCTAAAAGATTTTATTGTCAACACTAAAATTGATGTAAATAAATAAAATAAAGGACTGTGCTAAACTGGGTTGCATGATGCCACTAAGTTTAAATGAATTCCTTGAAATAAAAGTGTTTTCTAAAGTGATGAGCAGGAGCTGCCATGCTTCCTCAAAGGAAACCACAATGTCATAAATTGGGTGTTAAGTATTCTTAGTGCGCTACATTTTCTCTGTTTTACAGTGACCAGATAAAGTTTAATTGGGTACAAAACCACACTTAGTCTGATAAATCTGTCATGCTTTCCGCTTCATTAGATAATTTTACATCGCAGCTAAAGTATAACGAGGTCTACTGGGATGGGAGTAAAGCCTTTGTCTTACTATGTGCAGAATATTTGTGTATTAGAAAGCTGAGAAAGACAAAACCATTACATTTGAGAATTGCCATAGCAAAATCTTATTCTGTCAATCTAGATGGATTTTATCATATTGCAATTGTAATATTTATTTTAATATCCACAGTATTTCTTCAACCTACTTATATCTGATCTGGTGGCCCAGAAGCCCATACTTATGCTTAAGTCTACATTGATGGGAGGTGTGTGTGTGTGTGTGTGTGTGTGTGTGTGTGTGTGTGTGTGTGTGTGTGTGTGTGTGTGTGTGTGAACAGTTTGTGGAAACTTGACTATAACAGTTCACTTTTTGGTATTCATTGGGGTATGTGATTTTTGGAAAATCACATACTAGCAACACATAGGATTTATCACTGACAACCTTAATTATAAAGTTTAATTTGCTGTATGGCCATGGTGCAGACAGACACATGCAATGCAATTCTGTTTTTAAACCAATAAAAGAGCTAGATAATGCTCAGAAATATAATCTGGATAAGTGACCGGGTGAGCAAGAAACAAAATGAAAGTGGGAAATGTGAAGTCGGCTGCAGTCAATGCACAAATAAAACAGAAAAAGAAAATTGGCTTGGAATCATTACAGACCAAAAATGGAGTGAGACTAGAGTCAGATTCTTTAAACAGGGATATGTAATTAAATAGTGGAAGTGTAGCAAGGATCAAGAGACTAGCAGACAGGGGTTTGAAAGACTATTAATGTCTAACATTAGAACAATTATAGAGAGAGATTATTTGCCCAGAATATTCACATTTTGTCAAAGTAAAAAAGGTCACACATCATCAGTACTCATAATACAATACATGCTTTTCACACACAGTAATCTGTCTTTCACTGTACCTTTGTGAGACACATCTCCTGTCTCCATTATTCTTTTAAACACTTTAGCATGTCTATCTTTTAAATAGGTTAATTTGACATGAACACAACAGACATGATTTAACTGTACTGCACAAACAAAAGGAACTTGTTGGAAATGATATAATAATCAGGTCCTATCTAAATTATTATTCATTTTAACTGTTAATAAAGACTAAGAGTGTCTATAAATGAGCTTTAAGATGATCACTTTCCATAAGCTTGTGCATTTTGGAAAATTAATAATATTCCAGTCTGAGATCGGGCACAAAGCTGAACACAGTGTGATTACTGACAGAAACTGCAGTGTTCAAGAGACAGCATGGCACCAAACTGAAATAATGGATTAATCCCTTTTTAATTAAAGCTGAATTAAATAATTCATGCCAAATAGTTTTTAATTTGTTCATTGATTTAATTAAGATTTAAACTGGTACATAATGGAGTATAATAAGACAAAGACTGTAAAATAAATAAGTCAGTCTGTTTTCTGACTTGAAGAATGCTCAGGTTGATTGCATAAAAAGAAGCAATAACAAAATTATATATATATATATATATATATATATATATATATATATATATATAT